>VXBW01006841.1:928682-1143184 GCA_013400375.1 Thinocorus orbignyianus
GGCGGCCCCAGCCTGCCACAAGGGGAGAGGAGCTCGGCCTTCGGGCGCCTCGGCGCAGCTGGTGTCTTCGGGGGTTGAGGTAGGGTGTCTGCCCCGCTGCTGCCAACCAAGCGCTTCCAAGGTGAAGCAGCAGCAGAAAGGGCGCTGCAAAAAGACAGTGAATCTGGAGAAAACAGTCCTTTTAGGGCTGTAGTCCAGCTACAGTCCAACAAAGCGCTAGTCCAGCTTCCAAAAGCGTCCAGTGGTGTCATCTCTATCAGAGGTGCATCTGTCACAAACGTCCTCCCTGCCCGCTCTCCTGTGGGCCTGCAGCATGGCCTCAGTGGCTGAGAGCAGGAGAGTGCCTCAGGCTGTCTCCCTGCTGTCCCGCTGCCACCAAAACCCTTCCGAGCAGCCTCTGGGCTTCAGCAGAGCCATTCCTGGAGCTGCGTGGGGACGACACACCATTTGCTTTCAGTCGAGCCCCTGTGGCGTGGGGTTTGACACAGATTAGTGTGCTGGCAGAGGACACTTCTCTCAGGACACTGAGTAAAACTGTTTCTCATTTACCTGGACAGAACTGGGGTGCACAGAGTCCGTACCCTATCTTGACAGGCCTCCGTCCCCGCTGGAGTTTTATCGAGAATGGGTGAGTCCGAATAAACCTTGTATAATTCGGAATGCCATCAGCCACTGGCCAGCTCTGGAGAAGTGGACCTCGGCGTACTTCAGGTAGGAAGGGGCTTTGGAGCAGGACTGGTGGTCAGTTTCGGCTGACCTCGGTGAAAGGCCCTTGGTTAATCTTTGTTTTTATCCTTAAGACTAGCTTGGATTCCTCCATGTTTGTGTCTGAAGGTGTTCAACTCTTGCCAAACTCATGTAAATTTTTTCCTGCAAGCTTAACTGTCCTGACCAGTTTGGATGCAGTGTGTGCAACCAGCAGGCTCAGGGGATCAAAAACCTGTCCTGTCACTGTGCTGTGGCCTGTGCTCTGCTCTGTGGTCTCTGCTTGGAGCAGGGCTGTAGCGCTGTAAGAACAGGCTGACTTGTTTGTGACTGAGTACACCTTGTTTGTTTGTTTGTTTTAAAAAAAAGCAGAACCAAACGAGTGTTTTAACAGTGACTGATTTTTTTAATTTTCTTTTAAAGTTCTTTATTGAGGGGGGATTTCTTGGTAGACCTAATTTAACTTTAAACTTAGGTTAGGTCTAGGTTTAAAATTAAATTTCTCATGGAAATAAGGGCTGTATTAGCCTCACGATGTGTGTGTCTGTCAGTCTCTGACCACCCTTTCTCCCTTCTCAGTTGCTTTTGAACATGGCCCCAGGTTTGGCTGGGTTGAGTGGTCCTGAGAACCATGAAGCTTCACCTGATTTGCTAAAAAAAGTGGCTGAAGAGGGCCCGCTGCCTGCAGGGAGGGAAAGGGAGCTCCTTGGTGAACTCCCCTGTTAGACACAAAGCATTTAGAGATGTGAAGGGTACTGTGATTGCTGTGACCACGGGGAGCAATCAGAGCAGAATGCCAGAGGCCTTATCAGACAGTAGAAAATCTAATATAGAGACACTCAGCCATGGAAAGCCAGGCTTCTTATTTTTGGTGCCCATGAAACACGTATTTTTTTTTAAAGTAACCAGTGTCCAATAGGGCTAATTGCAGGATTGGCTATAAACTTTTGATTTATTTTGCAGGGAGGTAGTAGGTCCCAAGGTAGTGAGTGTGGCAGTAACACCAAATGGTTATGCAGATGCGGTGTTTCTGGACCGTTTTGTCATGCCAGAGGAGCGTCAAATGCCTTTCACAGACCTTTTGGACATTGTGGAGAAGAAAGTGACCTCTCCCAACGTATTCTACGTGCAGAAGCAGTGTTCAAACCTCACCGAGGAGTTCCCTGAACTTGTCTGTGATGTGCAGCCAGACATACCGTGGATGAGCGAGGCACTTGGTAAACCTTCTGTTTCTCCTATATTCAGTAAATCTTTTGCATGGAACTTCAAAACAGTCATGCTAGTTACATGGCGAGTGTTTGTTCTGTTTTTGGATGCCACAGCTCAGTTTGGTTTCATCCTCTTGGGAAGTAAAAATGAAATAGTGAATAATAGAGTAGTCCAATACTCTAAATATAGAGTAATTTGGGTTTGGTTCACTCCAGAATCAGTCTCTTAGTTGTGTGTTGGGACCATCACAACTGAAACAATGTGGTGATGGTGCCATATACTACTTCTTTTCATATAGTGGCTTTTCTCTTATTTAGAGTCATGTTTCAGCCCAAATTCATGTTGTTGCTACTGAAGCTAGCAACAAGTGAGTGAAACAACAAGCAGCTCCCACCTCCTTTGGTGAAATTACAGATGTTTGTTTCTGGTTAAGCATTGCTCAGTTTCAGTTGGTTTCTATTTTACAATATGTCTTTCATTAAAGTGTCAGTAAAAATTATTTTATCTTGCCTTCTTTTTGCAGCTGTATGTAGATATGAGATAAATTTTAGGGATTCAGAGTGTTGTAACCATCAAACTGGGGGTGGAACCACCAAATTGGGGTGGTTATGCCAATAAATATGCCATAAAATCTGGTGGGCACTATAGTGGCTTCCAGTGTAGAAGGGGTTGCTGTTGCTCTCACAGTGCTATTTGCAATGAAACCCATCATAGTTCTGGAGGAAGTTAAAGGACAGAATTGGGCAGAAAATTATTTGAAATGCTTTTAAACAACACTTTAAATTCTTTTTTTTTTCTTTTTTTTTCTTTTTTTCTTTTTAACAATAATCTTCTATTTTATATATATATATTCTATGTATATATATATTCTATATATCCATACAGGGTTCTATATATTCTATATATCCATACAGGGAAGAAGCCCGATGCTGTGAATTTCTGGCTTGGCGAATCAGCTGCTGTGACATCTTGTACGTATTGTATGGTGCTGTAAGTCTTCTGTCTGCTTTCAGCACAGGTTTAAGTGGGCTTATTTTGAGTTAGTGGCTCTGTAGGATTGTTGGTTTTTTTTTCTGACAAGGCAGTTCTACTTCAACATGCCTTTTTTGCATTCTGTCTCCCATGCAACCTATTGCTGCTGTGTGTCTGGGTGCATCTACCTGACATTGTATCAGACGAGTCACCGATAATTTGTTTCATTAAATACATTTGATACAATATTATATTGTTAGTTTCCACTCTCACTGGCCGCAAGAGGAGAAAACTGTCTTGCAATGAGGACAAGCTGACACTTTGTTTACTGTTGTTTGTGATGTAGTGTAGGAAACAATGCTGATTTTCTCTCTTTTTTCACATTCCCCCCCCCTTTTTTTTTCTTTTTCTTCTTTTTTCCCCCCCTTCAATCCTAGTGCATAAAGATCATTATGAGAACTTGTACTGCGTGATATCTGGAGAGAAACGTTTTCTACTGCATCCCCCGAGTGACCGTCCCTTCATCCCATATGGTACATAATTTACTGTGCAATATATCTGGAGGCTGGAAGGAGGGGAGACTAAAATATTGGAAAATACAAAAACAGAAACAGAGATAACGTTTTGATGTCCATGCAGTGTCGCACTTTCCCGTGTGGACAGAAATCTTGTCTATGTTGTGCTGCAGGGAGTTTTTAATACAAGCATTATTCTGAGGTCAGGTTCTCCTGTCCTGTGAAGTTCATCGATACTCATGGTGACAATCTCTTCAGCTTCTGAATATTTAAGTATCTTCAGTATTGTATGTCGTTGCTGATGTTTGACAGGTTTGGATTCTGCCTGCTTATTCTTTTCTCTAGCAAAAAAGCCAGGAGCTGAAAAATAAGATGTAATTTTAATGAAATACTCAGGTTACTAACTGAATCTCTGAAAACTGGAGAAATGAAAAAAGAGATTCTTATGGCAGCATTACTTCACATTACTCATTTTGTGTTTCTTTATATTGCTTTCCGCTGCACAGTAGTAGTTTGTTGTGTTGCAGTGTCATCTAGAAGATGGACAACTTAACTTTGTGCCTCATAAAATGACTTTATTTTCCCATTCCTTGATTTTCAAACTGTCAGATTAAGTGAATTCAGAGTGTTGTACAACACTATTATAATTTTGCCTAGGTATGCGTGCTGCTACAATATTTTATTTATACTGATTTTATTTTGCTTACAACCTTGAGATCATAGAATTGTAGAATCGTTTGGCTTGGAAAAGACTTTTAAAATAATCTAATCCGCTCCCCCCCTGCCATTCACTAGACCAGGTTGCTCAAAGCTTCATCCAACTTGACCTTGAAAACTTCCAGTGATGGGGCATCCACATCTTCTCTGGGAAACCTTGGTTGTGTCTTTCTAATAAGCCTTCTTTGTATATTGAAAGGTCACAATGAAGTTTCACCAGACCCTTTTCTTTTCCAGGCTGAACAACCCCATCTCTCTCAGCCTGTCTTCATAGGAGAGGTGGTGCCATATGTATATGAATGTATGAAATGCATGACTCATACTTTGTAAAACAAGTTCCTATTAAAGAATAGAACAAAGATAATGCTTACATTTTATAGTGTGTAATAAAAGGACAACATCTTTTTGAACAACAAGCTAATGGAAAGAAACTCTCAGAGAAGGACTTAGAAAACCACATGTGTCAAAGCAATGAAGAAAAGCAACCTGCAGCACCTGAAGCAGTTGATGAGCCTTATCAGATAAAATTAGAAGTGAAAGTCTGGCAGAAAGAGTCAGTAACAACTCTTGTGAGTGCTATCTTGCATCCCTAAGAAGAAAGGGCACAATACAGAACAGTGTGTAAGTCAGGGATGTATTTGTGGCTTCCCTGACCAGGAGTAAAATAGCTTTTGAGAAGACTTTCTTCACCTTCCTGTGAAGAAAGAAGGTTGGAATTTCAAAAAGGAAGGCAGACCAGATTCAGACTGACTTAGAAAAAAAAATTATATTAAGAAACTAAATGGACAAAGGGAAGGACAGTGGGGACAGTAAGTTGAAAATGTGTTTTTTCTTAATTATTCTTTTGCTTGGTGAAAATGTGACATGCCTTGCCATTAGTTTCTACTACGATTTACGTCATTTAATTCTTTCTGTGATTTCAGAGCTCTATCAACCAGCAACCTACCGGGTATCAGAAGATGGCTCATTTGAAATTGTGGATGAGAAGAGTGACGAAAAGGTAAAAAGTATCTAAAGAACACAGTCAATACAGTAAAGATAGTTTTGGGTGCTGCTGAGCCCTCAAACTGAGCATATTTATTACTTAGAAATCCTTCATTATTGGAAAGAGAATGCCCAGATATTTCACTTGTATTTTACTATTCGCAAAACATACCTAAGTTCCAGAGCAGATTTGTGCTGCACATCTGAAACCATTGATACCATAAACTGTAATCCTTGCACCAAACTTAAGTACACCCAGTGAAGGACTTAAATCAATCAACAAAATAGGAAATAATTTCATTAAGACTGAAACAGACTTCTCTGCGTTCGCTTTCTTTTCGCCTTCCACTCAGGGCTGGATTTTGCTTTATAGCAGTATCACCCACTGCAATGAAACATATCCAATGAATAAACCATGTTTCCTTAGTAGTAGCAATGTTTATTTGATTACAGTCTATAGACCTGGAGGCACTTCACAAAACCTCAGTAGTTTTTTGTATCTAATCTCTCCCCTTTTGTCTCTGCAATGTGTGATAATGCTACAGCTGAACCTGAGCTGAGGCTTTTTCTGTGTTTCCAGAATGGTGCTCATGGAATCTCATGGGAGCATGAGATGCAGTAAGGTGGAGTGCTGAGTGCTTTATAGGGCACAGAAGAAATCAGTCAGGCAAGAGAGATTTTCCAGCAGGAAGAGGGAGTTTAGCTGCTGGGAATAAAGTTAGACCAGAGCTTTAGAAGAAAGGAATTTCTAAAAAGAGTATTGCAGATCAAGTAGTCAGGTACTGAATGTAGGAGGAACAAGTGACTTAAGGGGCTGGAGGTGTTTTCAAAGTGTGCCACAACACTGAAATTTCATGTCTGACATTTAGCACCTTTTCCCTAATTAGAAGTGCTTTGCTGCAGGCAAATTTTTGCATCCTTGATCTTTTCTGAGTTGAATGTGGAAAGCTATGTAGCTGTACATGTTTTGCTAGGCAAAATACATGTTTGGTAACCTAGTAAGTTTGGTTACCATTTGTTTTTCTGGAAGCTTGGTGGAATTTTTTGCTGGATTTTTTTTTTTTTTTTACCATAAACCTACTCTTCTGCTCTTAGGTGCCCTGGATTCCCCTGGACCCATTGAACCCAAATCTGGAACAGTACCCAGAGTATGCTCAGGCAAAACCTTTGCAGTGTACAGTGAAAGCTGGTGAGATGTTGTATCTGCCTTCTCTCTGGTTCCACCATGTCCAGCAATCACATGGCTGTATAGCAGGTAAAATGCACAGTATTTCCAGATATATTTTTGAACTGTGGTGGGTGTGCAGCCAGATACACCAAGGAAAGCAGAACTGAGGCCGAAGGTCCCTTTAAGATCATCTACCTCCCCTCAGGAGGAAATAGGAATCTCGACAGATGCTGTGGAGCTGCCTCCTTGCAGTATCACAGAATCATGGAATTGTCAGAGTTGGAAGGGACCTCTAGGGATCATGTAGTCCAACTTCCCTGCTAAAGCAGAATTGCCCAGAGCACATTACTCAGGACAGCATCTAGGCAGGTCTTGAAGGTCTCCAGAGGAGACTCCACAACCTCCCTCACTGTAAAGAAGTTTCTCCTCATATTTGGAACTTTATATGTTTCAGTTTGTACCCATTGCCCCTCATCCTGTCACTGGGAACCACTGAAAAGGGTCCAGCTCCATCCACCTTCAACCCACCCTTCACTTATCAGCATTAAGATCTCCCTCAGCCTTCTCTTTTCCAGGCTAAAGAGTTTCAACTCTCTCAGCTTTTCCTTGTAAAGGAGATGCTCCAATCCCTTAATCATCTTTGTTGCTCTACTCTGGACTCTCTTCAGTAGTTCCCTGTCTCTCTTGAACTGGCGAGTCCAGAACTTTTGCTTATAATTCACAGCATTGTTGACAAGTGCTAGGGATATAGTAGAAGAGCAAGTCCTGGCTAGTTGTCAAGTCTGGAGGGGGATAGCTAATTCAGTGATCGCGATCCAGTTTCTTTTCATGACATGGAGCTAAGCAGTTCGTCTGCCTAGCCTGCTACCTGTGGATTGCTCATCTGCATACCTTTCACAGAGACGCTTTATCACATCATCACAAAAGGTCTGGGGGAAGAAAAGGAAGCCAGAAAAGAGTTTTAGGCATGAACATAGACACAACACGTTGTGTGAGCTGGAATCTACTCTGACCCAGATCTCTTAGCTTGCTAATAAGCCTGTGCTTGTGTTACTATTTCCCCTCGCTTATCAAAAGAGGTGTCATCTCTTTCTTTGAAGGATTTGTTATCATCTCTCTCTATTTTTTTTTTCCATCCCCAAGAAAGTTCCAGAGTTTCAAGCACTGCTCATTTGGTGCAGGTGAAGGGGTGGGGATGGTGTAAGTTTTGCAAGGTTTGAGGAAGAGGCTTTTGCTGTCCTTTACCTGAAATAATCTTGTCTGTCCAAGCCAGCATAAATCTAGTGTTCTGAACAACATAACATTAGTATTTGTGCAACATTGCAAATGTTGCAAGGCATTTTTTTCCTCCCAGTATTTGTGATACAGTGATAAAAAGACGAGCTAGTAGCAGAGCAGTATTTCTGATTCTCTTTTCCCAGTACTGTTGCATCACTCCTTAAAGATTTTTTTAGAAAAAGGAGAGTTGCTTCCAGTCTCAAGCCCACAGACATTCTCTTTTTCTCTGTCTAGCAGAAATGCTAAGGAATTGCCGAGTTTGTTTGGCCTTTGATCTGTTAATTGTGCTACAGTCTGAATACACTTGAAAAATCGATATTGTCTGAGTCTGGTCCAGCAGCTGACTTAAGCTGGAGAATGTCCTCCAAGAACCATTGGTACAGTATTATACTGTTTGGCTTATTTCTTTCTAGCAGACATACAGCAAAACTAAAATGGGAAGCCAAATTAAAGCACCTTCTAATTGAATACCATCGTGAAGTAGTGGTGAATTTGTGATCCTTCTCACTCTCAGAGAAAGAGAAGTTCCTATCTAGATATTAAACTTCATAGATCAAAAATTACCAAATATACTAAATAGAAGCATATATTTTCTGTTCCTAAAATTTTTGCCAGGTTCTGCTCTGAGGAATCCCTAATGTAGAGCCTGAAGAGGAGTTGGTTTGGGTTAAGACAGAGTTGCATTGGCAGCATTATTAAAGAACTCAGTTTTGCTTATGTTATTTTTGGCTGCAGTCAAAGATTTGCTCATTTCAAAGTTTGGTCTGTAATAAAGAAAAGCAAAACTGTGTCAAACAGTTTATGAACATGTTTGTAAATGATTACATTCTAGCCTTAGGAATGTTTTTCCTTTTTTTGTCTCCTCAGTGAATTATTGGTACGACATGGAATATGACCTTAAGTACAGCTATTATCAGCTGCTAGATTGTCTCACAAAAGCCCTGAAAGTGTCATAGCAGAGGCAAGGGACTTGAGCTTGGGATCTTTCCCTCTGGTGTGATACAAGCATCAGCATCTGTGACTGAAGTACAAACATGATTTAAGTGAAAAGAACCGAATATTAAATTATCGTCAAGAGCATCTTTCAAATGGATCATGGCTATTTTGCTTGATTTCAGAGTGCAGATCAGTTGGCCAGGTTCTTTGGCTTGTAATAGAAGGTTTGACAATGGCATTTTTAGGTCTTTGCATGTTGCCTCAGTGATGGTGAGCAAAGCAAAGTTTGAACGGAGGCAATCCAGCTTTTGGAAATCCCAAACAGAAGCCGTGAGTTCAGATCTACAGACTGTTTTCATAACAACCCAAGTGACAAGGAAGAATCTGCTCTGCCACCCACCAGTGTGTCAAGCTACATCAGTCCAACACATGCATTCTGCTTAAGGCAAAACTCCTGTCCAGCTGTAATTCATTGAGTTCAGTGACTGTGGTGTTTTGATGGTGAGAAATTACAACTTCTGCAATAAAAGGTCAGTTTAAAAGCTTATTTCTGTACTAATTTATTACTTTTTTTTCTAAATGATATGATGGGACATCTAGGAGGACATGCAAATGTCAATGCTGGCTATTTTCCATGTTAAGCTACGTGTTTTTATTGCTAGTTTTTCATTTCTCTCCATCATTATATTTAAATGTAGCTGCATTCCCTTACATCCTGAGTTGTTTTGCCAGACCTACAGTTGGTCTGTACATCATCTACAGTCTCGTGGCATGATATGTGATTCTGCAGCTAGTAGACTCATTGACTTTCATTCCTTTGTCTCTAATTGATACCTGTCATATAGTCAGGCAGTTGTGTGAACCAGGAGCCTATTTCTGCAGCCTTAATTCCCCTTTGTACTTCCACAGACCAGGAGGAGACTACTTGTGTGTCTGAGGCCCACAGAGTAAGACTAGCAGGCTATTAAGTACACAAACATTGCAAACGTGGCATTCTTGTTTATGAAAACCAAAACTTGGCGTTTATCCTCAAATCTTTAGACAGTTCCTTAGAAAATTTACTGATACGGAGGGAAATTTGTTTTTCAGGTATTCATTGGGAAGATACAGATAGCCTTTAGACAAGATCAATTATTGTGAAGAAAAAAGATCATATTCTTTTACTTTGTCTGGGTTTTTTTGTTGGTGTTTTTTTGTTTGTTTGTTTGTGTTTTTTTTTTTAAAAAAAAAAAAAAAAGAAACAATGTTAAAGCATAATGCATCATTTTACCTTGTGGTGCTTGCCCAAAAGTTGCAGAAAACTCCTGAGCAATTAAGGGCAGGCTTTTTTTTTTCATGGCTAGATTAAGATGTCACGTTACTTTAGGCTTTCCAGCTTGTTTGTGTTCACTCCTCCTTGGAAAAGGTGCCCAAGCCAGTTTTGCTGTTGAATCCAGACTTCCCCACAGTCAGAGGGAAAGGCAATCTGAATCTCTCTTTTTGTCACTTTTGGGTTTTTGATTTAGTCTCTCCGTGTAATTAGAAGTAAGACCATAGTTCGGGAACAAATGACAGCTTGTGTCTATGCGAGTGGATGGTGTTACTGCACCACCTTTTAACCCCGGGTGTCTGGAGGGAGGCGTGCTTGAAACTACATCTCCCAGCAGCCCGTGCCTGCCGGCTGAAGGAAGCAGTCACCGTGGTTCCTCCTGGACTTTGGGCAGAGATTTTAAGTCTGAGAAGCGACAGGCACCTGGCGATCCTGCTCTACGCAGCCCGTGTCTCGCCACGAAACAAGAGCAGCTCCTCTCAGGACTGGGATGTCGGTGCAGGTGACGGTTCTGCCTTCCCCCAGGTGTCTGTTCGATGACCCTGTGCAGATCTGCGTGGCCGGCCTCCTGCCACAGCAAGCAGTCACCCTCCGAGCCAGCCTGGTGGATGAGAGCAGGGAGCTTTTCCAAGCCCATGCTCACTACAGAGCTGGGAGCAGCGGGGAGCTGGACCTCAGCCGCTCCCCTGCGCTGGGGGGCAGCTATTCAGGGGTGGAGCCGATGGGGCTGCTGTGGTCCCTGCGGTCTAAAACGCCCTATAAGCGACTGGCAAAGAGGAATGTCCTGACCCCTTTCCATGTGGACTTGGAAGTGTATGAGGGCCATGGGGACATGAAGCACTTGCTGGGAAAATGCACCAATGAGCGATGGTTTTTAGGAGAGGGGGTGAAGAGGATTTCAGTCAGAGAAGGTCGTCTGAAAGCAACCCTCTTCCTTCCTCCTGGTGAGTTTTAATTATGTTCTGGTTTTCCAGGTGTGACTTTACACCAAGTATTGTGCCCTGTGACCCCTGGATGCGCTCAACAACCCAGAGCAAAGCCTCAGCTAATGATTCCCTTAGCCTGTGCTTGGTCCGGCTACTTTGCATCCTCACAGCTAGGATCTTTGGATCCTCACACTTTTGGATATAGGGAGGAACAGATGCTGCCCAGGCAAGTGAAGCGCTGAGGCAGGGGGCTGCAGGGAGGGCAGCAATGGTAACATGAGGCATCTCCTGTTTGCTCTCGCTGAATGGGGGTCAGGACTCTCCTGCAGTGAGAGATCTGGGGAAAACTGTGTTTATTTCTTAGCTCTTCTGTTTAGCTGACAGGACAAAGAGGCCCCTGGTCTTCAGCAGAGCTGTGAGGTGTGATGGCTCCAGCCATGGCACGAGGGAATGACAAGGTGTGGTGGGAACACTGGACTGGGGCTGCAGCCAGCCTAGGCTGCTCCAACAGCTGCCACAGATCTTCCTGCAGGTTCTGGACTTGTCTCTGTCTCTCTCGTTGGCTATGGTAAAGGCAAAGAAACAAGTGTCTACTTAGCTGAGCTAATAATTCCAAGTATTCCTTGGATACTTAGAAAGATGGGAGACAAATGAGAAAAGCAAGGTCTTTAGTTAAACAGGTGTCATATTCCACAGCTCCCTGTGGAAACAGTGCTGAGATCGGATCCTGAGTAAAGCTGCTCTGAGCCCTGAACTGTTCATGTTCCTTGAGCAGTACTTGAATGTGGATGTCTTGCTCTGTAATGAATAAAAAGTCCCTTGCAGCTGCTGTGACACCAAATCTTGTAAAGGAACTGTGTCTATAAGAATGGGCAGAGCAGCAGCAGGAAAGGAAGGTCCTATGGCTACAGAAGGAAAACTGAGAAGCCCAGGGGGAGTTATTCAGATGAGACTGAAGCCAAAATTGGCACAAGTCAGTGCTGGCATTTGTGGGTGCATTTCATAACTCAAGTGTTTCCTCCCTGGAAAACCTTTTAGCAAAGTCCTAAAGAAGCGCAGCTCATGCAGCAGTACTGTTTGTTCATCAATCCCCAATGGCCTGAGAACATCTATGCCAATTTCAGCTGAAACTCATGGTGGGAAAAGGATGCCCAAAGGATGCCTGGTGGATGAGAAGCCCAATATGAGCTTGCAATGTGTGCTGGCAGCTCAGAAAGCCAACTGCATTCTGGGCTGCATGAAAACAAGCATAGCCAGCAGGTCAAGGGAGGTGATTCTGCCCCTCTACTCTTCTCTTGTGAGACCCCACCTGGAGTACTGCATCCAGCTTTGGAGTCCTCAACACAGGAAAGATATGGACCTATTGGAACAGGTCCAGCGGAGGGCCATGAAGATGATCAGAGGGATGGAGCACCTCTCCTATGAAGACAGGCTGAGAGAGCTGGGGTTGTTCAGCCTGGAGAAGAGAAGGCTCCAAGGAGAACTTATTCGGGCCTTCCAGTACATAAAGGGGGGCCTACAGGAGAGATGGGGAGGGACTTTTGGTCAGGGAGTGGTGTGACAGGACAAGGGGTAATGGTTTTAAACTGAAAGAGGGATGATTTAGATTAGATATTAGGAAGAAATTTTTTACAGTCAGGGTGGTAAGGCACTAGAACAGATTGCCCAGGAAGTTGTGGATACCCCTTGCCTGGAGGTGTTCAAATGCAGGCTGGATGGGGCTTTCAGCAACCTGGTCTGGTGGGAGGTGTCCCTGCCTATGGCAGGAGGCTTGGAACTTGATGATCTTTGAGGTCTTTTCCATCTCTAACCATTCTATCATTCTATATGAACTTCCTATAGTGAGTTTCTAAGAGGGGAAAGAAATGCCCAAGTTAGTGTCCTTGCAGTGTGTGCCTGAGAACGAGAACCTCTACGGAAAGCTTCAGAGGATGATTTCCTTTTGATACCTACTGTCCTCATATGTGCTGAGGGGGCACTACTGAAAGGACAACTGTATAAATTTTTCCCTTTGAGTGTATGTATAATTATATATACACACCCACTCATCCCTTTTGTTGCAGGACCTGGTCCATTCCCTGGACTTATTGATTTGTATGGATCTGGAGGAGGTCTTGTTGAATACAGAGCAAGTCTTCTGGCCAGCAGAGGCTTTGTGACTCTGGCTCTTGCTTACATGGCCTTTGAAGATCTCCCTGCTATGCCAGAGGTTCTTGAACTGGACTATTTTGAGGAAGCTGTAAACTTTTTGCAGAAGCAGCAGCAGGTAAAAGAAATTATGATGCTCATCCTGTTGGAAACATTTCTAATTTGAAATGTTATATGTCATTGAATGCAATTAAGTTTCTGAGATGTTAGAAGGAGACAACATTGTCTGAAAGACAGTGTGATCTGGGAGATGGAAAAGCATGGGCCTCAACCCCAATTTTGCAGGTAGCTGGATAGCTGGTTTTGCACAGCATCTTATGACAGTGTGTAGAGTGTTGTGCAAACCAGTGTTGTGTAAGATTAAATAAAACAGTTCCTGAATGAGGGACAAAATAACTATTTTTTTTCTTTCCTTTTGCATCTTTCAAGTTTTTAGAAGGGTAAAAAAAAAAATCATTGGCTTTTTTTCTACTATTTCATATTATAGCCTTTTGATTCTGAGTGAGTTTCCAAAGACAGTAATAAAACACTTCAACAACAGAATCCCTTATAGTTGTAGCACTGGAAGGTGTGCCATGTCTTAAGAAACTGGGACTGTATTTGAACAAGTATGTGGGATGGGAAGGACACTTTTTAGCAATATATTATTATACTTAAAGCAAAGCAGACCAAGACAAATCAAGTAGCATTTAAACTGAGTGGAATGCTACTTAATGCAATATTCATTTCACAAAGTTGTTTATTTTCTAGCACGTGGACACCAGGAATGTAGCCAGTGTGAGAGCAGAGTTCAGCCTTGCTTGTTTGTCTTGTTCCTCATGGAGTTCTGAAACTTCCAGAGTATCTTACAAGACACATATTACAAAATGAATTTGGTGTGAAGAGCCTTCACTTTAAATAAGTTGATTTAAACAGTTGTTGGGCTTACTCAACCTCAGGTGTAATGAGCCTTATGTATTTCAAGACAAAGCAGAAGATAAAAAAAACAATGGCATGAAAGTAAAGAAAGGTGAAAATTTGAGAAGCTGTCGAGTCTTGTGGAGGCTCAGCAAAGGGACAGATATGGGAGTGATGTAACCCAAATATAGGTGAAGGGGAAAGTATGGGCAGTCTTAGTTGGATAAGGAGTGAGGAAGCAGAACTGGAGATGTTATGTCAGCCCAGGAAATGAGTAGTTGGTAACGATTGTTTCATGACTGTGTTTCAGGTGAAAGATACTGGTATTGGCGTTTTGGGCTTGTCTAAAGGAGCTGATCTAGCCCTTTCCATGGCCACGTTTCTACCTGGAATCAAGGCAGCTGTCAGTATATCTGGAAGTGGTTTTAATTCTTTCATTCCTCTGCGGGGGGATGGCTTCACTGTTCCTCCCCACCCGTATGATTTAGGGAGGATGAAGACCAGTGAAGAATCTGGCCTAGTAGATTTTTCGGATGTCCTGGATGATCACAGGGACCCAGCGACTTGGGATTGTCGCATTCCCATGGAGAGGTCCTTGGCAAAGTTCCTCTTCTTGTCTGGACTGGATGACACAAACTGGAAAAGTGACCTCTATTGCCGGGATGCTGTTCAGCGCCTTCAGCAGCATGGACGGGAAGTGCAGTTTTGCTCCTATTCTGGAGCAGGACACCTCTTGGAGCCACCATACTTGCCTCTGTGCCAGGCTTCGATCCACAAAGTGCTTGGAGTATATGTGCAGTGGGGAGGGCAATGGAGGGAGCATGCCAAAGCCCAGGAAGATGCATGGCACAAGATACAGGCCTTTTTCTGGCGACACTTGATGGACTCAGACATCCCTAAGAGTAAGCTATAGTGGAAGCTGTCAAAGATGCTAACCAGAGTTGGTATTTCAGCTCTCACCGGAGCTTGGAAACTCATTGGAAGTTTCCTGGCCTGCATTCTTCTAAACCCCATTGTTACATAGTTGTTTATTTTCATTCCCCAAATAATTTCCCATTTTTCAGTTGAATTCTAGTTGTCTTCTGGCCTCAGCTGCAGTGTAGATTGGCACCATCTGATCTGCCTGCGTGCTGTAGTCATCTGAGAAAAGCCCAGCATCCCATCACGTGGATTGTGTTTGTACTGAGCTATCTTTGTCCTCAATCTCAAAACATCTCCTTTGGTAGCAGGGAACAGTCTTGTAGGAGGAGTTTCCCATTGACTTGTTTAGTCTTGCACCTTTAACTAACCTAGATGTAAACAGCAATTTCTTGAACACAGCACATCAGTACACTCACCTTTTCTCTTGATATATAATTTTCTCACATTTCTTAGTAAAAAGGTTGTGGCAATTCTGATCTCATCTGAGTAAAGAGGCACTATTCTGACATATTCTGAAGTGCAGTGATCACATTTATTTTTCTAGTACATCAAAAACCAGAAGTGTCTCTTACCCAGGTTACACTGGCTGTGTCTCCTGCTGACCCGATAAGTTACGTATCTGGGTAAAGATTCCACTGCACTACTCAATAAATACAATGTGTTTCTGTGTATGCACAGTTTTCTTGAAGTTGCCTGGATGAAGCCTTCAATTGTCTTTATTCCTGTAAATGCATGGGCAACAATCCTGGTGTAGCCACAAGCTGCAGCATCGTCTGGCTGAAGAGTTTCTGTACAGAAATCCTTACCCACTACTGGTAAGAGGAGTGGAGGAGTTTGCTGTAGGGGTGTGCACCGTGCTTAAGATGGGGATGATGTAGATGTGCTAAGTACCCACTTTTGAATGTTGAAAGTCAGTTTATCCCTGTTTTGGAGAGAAAGAATAAAGCCACTGCTGCTGCTGAATTTCCAGGAGCTCTGTGGAGTGGGCCATCTCTGCCCTCTGCTGTGGGCTCAGTGACAGCTGGGAAATGCCACTCTTCAGAGAGGACTGACCTTGCCTTCTGGGGAGCACGTGCATTATCTCACCCTTTACTGAGCTCCAAACCTGCCAAGGATGACTGTGATCTCCTTAGTGCATTTGTAGGACAGTGGCGTACAGCAGCTTGCTGACTTTTTCTAGATATCAAATGGCATCAGGTGAGCAGATTTTATCTCCTAGGGCAGTCAAGGTTCCCATTCTGACCACACAAGCCAGCAGGAGCTGCGGGTCTCTGCCTTTGCCAAGGCAGCACAATCTTGCCTTTTAGAGAGCAGTAGTCCCTAGTTTCCAATTCCTGCTGGGACGCGAGGCCTGCAGGAGCCTGGATCCTGCTGAGGGCAGAACCATGCCCTCAGTTTTTGTGCCTCAAGGAGCAAAGGCTACTCAAAATGAGCTTCAAAGGGCTGTAGACTCTCATGCAAGACATACAGTGCAGAGTGTGCCCCTTCATTTACTTCTGATTTTCCTGCCACAGCCCTTTCTCAGAGTGGTAGATGGTACCAGTTAGCTCAAAGTGTGAGCAGTTGGAGTGGGCAGGTCTCACTCCTGCTCACCTGTACTGGTCATCCATCAAGTGTTCTGCTACTACCTCTTCCTAATTTGTGTTTTTCCCCTGTGTGTCTATGTCCTGCATGGATTGTGGTTCTTCCAGATGTTTAGTGAGTGGGTAGGACCCGGCAGAAGACCCAACGTGATGGAACAAGTGAAGTCAAACACATTTAAGCAGTTCAGTCTGAGTAAGGACATTTTCTTTCCCCTTATTTTTCTATTTTATTGAAGCAGTCAAAAACCCCTGGGTTGTCCATCAATTTTGCATCAGACTCAGGGCACAGGGCTGTGGTACAAGTAATTTTGCTCTTTTGATTTTACTGAACGCCGAGAGGCAAACTTTCTCAGCCTTCAATGGGCAGTTTACAGATCTCAACTTTGAATTACAAGACTGTGAGCTTCTGAGAAAGTACATTTTCTTCAGCTATAGGAAACTACCATTCAAAGGAAAAATACTTTCCGTCAGTAAATCAACAGTGAGGTCAGTAATGCTTTGGACAGTGTTATGTTGTCACATTCAGCAATCAGGTTTGAGAAAGTCAGTGTTGAAACTAGAGGACTAAGGGAGCTGACTGGTGACTCCATGATGACAAGCACATAGGACCTCTTTGTTTTTGTGCTCTGGAATGAAAGCTTTGCTACGCAGTGAAGAGCTCTTTATTTTTCACCGGATGGAAGCTGGCAAGAGAGACTGAAAAAGCTGATTTGGTTGAGCAGCTCTGTGCCACACATGATCAAGAAAATACACCGACCAACCCAGTTATACCGGGAATTCTTTTTAAATCAACTGGCCCTTTTCAATTAAACTCAAGTTTGAAACTTGTCTTCAGGAAGCAGAAACTGGAAACTGAAGGGAGAGTAATTCCAAATAATTGCAAATGGTCTAAAATGCTTATGCCTAGCATGATCTTGAACATGTTCTTCAGTGCTCTGCTGAAGACTGACTACTAGACATTTCTTCTGCTGAAGAGGTTATTTAGACAAATGGGTCTAAGATCACTTTTTTTTTTTTCCAAGTTAGTGACAAAAATTCTACTAATTGCAGCTTGTAGAGTCATGGTGCTTTATATCATTTCTCCAGGCTTACAGAGTACAGATGGCATTATTCAAGAACAATGTGAAAGTTATTTAATTAAAGATAATTGTTCTTTAGCTACAAAAGAGAGCCTATGCCAAGCACAACTGATAAAACTAATAAAAATCGGATGGAGAAAACTGTTCTTGTAATCTGCTTGTAGTTGAAAAGTGCTTCAGATAAAATAGAGCATCAAAGGACTAACTTGAACCAAAAGATCTCAGCTTGGTGCTTACATTAGTCATCCCTTTGTTTAGCACTTTGCACTACATACCTGTTATGAGAATGAGAAAAGCTTGTGACAAGTCTCTTAAGAAAGCGAGGAGCAGTCTCCCTGCATGTAAACTGCTATGAACAAATTTATTATAAGGGAACAGTACATCTTGCTGTGCTCTGTTGGGGCAGGATGATTTCCCTAACTAATTTGGAATTGGGCAACAGTAGAGATTGCTGATTTGCCAATGCATTCTTAAAATTTTCCTTCTGCTTCAATTAGTAGCCTCTCTACAGAGAAAGGAGACTGCCCCCAAAGGAAGAGAGCTGGTGAAAAGCAGCATGTCCTTGAGTGAAACATCTCTAAACTCTGCTTCAGCCTTACTGCCCAGACTCCATGAATCTAAAATAATCTGGGTGAAAGCAATCTAAGTTATGTGAAGCATATATGGCATTATTTTAAATTAGGTGTCCCTGAAGACTACAGACTGTTTGCGCAACGAGATCTGTGGGCACAGATTATCCTTTCCATTGTGGGCTCTCTGTATCACAATGCAGGTGATTTTCTCTGTGTAGCTGCATCCTGCTGTCCTATCTCCTCAGTAACCATTCATGAAAAGCTCCAGGGACTCCAAATAGTTCAGAAACACGCAGGCATTGCATGAAGCAGTGTCCTCTGTACTTCTCAAGGCTTCTTGAAAAATATTGTAACGTTCTTTCCCCATGCTTTGCCATATGTGTTGTTAGGCGCTGTATAGCTGAGGAAGAAAGAAGTTCTTGATGTTCTTCACTGGAGACCTAAGAATACCAGGTCCAATCAGGTATTTAATTGATAAAAATGCCTTAATTAGACAAAAGTGAACCAAAGGTACAGAAGAGTTGAAACATCTTTGAGGAAGTAGCTACACATTGAGCACTGTGCCTCTGCAGACGCAGTGGATATTTGAGGCTTCAGCGGAATTTTACCAGGGACTGTGCTCAGTAAGGAGGTTTCAGTGCAAAGGTGCTCCTCTAACACCAGTAGCTTCCTGCAAAAGCAGAGTTTCTGGATTGCTTCTGCAAGCAAGGTTGTGTCATGGCCACAGAACAGAAGGAATGAAGTGAAAGATGAGAATATATGTTGTGTGGTGTCATTTGGAAGCGACCTTTCTTCATTCCCTGTTTTTGTTTCCCATGTGTATTTGGAAGGCTAAAGACAATGGGGAACTTTCTTTTTTCTTTTTTTTTTTTTTTAATTTTAAACTTACTCAGTTCACTAATGCATTACCAGATCATTTGTTATCAAGTTGTGGGATAAGACCAACATTTAATGACAAAATCAAAATAGTAAAAAATTTTGCTATGTTAGTATTTTACTAAGAAGTTTATAATTTTACCATGTCATAAAAAAATCACTTCTGCAATTTTTAGTGCTCCACACATGTTATTCAGAAATGGAATCTGAGCCAAATGTGGTATTAAGTGCAGAGAAAGTGATACTTTGAAGTTTGGCTAAAAGGAAAACTAATGTTTCTGGTGAACTAATGCTCCTTGCAGTGTTTACTGCAAAATATCCCTGCCATTTGTCATTGTCCAGGACAAAAAATAGAAATGCTAAAACTCACTGTTTTTCAGAGTCTTAAAAAATTGTCAATGCAAAATTTACAGTAAACTTAAAGGTGCCTGGACTCTTATTCTAGATAGCACCTAGAGAAAAATAATTAGAGGAGTTGCATTCTATTAATTTAGGCTTGTATCGTTTCAGTGACTGAAGCCACTGAACTTTTAGCACCTTGCATTTAGACTGTAAATTTATGTCTGCATTAAAGTCACTTCAGTGAAAGGTGTGGCTTTATGCTCAAGTTTAACTGTTGTAAGAATGCCTTGCTGCCCAAAGGGACAGTCATGCCTTTTTCCTGCTTGCTGATCTAGCTGAGAGCTAATCCTGTGGGGAAAAAAAGAAAAAAAAAGAAAAAAAAGAACCCCACAAAAGAAGATTAAAATGTTCAGCTGGATCAGAGAAGGAATTAACAGGAACACACATGGGGTTATCAGAAGAAGCAGGGGTGGTGAGCAATACTATGCCTTCAGAGCTGTGTGACCTTATACCAAGCCAGGATAATTAAGTAACTCTAGCAGAGATTTTAGTTGTGTTTTTAATAACTAGTCCAGCTGATTCTAAATGGTGATCTGTTTCTGTACACGGTGCAGTGAATGCTTGGTGGCTTATTGTGTGCTGCCCGTTTGCAACAGATCCAGTCCTGAAAGACTAAGGTATGGTAGTGGAGAGAAAGTTGGGAAATATGTGTATCAGGTAGGAGACAAGTTGGATAAATGGTTCGAGGGAAATGTCCTGCGCAGGAATGGACCCTGTGCCTATCTCTGCCTTCATTTAGAAGAGGAAGTTCAAATGCACTCCCATCATTTTAATATGCTGTGAATTCAGTTTTGAATCAGTAAGCCTGTGCCATCTGCAGGAGTCCGTTCTGCAGTCCATCTGTGTCAGTCTGATGTACTCAAACATCAAGTATGAACTCAAAATGGATTAGTTTTTCTAGCCTAGGTGTTGGCTGCACAGTGCTCTGGCTCCAGGCATCCTCCCATCTTTGGATCATTTTGAATCAGAGTTACTTGTTTTGATGCAGGAAAACTACTTTGATACTTGACAATAATACTGATGTCATAGCGGAAGGTGAAGAGATCAGCGCTTGTAGTTTTTTGGTAGAAACTTCACATCCAATTGCTGGAACAGCTCAGCAGTTAACTGCTTTCCTGGAGGTTTTCATACCATTCTCTGGAAAGCTGAGACTTCCGAGGCTCTATTTTAGATCAGCAATATGCAGACATAAGTCAGCACTTCCATGTCTCCTAGGAGTTGTCTTCTTCCTATGGCCATGTGTACCTACACCTGAAGGTGTAATGTCTGCATTCACTTTTTTTCTTGGCCTTTTGCACAATCTTACTCCTGTCCTGCTGGCCATGAGCCAAACCATTCCAATTCCAGGTCACCCTGACACTTTGGATGATCTGCTGGTGAAGAGGGAGCACTCACAGCAATATGTAAGGCCAAAGCCAGAAGGTCATGTGATAACACTGGCAATGAGGAGCTGTGTGATGCTCTGTCTGGTGAAGACCAGGTGATATTATGTTGAGAAATGACCTCAAACTGGTCTTATTTCTGGCAAACTAACTTTAGGTTGGTCACAAGGACGACTGCAGTGGTAGATTGGGTACAATGAAATGTCTCTACCAGTCTAAGACCTGTAAAACTATAGGGGATATTCTACTACTGGCACTGTGAATGAGATGGTGCAGTGTATAGCAGCTGATGATTGTATTCAGTATGTTTTGTATGTGATGAAGAACACTGGAAAGGAGCACCATGTGTGGCATCTCAGTAGCAAAAAGTGACATTAGGTGAGTGCTATGTCATTCAGATGGGTCATTCAGACTGGGCTAATGGTTTACTTGAAGCATTTTTTGTTAGTTTAAGTTTTGGTCTAGTTCATCTTTAGTTTTTTAGAATTATACCAAGGGAGCCTGTAGGTGGCCCTTGTTTCCTTGTTGTTCAGTTTGAGTTGAGTTTGCTGTTACCCAAGGCACGCATGTGACACTGCTTTGGTTGGGCTTGATTAAAAGTAGTGTCCGCAACAGTCAGCTAGTTTGACCATGTCAGTGTGCAAGGGAGCTGGTAGGTCACAGAATAGCCCAGACTGGATACAAAGCCAAGTGCTGGCTCAATAGATCAACTGTTAGGACTGAGCAGGAGCAAAACACTGAGAAAAAACCATTAGCATCACCCTTGCTGGACACAGATTATCCGTAGAGAGCTCTTGTTCAAACCCAGCCTGCTCAACTTTCAATTTCTGGTGACAGAACTTGCAAAATGGGAAGCATCTGTGATTTGGAGGTTGCCTCTGTGTGTGACATCAGGGAAGTGATCTGTACATAGCGTGTAAGTGGTACAATTTGGCTTGGAGTGAGATGAAAGGGCAATTTTTTCAATCTGATCTGATACTTTGTGAGAATCTTCTGTGTAGATTAGGCTGACGTTGCATTGATAAATGCGTGTACTGATTAAGCTGCATTTGCTTACAAATTCAGGATGCTGAGCCTAAAACTTCAGGCATTAACCGTTGGCTTAGAAGTCACACCATGACACTGTGAGGAATTTGAGAATGACTGTGTGAGCTGAATGTAACCTCAAAAAGTGCAGGAGAGTGGCTATAAAGAGGATATCCTCATCTGTTCCTAATGTGGAAACAGTCATCTGTTGTCCATTGATTACATCAAGGATTTAATCTATGTGTCTTTCTTCTTTCCAGGGTAACATACATGATGCTGATATTCTTGGAGACAGGAATTTCTAGATGAGGTGAGCACAAAAGGAATAATCTTTTTCAGGTTTCTGCATCAAAATGTATTAGAAGCTGTTGAACCATGCAGAGATCGTGTAGCATTTAGAAGTCAGGAGTGAGCCCTGGGTGTTTCCGTGCAGCACCGTAGCCCTGTGGTGCTTAGAACATACCCCTTGCTAGTAACAGAAGTAGCAATGCCCTAAAGAAAGAAAAAGTAATTATTTTTTGTTATTTTTCTCACTTGACAGAGACCTGATTGTTACAAGAGGGCACCAACTCTCAATAAACCCTACCTTAAATCCCTGGTGTGTGGTTCTGGGCTGCTGCCAATGGATTGAAGAGAGAGCACATTGCTTTAGCTTCGGGGATGTTCCAGTGGAATGTGCTCTGTCTGTTGGGAAGTGGAGCATGACGATGTTATTTTCCAGTGAAAGGTATGTTTGGAAGGCCCATATTTGCTGACGAGTGCATTTTCTCATCTTGCAAGACAAGTTTCTAAGTGCCAACTCATATGGGGGGATTCTTCTCTCAGTTGCATTGTTGTTCTGAGTAACTCTATGATCTCTTTTCTTATACTATATGCAGATACAGCATCATCTAGAATAATTTGTAGAGTATCTATCAAACTGCTGCAAAATATCTGGCTGCAACTTTATGGTGAATATTCATGTTCCTGTTTGCAGTATGAGGTAGATAACTGCTAACACTGTAAAGCTCTCTGAAACCTTTCATTACTCTGATCACTTTCATAACTGTCCTACTATTTTCTATAGGATGGAGAACAAAATCACATGCTACCTTTCCCTGTAAGTTCAGAATCAAGGTTAAAATCCTGCTTACAGGTCCATGCTTATAAACAAGCATACCAAACAGGCTGTACTGGATTGTGTTCAAGGCTTTAAATAAGAAAGGTCAGGTATGCTAGAGATTCCTGCTGAATACCTGATCAACTTTTATACAATAATTTGCAAGCTAGAGAGATGGTGCTTGGTGAACACTCACACACAGCTGTTCTGATCAGGAGGGTGGTTAGAGAGCTCCTTCTTTCAGTTTGTGGGTTATCTTGCATCTACAGGCAGGCAAAACCATCAGACCTTGAGGCAGAGTGCAACTATTTAAGTCACTGACACCAGCTGAGACACTATTGAAGAAAAAAACATGTTGAAACTGAAAAAGCAAAACAGACTAGCAGGAAATCATAGAACCATTAGGTTGGAATGGACCTTTAAGATCATCTAGTCCAAGCAATACATAGCTGTCACAGTTTGCAACATGGAAAACAGGAAACAACAGAGGAAAAAATTCTTTATGGTTTTGATTCTTGGAGAAGTAGGGAGTGGAGTCGACAGAAATGCTGTCTTGGAGTTCCAAAGGGTAGACTTTGGCCTGTTCAGGAGCCTGGTTGACAGAATCCCTTGGGAGGCAGTCCTGAAGGGCAAAGGAGTCCAGGAAAGCTGAATATTCTTCAAGAAGGAAATCTTAAAGGCATGTGAGCAGGCCATGCCCATGTGCTGAAAGACGAGCTGGCAGATAAGAAGACTGGCCTGTCTGGAGAGAGAGCTTTGTCTAGAATTCAGGGAAAAAAAGGAAAGTTTATGGCCTTTGGAAGATGAGGCAGTTTAGGAGGACTACAAAGATGTGAGATTATGTGGGGACAAAATTGGAAGGACCAAAGCTCAACTAGAATTTAATCTGGCTACTGCCCTGAAAGACAGTAAAAATGTTTCTAATAAATACATTAGCGACAAAAAGGGGGGAAACATAGTGAGAAAGGGCAAGGAAAAGATTGAGATACTTAATGCCTTCTTTGCCTTAGTCTTTAATAGGAAGACCAGTTCTTCTCTGGGTACCTAGTCTCCTGAAGTGGAAAACAGAGATGGGGAGCCGAATGAAGCCCCCATAATCCAAAGGGAAATGGTTAGTGACCTGCTACACCACCTGATCGTGCACCAGTCTATGGGGCTGGATGGGATTTACCCAAGGGTACTGAGGAAGCTGGCAGAAGTGCTCACCAAGCCTCTTTCCATCATTTCTCAGCAGTCCTAGCTAACCAGAGAGGTCCCAGTTGACTGGAAGTTAGCAAATGTGACACCCATCTACAAGAAAAGGCCTCCTTTAGCAAATATATGAATACCTCAGGAGGGGATGTGGTATCTGCTTCCATCTTCTGGAATGTATACATGCCTTGAGCATCATCTTTCCTGGAAACTGAGGGGTAAGTTTCACTAGGCCATAAATGACACAATTCCTGTCAGTTCTTTTGAGACAGGTATTCAGGAAAGATCCCTCTCTTAGAAGAAGAAAGTACATACTGAAAGTGAAATATTTTTTCTGAGGGAGAAACAAATTCCAGTCTGAGAGGTACCAATAGAGTTTTGAAAAGATGCTTGAAAAGACCCATGGAGCTAACAATAGGCAAATAATTCCATAGAGCACTTGGGGATCTATGTTTAGATGGTTTTAGTGAGTGAATACTGTGAGCACGGTAGATATAAGTCAAAGTACAAGTAAGTGGTGGAAGAGGTTTGTTGATTAATGAGAACTGTAACCTCCTGTGGAGACACCAGTTATTACTTTTATGTCACTCTGGGTGTTGTTCCCCCCTGAATATTTAACAAACCCAGGAGAAACAGTTGGCGAGTGGCATTGAGTGAACCTGCATATACCACCCATGAGACATCTGCCAGCCAAAGCTGTCAGTGATGGTGTGATGCTACAGCGCAAAACCCAACCCTTTCTCTGAAGTGACAAGAGATTTCTAGCAGCTGCATGAAAGCCTGTCGTAGTGCAGCGTTAGTCAGCTTGTACCAGAACGATGCAAAAAGCGATACTTGGATGTGAGGCTTCTGACTGATGCTTCATTTGTGTACTACCTTAATTCTGCCCTTCTCAACAGACTAGATGCTACAGTCCAAGTCTGTATGACTCCCGTTCCTTATAAAAATGGACTGACAAAGGCCAAAAGAGTATCCCGCAGAAGAATCTGTGCATTTGATTTGTCAGGAGCATTTCAGGAGCATCTCCATAGAAAAGGGAAGGTGGTTATTTCAAGCATGCCTGGATTTTATTTGGGACAGAGTTTTTGCCTTTTAAATCAAAGTTTACCATGAAAGTAATTTTGTAAAATGTGCCCATAAAAAAATGGGTTATGATTGCCATGATAATATTCCTGTCACACAGCTCCTGTAAGACTTCTTATCCTTCTCAATCTCAGTAACTTTAGAGGTTTGTTCAGAGTTTTTATGATCAGTGAAAGGTCAACACCTTCAGCTTGTAGTCACTGATATATTGCACTTACACTCTTGCAAATGATTTCCAATATTTCCTATAATCAGCATTTTACCATCATCCTTCAGTTCTGTGGAAGAAAATGTTGTGCAGCTCAAACATGGTGGCTTTCTAGAAGTGATCCATTACAAGCCCCGTTACCTGCTACTGTCTCACAAGTGACATTTTTACTGTTTTGTACTTTATGATGGGAAAATATGTAGAAATATTTCACTCCAGCCCCATACATGCAGTGGAATATCAGTATGTGCAATACCCAGAATCAAAATCAGCTAAGCCAGTGAGGCAAAATCAAAAATCAACTAAAATAGAGGTATAAATTGCACATTTCTGAAGAAAAGAAAGGAAAAAAAGGTGCATTCAAAGAGCATTCTTAAATTTCTCCCCTTCATATAAGGAAGTACATGAGACAGTATGTGTGTGTGTGGGGGTATAGGCGTATATAAATATGTTGGACAAGAGGGGAGGAACAGAATGAAAAGAAAAGGAAAAAAAGAAGATGATAAAAAATCTGTTTTGTAATTACTTATATGCTTTTTGTAGGATGAAGGGTTCCCAGCAGAAGTTTCCTCCTGCCAGAAGACATACATATGCAAGTGAAAGCAAAGTGGCTCAGATCCCGACCAGATGGTCAGTCTCCCCGTGCAGTGCCAGAGCTGGGCGTATGGCAATGACTGCCTGCTCTGGCAGTAATAGAATAAGCAGGGGTACAGAATGCAAATTGCTCAGCCACAAGACAAATATCCATTTTTCTCTGTAAAACAATGAATGACAGTATCTCCTGCTACCAAAGGGGCACAATACCTTCTTAGAAGCAAGTCACTGAAATCTATATTTTGTATACTCCATAACTAAGTGGTTTTGCAATCAGTTATTATTAGTACAGTTATTGTCTTGTGTCGCTGGCAACTAATGCTTTTATGAAGAAGTAATAACTGCTTTCCATCTTTCCAACTTTCCATCTATAAGCTCTAGTGACAGCTTATAGAAATTTTCTCAAGATTTCTCACTTTGAGGTTGATGTAGAAACAAAGGAACAAATTCTACTTCATCTGTTGTTGATTCCACTCAAATTTTTCAGTCAGTAAGTAGACATGAAAATAACATGGTCCTTTGTTCTCTAACTGCTAGAGAGTCCTGAGGTAAGAAAGGTATTTAAGAAAAAAAATCATCTTTTCTCACACTGGGGAAAAGGTTAGTACTTAGCTGCATAACTCTGTTTTACCCTCTTAAAAAAAGATGGTAAAAGTGTCCTTGAAGGAGCCATTAAACTAAAAGTTGAGGCTCTCCATGTGGATTATGAAGCTGAGACTCCTGTTTCCACTGTGCTTGATTAAGTTCTCCCACTTCCTGGACTAGTGTTCTCATCAGCAGGTTGTTATTATTGATAAATGGATGGTTATGGTGGATTCAGAAGAAAGTCTTGGGTTTTATTCCACATTAAACAAATAAGTTTTGAAATCTTGGTATTTTTTTCTATGAGATGAAAATTTTCTTTTATCAACCATTACTTTACACATCATATAATATGAAGTTAATCTTTTGATAATTTATCTTCCTTAGGATATATGGCTTATGCTGTGCCCTTTATGTGTATCCCTTGATTCATCTGGAATATTATGCCCCTCTTCTGGGCAAGAAAGACCAGAGATAAACATTGACTTTTTTTCTTTTTTCCCCCCCTGGTTGTCATTGCCTACTAAACGTTAAGCCTAAGAACCACTAGCAAAAGAACTACTTGGGAAAAGTCAAACCTGTTCATCTTTTGAGGCCTGAGAGAAAGCTTTGATCCTGGAAGGTGCTGGTGCCTAGTAGTTCCTAAGCAGAGGGAGTTCAGTCGTACTCAGATCCGAGCTGTCTTCTCTCTCCACCTCATTTTCTGTGTGCTCCATTTGCTTTCTGGTTATTTTCATCACTCGTGCCTGCCTGCCTAGCCATATAACAGACACCACACACAGGATGATAATGGGCTGTGGCAGCTAATTCCACTCTACCTTTCAATTCAGAAATTTAAGATAAATAGCTTGATTTTTTTAAGAACATGAAGGAGCCATTTGCTCCCTATCTTAGCATGTGCAAGTTCTCCCTTTCTCTGGGTTGAGAGGAGAATAGAGTTTTTTGAGAGTTATTTATTATCCTTCTTCATTCCTTTCAGTTCTCCACATAAGGCTATTTGGCTTTCCAGTGCTTCTGCTTTACTTTTCTTCTCCCCACAGAGAAGCATAATTTTGCATTATCAATGAACATCAGTCCGGACCTCAAAGGAATGCAATTTCCTGGGCTCAGGAAGGAATCCAGACTTTAGTCCCATAAATCCTATGTATGCTCTGTGGCTGTTTCAGCTTTTAACCAAGTCTGGTGACAGGGTCATTTCATCTAGCACTCACGTAATAAAATATTTCTTTTCTGACCTCCTAGCCAGCTGTTCAGGCTAACTCGTTGTACATGCAGTCATTGACTAATGCCAGTCTATGTCTCAGCTGCTTTCCTGTTATTCTGTCTGTAGAATGGTTCTCCTTATGAAGTGGTCTTCCTGGAAGATAGAGCCTACCCCTACACATAAAAAATAGGGAGTGATTTTTCTGTGGGTCACCACATGCACAGATCGCAGAGTCAGGGTGATTCTGGCTGGAAGGTGACTTAGTATAAGAAATGCCGTTCTTCTTGGGGCAGGTCTGTATCTATGCCTGTAAGGATGGTTCCTTATTGCTGTGTACCCCAGTTCTCTAGTACAAGGTTCAATGTGGAGACAATCAGGAATGCTTTTACTTTGGTGAGATTTTTCTTCGAATGTTCTAGGTTTTCATTAAAGAAATGTAAAAACTGATAGCATGCCTAAGCGTGTTTTCAATCCTTTCATGCCTCTGAAAGTGATCACATTAGGGCATGTGACTCCAAACAGACTTTTCAGCACAAAAAGAAAGAAGAGAAGAAAACCTCTGGTTTCTCAAAAGCCATTCATCATCGAAAAAATGTTTCACTGAAATAAGAGATGCTTTGTTGAGCTTTGATCTCATGACATTTGCCTCATAGCGGAGGCACAGCATGTACCTACCTCAACTTTTAGGGAAGAGCTGCACACCAAATCACCATGCTCTTTTGCTGTTGCCCCCAGGGCAGCTACAGGCTGAGCTTCTGCTGTTTATCTCTCCTTTGTCCTTGGTCCTTTGTTTTATTCTCCTCATATTTTAGGCTGTTTCACTCTGTTAGGTTTTCTGAATTCTGCTTTTCTTTCTTTCCTCATGCCTCTCATAAGAAGAATGCCAGCTTTATTTTGAGCTCTCATTATTGTCAAAGTTCATAAAATGAGTTCTGTATCTCTTATTATAATAGAGATGATCGGATTATTGTGGTGAAATAGGTTGAAAGGAATGGTATTATCAGGTCTAGGGCTTTAGTCCAATTAACTAGCTCTAGAACTACAACATACTTCAGTTAACACTGTTATGGACATAAGTCTTTTTGAGTCTACTGGCTGTTTGGACTGCTGCTGCAACCTGAATCCATTCTGGGAGCAGACTATGTCAGAGGAGGAAGAGTCTGGTGTATTACAGTGAAATTGCTTTCAGCTGACTTTTTGTGCAAGAACACTCTTCATCCAAATCTAGCAGAAAAATTAAACATTTTCTTGGCTGTGTAAGGAGGTGGCTGCAAAAAAGGGACAGTAATGAAAGATAAGGGGACAGACAAAGATCAGCAGAAACATATTTATATTTATGCTTATATATATAGCAGTGCATGAGTCCCAGGTATGTGCTGCTGAAAGGACTATTTGTTCCCTTGATAGTCATCAAGGTCTGCTTTTAGCTCCAGCAGATTTGAAATGATGTCTGGTTGATGCTGTGTATTTCATTATATCAGTTGGCGCTTCCTGGAAAGGAAGGGAAAAGGCTGAACTCCGTTCTCTCACTTGGATACAGCACATTAAAGGCAGTGTGAGAAGACTGAATTCTGCTGCTTACTTAAATCGTACATTGTGTTTTCACAAAAGAGGTGTAGTAGTTAGTCATGAGAACTGGAATTCACTTTCAACTCTGAAGAGGGGATCAGAAAGTGGCTCTCCAGAGTAACCATTTACAGTTGCAGAAAAAATAGTATATGCTTCTTTTCTGAGCATTTTTGGAAGGCTTGGGTACCCTGGTTGGATCTCACATAGATTTAGACTTTTGCCATTGAATCTAACCCTTACGTTCTTCTGGATCTCAGGTGTTATCAGCTGTGCAAGCTGCAGCACCTCTCCTGCACCACCCTGTGCTGAGTTAAACGTGGCACTGCTGGTTTGCAGCACACTGTCAAGGACTCTGCTCCTGAGCCGACTGAACTAAGTGTATCCCCTGACAAATTGCTTTGCTGTCAGGAATGTTGGAATGGAAGAAACTTGAAACACTTCCTTGTCCTCTGAAAGAACAAATGCTGATGTTAAGGAAGGTCTTAGCCTGTCATCACAGAGTTGCTGAGGGACTGTAACCACCTGACTTCACATTCTTTTTTTTTTCTTGACTTTCCAAATGGATTAGCTGTAAATCTGCCCACAGCTTTGCGCTGCCACAGGATGTAATAGTTATTATTATGATTGTTGAGATATACTGCTGAGTTTCTGTCCTGGTTTCCAGCAGGGAGGGGGCTGATTCTCCCCTGTCTCTATCCGGCACAGCTATCCCCCTATGTGTTCCAGGCCCAGGGGCAGCAGGGAGCCAGCCGGGGAGGGGAGGGGCCACAGCCGGGAGTGGGCGTGGTGACGTCACGGCGTAGGCGTATATATGGGCGGGCGCCGGGGTGCACCTCAGCGGCGTCGGTGGCGGGCGGGTCGGGTCGGGACGGCGCGGGGTGCGGTCGGTGTGTGCTCATGTTTGTCTCCTCCATCTGTGTTGCTGTTTCCCTGCAATACCTGCTGCTCTGGTGAACAGTTTTTATCTCAACCCACGAGTCTGCCTTTTCTTTCTCATCCTCTCCACAGCGCTGGGGGGCGGAGCCAAGAGACTGCCACGTGGCGCTTTTGTTGCCGCCGAGGCTAAACCGTGACAGTTTCACAGACATGATTCCGCTGCTATTTCCCTAAATATTGTAGTATTATAAGAATACTTATTATTCCCCATTGTCACAAGATTTGAGTTTCTGTTTGTACAATCAATGCAATGCAATTAGCCTCCTTAAAAACAGAGAACAAGCAAACATAACCTTCAGTTGCTAGCTGGGAGCCCTCATTCTGTTGTGCCACATCCTGAAGAAAATACCATATGTCCTGGAAACTCTAGTCAGAGTCTAAATGCAGGACACTTTGTTTTACTTTGGCATACAAGGATTAGAGAGAAAAATATTTGAATTATTTGGGTGTATAATGGTGGTTGAAGCCTTAGTAGTGAAGAAGGACTGATGATTTGTCTGCAGTCACATGTGTTGAAGGAACATTTTAGCTATGCATACCTACAGTGGGATCTCCCAAAGACGCGTCTGCTCTTAGAGCAGTCACCTTGTTAGCTCAGTGCTCTCAGGCCTGCTTCTATGTGACATCTCCCTGCTCCTTCCTTGCACACGTGTTTCGGATTGTCAGCATTTGAAAGTTTGATTCTGTATCTTCACTTCTGAAATGTCTTGGGAGTTAACACTCATGGAAACACATATAACAGAGGGATAAGGAAGGAACTGGGGGTTACTAGCAAAGGGGTTCCCAACTTGCTTTTCAGTATGATTGCAACCCATAGTAAGCTTTTTCCAGGTATTCCAAAATGCCGTGTAAGCAGTCACTGCAGCTGTTTCAAGAGAAGAGCGTAACCACTTTGACATACAGCTGTTTTATTTAATTTGACCAGATGGAACAAACCCATTTAGATTCAGAATAGAGCAAATTGTGACAGGTTTTTTTTTCAAGCAAGAAAAAGTCTACCATAAATAAACAAGCTTTACACTTGGAAGATGAAGAAGAAGATTTATCATCAACGTGCAAAACTGTGTAATGATTTATAATCATTCTTCTCCACAGCTGCAAAGAGTATGTCTTTTTTCATTGTGTACTGTCATATTCAAATACTGGTTGAGTCTGTGTTTTGCTTTCCAGTATGGATGATTCTCTTGGCGGCAGAACGATGTTCTATAACCTTTATTACAAAACCCTACTCCTTTAAACTATGGGTTTCACCCCCCCTGCAGGGCTGCCACCATTCCCTGCCTGGCCATGGGCAGCACTTCCATTAGCAATGACAATGACACTGAAGGGTGTAGCCCATGAGTCACAGCTCAGAAAGCCAGGGAGAGAAAATGTGGGTCTGAATATAAATGAGGGCTCAGCTGCTCAAGTGTGGTCACTGCGCCAATGTACCGTGGAGAGATGTACACCGTCTCCCCAGCCTCGGGGAAAAATTGCTGTCACTGCAGCAATGTAAAATTCACAGGTCACAAGATGGCAGCATAATCTCACTAGTCAGGGTGACAAAATTTGTGGGGTCAGGTCATAAATCTTCCTCAACTCAAACTCTTACTTTGAACAGGCACAAAGTCCTGTGTCTATCTAGCTGGCGCTTCTCAGGCTCTAAACGACTGTGTATATATCGATGAAAATATTATGTTTGTAGGTGAGAATCCTGTTACATCACTTTTCAAGCCAACCTATTTAATTTAATTTCAGGTGCACTGTGATAACGTTGAAAAAATTGCTTGCCTGGAGTTCAATACTGAAGAAAAAAAAATGACACCCACGTGTTATCTAACTAATCAATAAAAAAAAGCAACTTTTATGGAACATTGACTTTGCAAAGCCTATGCAACTGAGAGTCGTGTTTGTTATAATTTTTCTTCCTTTCTGCTCTTGAGAGCAATGTATTCTGAACCCTGCCTCAAAATACGCATTTCTTACTGAACGTTGATATGTTTTATAGTAGTGCTGAGTGAATATATTCTCTGTGAAGAGCTCATTTAATATCTTATTCTCTTTCTGTTTGGGGGATTCGTAAGTAATCTGTATTCAGTTTTCATCTGCCTATTTTCCTGCCTGTCTCTGTCTCTCTCTTTCAAAGAGATCTCCTCATTCTCACCATTCTTCATGAGCTGTACCTTTCGAATGTGCAGTGCATGATTTGGAACAAAAAAAAACTGCTCTGGGGAGAGATGATTCATCACATCACTCACCATGTTATATAACTCAGAGTGATAACAGCCACTGAGAACATTTCTAGTAGCAATATTCCCACTCGCGAATTTAAACACTTTCCTCAGGAGTGTCTGTAAAAATAAATGGAGGTATCTGCATATATTTGGAAGGAAAACAAGCCATGAGACCAAGGCAAAAACCTGTCAATTTTCAAAATTAATTGCAATTTTTTGGTGATGGTACTGCAGAATTAAACCATAAACAGTTAAGTCCACCTTCCAGGTGCACTTTTTCGAGAACATAGAATCATAGTTCTACCAGTTGCTTGTATCTACAAAATGAATATGATATTTGGCACATGTGCTTTTGGGTATTTACTTGCTGAACTTAGAGGTAAGTTTTTGGAGGACGCTTTTATAAACTAAATTAGAGTTTTGAACATATGCTGAAATCCTAAATGGTCATTGGCTTTGGTTTTGTGCCTGTTCAGATGACAGTTGTTCTATCTTAGTTTACTCTCACCAGTCAATATAGTTGCAGCTGAGCATCCCTAAGCTAAATTTAATAAAACAAAATAAAAATGAGAAATTTGTGCACTGCCCTTTGTATTAGTGTGTCGTTTCCGGGCTAAGCAATTAACCACAGGGTGTCACTGTGTCTTAAGGCAGCAAAACCCCTAAGCAATAAAGCCTTTATGTATTCCAGGTTTTCAAAGTATCCCACCATGTGAGATATTATCTAAGGAGATGCTTCAGGAAAAATGGCAAGGCCATAGAAGCTTCGCTGTTGGAATGTTTTAGGAAGAGATATTTTGCACAAAGTGTCTGTTTCCTGGATTCTTCTGTCTTCCTGGAATACATCAGAAATGTTCTTAGCCCAGAAGTGCTTGTTTTCCAGAGGTATGCATTTGGGAGCATGCTTATATGGAAAGTTTTATCTTAAATTGCAACAAGTCAGAGATTTAAAGTTCAGTGGTTCTGGACTTACCCTACACTTCAGTCGCAGTCCTGTTCTTCTCCTCCTGTTTTAGTGTATCTGAATGCACAACATCCTTTGGCTTTGCTGAGCAGAGGAAACTTGGCCTTACAGAGCTCAACGCAATATAAACTCCAGCTCCTGGGGCCCACAAAATGCCATTTAATCCCTGCTAGTCCTGAAGAATGCCTTGCACAACACACCTGCTCCAGAGAGCCGTGCCAAAAGCTGATGTATTGGGTGTTTAAGGAGTTTCATAATGTACAGCCATAGCAACACTGAGAGAAACAGTTGTGTACAGATACAGTATGAGCCTTCGCCAAGAAGATAATATCTGGCTCAGGGCATATCGAAAGATTGCAAAATCTCCTGCAGTAATATGTGTTGGTGCGCACCCTTTCCTCTGTAAAATGGTAAGTGAGTCTAGAGCAGCAGGCCTTATGCTAACATCCTGATAGCCTGCGTAGGTTTGATTAAGATTTTCTAGAAAGAAAAAATGTCTGGCAGTGACTTAGCACTCGTGTAGACTTCAAGGCGCTTTGTTTTGATTGCTAGGACATTAGGTAGTTGCAGTGCTTTTCCGTGATTCAGCTGCTCTGCTTTGTATGAAGCTTACTCTCCGCATAGCTGCTGTAATAGTGCTGTTTTAAGATGCATGTTTGTTAGTGATAGTTTTGCTAGTGATTTTGTTTGGGCCAGGAGTTCAGTTGTAATATGCCTATTTTAATGGCCATATCTCCAATTTAAGTACATGGTCGAGTCATGTTTAGAATTATTAGGTCTACATAGCATGGCAACAGCTTAGAAGTACTTTCAGTGATGTTTATTTAGGAACACTTACTTGAATATGATTTTGGCCTGTGATTTCTCCCTCCTCTGTCCTCCTCACATTTGCTTCTGTAATTGATTTAACTGGAAGAATCCTCCATTGACACCTGTGCTGGTGGTGGCCCTTAGTATGGGATCTTCTGCAGAGGGTAAAACTCAATATGGTTTATCCTGGAGGAAGAAAAGCCTGAAGCAGAAAGTAGCATTGAACAGTAGTGCAAAAAAGCAGATGGGGTCTACTGTAGGAGAAGGTGGTACGGGCAAACTTGGGAGTAAATCAGGCATATTGCCAAAATAATTTGTCCTTGTTCTGCAGATCTTGGAAGTTACTGTCTAGATAATGCTAGACACAAAAGATCTCTTGGTAGTGTGCAAGGGAGCTCTGTCATAACTATAATTATCCTAATGGCTCTGCTGCCACGATGGTGTATAAACTATAAACAGGAAAGGCTGAAGCCCACTGACACAGATGAGATGCAAATGAAAAGCTGGTGCCTCTACTGTAGGAACATGAATAAGAAATGAAAACTGGCTGAGGAAATCCCTCGAGATTTGTCTCCAGGAACTGCCTTCAAAATGTTTGCCTAGGGAAGGAAGGTGTAAAGAAGTGGAAGGGGGTGTTTCCTCCTCTTGTGGTTTTATGAACCCCGGGCCCTGGAACCAAGGCTCCTTCTGAGAGGGTTTTTATGTGTTGTTCTGTGCAATGTATTTTCTGAGAAGCTCTGTTAATTCTGTATTTGTTGGAAGAGGCACACTATATATCAGTGCCAAGGGTGTTTCGTTTCTAACATTATTGGACTATAGAATGAGTCTCCTTGAAATAATGGGAACAGCTTGTCTCTCCACACGAACCCTTTTTTATGAAATGCATAGACCACCACTGCCTATGGATATTAGTCAACTACAGGCTCCTAATATATGAGATGTAAAGAAGAGCTTGATGCATGGTAGAAAAAGATACATTTAAAACTAAAGCCAGTTATGGTTATTTAATCTGCCCTCCACAATGCATGCATTTTTCTCAGTAATACCTGAGTCGAGTTCCTAGTGTCTGATTGAGCTACATGTAAAAGAGAGTCATCCAGTCTTGACTTAAATTTAGCTGTCATGTGGGAGGGAATTGTGGTGTGGAGGTTGAGAAAAGTCAGGGGTCACAATGTGAAAGGAAGGTGTAGGAGGGAAAATACGTGGTTTAACTGTATCACAGGTTTCAATGATCATAAATAGAATTTGTTGTCAATTATGTCACTTTGGCACTGTGGAAAGTCAACGGAGAAGTGAGCCTCGTTTTGCTAAAAGAGAGAAAAGTTCCCAGATAAGCTGTAGACTTTGCTCAGAAAAACCCTTGCAATTTAGATTACATGAACACCAACGTGAACACCAACGCAAACACCAACACAAAAGAGAAAATAGAAGCAGAAGCAAAAACACAGGAGTTACACAATAACTAAGCCTATGAATAAAATGTGGTATGTTTGGTGTTTGTGGGGAGCAGAGGAGAGACTGGGCTAATGTTTTGTTCGTATTTCTTTTTCTGTTTTTTGGGCTCCAGTTCATCAAACACTTGTGCACCTGAGGTAGCACTCTAACTCTGAATTATCCTGTAAATATTGGTTAGACGATTCCTCAGAGAAACACACGCGAGTCTCCGAGAGCATCAAAGCTTTTGACTTTTTAAATACATGAGATAACTACTAAATGCAGAAAAGCTGATATTGTCTAACCACAAAGCCACAAAACTAATCGGTTACCAGTAGCTGCCAATCAGGAAGATATCTCCGAATCTTCTCAGCACATCTTTTCCCAACAGCAAATAGACAACTTTGAACTTCCAGAACTTTACTGTAGTTTGTTTTCTGACTGGCTGAATTTTGACTAGTTCCCCTCAGTAATCTGGGGTGCTGAGGGACAGGAAGCAGTAGTGTAAGAGACGAGGATTTTACTCATGCTTGGCACTATACAGGTTGCAGTAAAGACCCTGAGGGGCTCTGTTGTCAGTATGTTTTGTGTTAGACACTCTTCTGACACAGAGACCACATAATGGTGATGACTACATATGTCAAAAGGAAGGAAGTGAAGCTTGAATGATCACAACCAGAACTAGAATTAAGAAATCAAATAGGTGTTCCTGTCTCTAGCAGCTGAAATGGGTCGGCGTGGGTTCATCTGTACAGTTCTTCTAAAATGTTAGATATAAAAGGAATTGTTAATAGACAGCTGTTAAAATCTATTCCCATTTTGGAAAGCATCAAATAACTTTACAGTATCTTGTTTTTTCTTGGTTTTGCAATGGATACTGCAACATATTCTGTCGAAGTCATTAATGTAGACTTCCTAGTACGTGAGTGTATTGAATGAAAATTAAGCTGCCCTGCTCACTACTTCTTATAGAATGGTGGCGAGTGAAACCTGTAATTAAATTTCTGACTCCCAGGTTCTTCCCCACAGAGTTAAAGGATGTTTTGCTGGGGACAAGTGAACAGCATTTAGCTGCATCTGTAATAATATAATACAGCCATTCATTTAATTTGATCCAGAGGCGCATAAGGCTGGACAATGTCCTATGTGGAACAAGTCTTCAAGTATGAATTCAGAGGGTAAGACACATTTCTGAGCCACGCTATAGCTGCTGCACATTTTGGTGCTCTCTGGACCATATGTAAAATGATGTCTTCCATGATGCAGACACTTAGTGGGAAATACACTGAATTTCTCTGAATATTGACAGTGTCAATATGCAATGTTTGGATTTGTAAGTGGAAGGTGTCTAAAAGGGATGTTTCCAAATTATAATTATTTGGAAAAAAGAGCCAGTAATATTCTATAAAAATAAAATAATGATATTTTTTCTTTGCATTTCTAGTTTGTTTTTCCTTTGAGTTGTTCCAGTATCCCAGGTCTCAGGCGAACTACTTGGGTTGCTACTTTCATTTCACACTACAGATTGTTCACTGTCTTGCCTAAGATGCACAGAGGATTAATGGCAGAGACGAGGAATATTCAAATGGAGCAGGGGGTACATTAACTTTTTAACTCTTATTTCCTCTCTTCTCTTTTCCTGTAAGCAAGGGCACGCGGCTGTTGCACAAGGCATTCTATGCTCCACATATCTGCCCATGTTGTCAGCTGTTTGTGTATCAAGTCTGAGGAGGAGGATGAAATATGAGGTGTGTTACCAACAGTCAGGTACTTCCCATTCAGTTTTAGCATACATGAGGAAATGATATCTGATAAATAAAGTTGATCATTCGTTTTCTGATGCAACACTTCTCCTTTTGAAAATGTTGATTGGATTCTGTATTGCTGGGTTAGCTGGTTCTCCAGCTTCATGGAAACCTGCTTGGAAAGTTGTCATGCTGTCGTAAACCTTGTGGACCCACCTGGCCTGTTCCACTGGCTGCCCACCATTCTGTCATGCCATGACACTGCTGGCTTCTCCCAGTTACCAGGGACTGCCCGCAGGCTGGTCAGCAGTTGAATGAGCTGCCCATTAGATGTCCTTCAGCTGTTGACCGATTCCTTTGCTTCCAGCTTCCAAGGTCTCTTAGCTTTGAAGCTGCTAGCCTGCCCAGGTGACTGCCTAGCCACCCATGTGGTAGCAAAACAGCGATGTAGGCTGGGTCCTGGCATCTGAACTGATGCATCAGCCCAGAAAGGTTTCAAAATCTTTCTCATATATGTGAGTGAAACCTTTTTGGGGAGGGTGAGGGGAGGTATGCCAACACAATTTCCTCTGTGGGATGAACATTCCAGCTCCCAGCACTGGGGCAGGCAAGTCACGGGACATTTTACCTTTTTGCGGTTCACAACTTGCTCGTACTTGGCTGACAAATGCATTCAGTATGTGTGTGAGTACACAGCGGGGAAGACCAACCATTAGTGGATTTGAATCATAAAAGGCAAGGGGCTCGGCCACTTTGCAACGTATCTATTGTACGGGGAGAGATTGCAGACTACAAATTGTGCGTGTTGCAGAGGAGGCACCATTACTGGTGTGAGCTCCACTTCTTTGGCAGGCTGTGGGTGAGGCTTGTTTCCTGGAGGTATTTATGGGAGAGGTCACCATCTGACATCTAGTCTTCCATCAGATCTTTACCCCTGGAAGCTAGAGTCTTTGAGTTAGTATATCTCCTCCAGCCCAGACTCTCCCTGGCTAGGACCAGGAGACCTAATTTTGAACCTTTGGCACATTGATCTGGATCTTCTGGCATAGGAGGCAGTGCAGGTGGCTTATTTTAATGTTCTACCCTGAACAGACTCAATGCCTCTCATGAGCCAAATGGAAATTTTCTGGCTTCTTGGCCATATCATGTCTCACTTGCCACAAAAACCCTGAATGTTGGAGGCCTAAGGTTAAAAACACCCTAGTACACTGAAATGCTGAAGGCAACCAATTTATGTTGGCTTTGATATGAGTTTCTATTCCAGGCTTTCAGGTTTCAAGAAGCATTGTACAAAAATACCAGGAGCTTTAGAAGTCCCAAGGTATTATATGAATTGAGAGGTTAAAAGAGATAAATACCTGTGAAAAATCAGTTTTCTACTAGAATGAAAACATTTAAAATTGCAGTCAAGTATTATGTTTTACATTTTACATGCTGCTGAAACAGAATAATTGGAACAGACCTAATATGCATGCATGGAGATATTCAGAGATGGTATCGGGCTCCATGGATGACTCTGCCTTGGCACAGGTTAGAGTAGTTTTCCTGAGACTGGGACACCCAGAGTGTTTCAAGGCTCCCTGGTCACATCACAGTTCTCTGCCTTCTACAGTGGTTTAAGGGCAGCAGGTGACAGAAAGCTGATTTCATACTACTGGAATAAAGCTGAGAGTGCTCTCAGCAAGGTGAATTCCTGGTTACACTATTAGGGAACTTTCTGACTTCTTTTTGTCACAAGAATGCTACAAACAGACTAGAAGAACAGATACATACCTAAACAAGAATTTTTTCTCATCAGAAATATTTTCCATGTGGGTAGGTATGAATGCAGAAGGAGCTTTTGTATTAAAATCTTCATAGCTCTGTAGAGCTTACGAAGTCCTCATGAAGTAGTCTTCTACTCTCAGAAGTTATCCACCAGAAGTGAGTCACAGGGTTCTTAATTGGTGTACATAAGCTTACAAGGCTCATAACTCCTAATAGCTCTAATGGCTAAGTCAAACTCTGGTTATTCTGTTTCAAATTGGTCCCATAGCTTGGTTGATGTCTAGAGATTTTGTATTTAAAAAAATAAATAAAATAAAATACAATGATGAACATAATTGAAGGAAGGGAAAAAATCAGTTTTCAGTCTTGACAACCTTGGAGAAACCTTAGAAGAACTATACAAAGCGGTAGTGAAAAACCTCATGATTTTCTGTAACTGGGGTCGAGGAATTGTAATGATTGGCTTGCAGGGATGTTCACTGAATTATCTGGTGTCTTTGCCACCTCTGATATTCATTTCCCTATGAATATCAATGCTTTAGGCAGCTCTTATGGACAATGCTATTTGCCCATGGTCAGATTCCCAGTACTGAAGTCAAGGCAAGTTTGTATATTCTAGTAAGCTGAGGTAATAGCTACATGCCACTGAAGAAGGGCAGGCCTGGAAATTCATTGGGAAAAGGAAGAGTAATTTTCTATTCCTTCAACTCCTCAAATGAGCTTAGTACTTCGCCAGAGGAGTGCCAGAGCCAATACTGTGGGGTAGGGACAGAACTCTCTGAGACTGGGATTGGGATGGGAGCAAGACCTCCTCTTTCAGTGACAACTAGCTCTTAGATGAGTATTGGTGCAACATGAAACTTCACAGAATCACAGAGTGATGTGGGGTTGGGAAGGACCTCTGGAGATCATCTAGTCCACCTTCAGATATTTTTAACACTTGAGCATTTGGAGATATTTACCAAGGATTCTGGGCCAACATTCACTTTGTGATCAGTATGCCTGCTATGAAGGCATACTTTGCAGGCGTTTCCAAAGCTGCTGGTGATATACTTGGATGTATTCAGTTCACCCTGAATTGGCTGTTTCTGTATTTGTTTGCTGTGTCTCTATGCTGAGATGAGTGTTTTTCTTATGTTTACATTTCACTAAAAATCTTCAAGATTACTTAAACTAGGACGTAGGTTAAGTTGTTAGCTTTATTTCAGAAGCCTACCCATTAACTATACTAACCTACAGAATAACATGTTGAGGATGCCTGCTACTCTCTTTAGTCTTGTTAATTTTGGAGAGCTACTTAATGGATAAGTTACTGCCAGGAATTAATGAATCGAACCCTTAATTACTTGCGTATTATTTGAAATAAATCCTTGTATATCTTTTATGTTTTTCTGAGTCAACATCTAAGGGCCTTGCTCAGGTAAAGGTAGACCCTTGAATAAAATCATGCAGAGGGCTGAAAGAGGATTTGGCACGGCAACAGGGTTATAAAGGAAATACTGCTATGTGTGTCATGCAATCACAGTGATCTTTGTTTTGTAATTACTCTTGCCTGGTATAGTAACATTCAGTAGCAAACATTTCCTTAGTAGGTCTTGCCCCAAAGAATTTAAAGTCATAGAGAGTGAAAAACAGTAGGACAAAAACGAATTTACTCTCTTGATTCTAAACAAGTGACTATTACAAAAACACAAACGGTTGATGGCAAATAGGAAAGAAACCCTTCTCTTAATAATTTGAAGCTGAATACCATAACCATAAGTCAAGTCTTCCTGTCAGCCAGGTGGTGAAGTGTAATACTTACCTAACTCTTCTGAGGTCTTTACTCAAGCAATTTCATACTGACATCAGTGTCACGCTATTTGAATAAGATCTGAAGATAAAGGTCTCAGAAACTGGCTTGAGTGGAATGACATTGAAATACCGTACTCAATTATTTCAATTAGATGCTCCGCAATCACTTGGTTTAAAATAAAGGAACAATTTCTAAGCATAAACACAGTGGGCTTCAACATGTGGCTTTATATTGACGTGTCTTGGAAAGATAGCAGTCCAGTCCTCACATACCCCTGATAAGTAATAAGCAGCTTCCTCCCATCTTGAAGCTGCAAAGATCACTATCTTGCCATATTTGCAACCACACCTGCAAAGTACCCGAGGAAATTAGTAGCTCTCTTACTGTGGCCAGGACAAAGAGCCAGTGGTACCGGCTTTACCGTATAGTATCTTTATTTAATATTGCAGTGGTTCAGGAGATAGGTAAGAGGATATAGCACCTTTTACTTTTCTGAAACAGGTTTAGATCTTGATAGCCAGAAGGACAGTTCATTTACAAACTCTGCTGTTGCCTGACTGCTGCTCTGACAGATAACTTGGTATTTTGTTCTAATTAATGTCAGGTGAGCTGAAAATGGTCAGGAAAGATGGAAAGGATTCAAAGTTCTAAAAAAAATACAAATTCACTGTGTTGTTTTCCTCAAAAATAATGGACCAGAGGTGAAACAGTGAAAAATTGGAAAGCTTTTATTTAAAAATTAAATGCTTCCTTTTTGAAAGGTCTCCAAATCTGATGTTTCTGAAGCTTTGCTTTATAGCTTTTACTTTCACATGTCAATGTTGAATTGAAAAATGGAGATATATTTTAATAAAGGTATTTTTATTATTTTTCACAGTGGTCAAATTTTGGTGGTTTGAGGATGAGCTAGGGAAAAATACAGATTTTTTTCTTCAATTTCTGAGAACAGTTAGAATTTTTTTTTTTTTTCTTGAATTTGACTATAGACAATTATTTTTTCAGGTAACTGTATTTTTTCCAGTGCAGCCACTGAGCCAAACAAGGTATGAGCTGATTTATGAGTCAAGGGCAAAGCCGCTGTTACCTCCCCTTGTCACTGTCTGGCACAAGAAGAAATCTCCACCAAACTGAATGGTCTTCCATTTTCATTTCCTTAACGGCGTGGCTGCAGCTAGCCCTGGGAAGATCCATCACTTATCTCTCTCTGCTTAACAGCTTTCATGGGATGAATAAACAAATGTTCTCAAACAAGGAATTTCTCATAAGAAATTTAGATTTGTAGGAGGGTGTTTCAGTAATTGCCATCCTTGCTTTTGAAGCTGTTAGGATCAGGCATGGAAGGACTATGGAGACAGTGCTTTACTGAGGGCATTTTTTCGTATACCAAAGCTGAGACAGGTTTGTATGGAATTTTGCTGTGCTGTTGCCACTGGTTGGATAAATGGTGAAATTCACTAAATGACTCTTCAGTACCTTTTGTAAGATTTGTCCCGGTTAGCTTTTAAGTTTATGCTAGCAGTAGGATGATCCAAATCACAGTCATGTAGAGCTCCTACCACTCTACTGCTTGGTTTCTGGCAGCTCAGCTGTGACTCTGGGTAGCTTCTTGCAAGGGGCTGTTAGTAAGCGGCCCATGGGGTGAGTTGCAGGAAGTTGAACACTGTATTAATTAACTTTTGTTTATTGCAGAATGGAAACAGCATGGGCTTGCATTCCTTCTCTTCTGCTTCTGTTCCACAACTCTCTTGTGAGCATTATCTGAGTGCGAACAGGTAGGGTACAAAGCAACTCAACCTCAGTGTAATTTGATATGCCTTTTTATCTCTTTTTTCCCCTTGTACCTTCTTTCCAAATACTTTCTTAATATTGATTCAGAAAAGAAAGAAAATTCAGTCGCAAATGTGGAATGAGACCAGCTTAATTAACCCCTAAAATCTTTCTAGAATCCATTTTCTCTTTGTTTCCTGAACAGCCTTTAGAAAAGTGAAACCACAGATACAGTGTTATGTTTTCTGAATTTAATAGCTCCACTAATGTAAGCCTGGCATGGCTATTCCTTCATATAACAACGTTATATGGAGGGGGAAGATTTTCTGTACCCTTTTGAAGAGACTGCCTATTATTTGACTAGTTGCTAATCCATTGCATTGTGTCCTCTTTGCTTTAGATTTAACTTTTAAATTTTGTCTTTCCTTCATTATGCAGTTGACTTTCTTTGTCTTAATTTTCCCATACTGTACATTTTTTGTGTCTGTGGTAAGTCCTGACATCACCTGGGCCATCTCCCTCATGTCCAGGAGGAAATGGACGTGATACTTGTCAGTGCATTTGTTGACAAGCAATACAGAATGTTTTATGTATTTTGGCCATGCTGTTATACTGGAAACATTAACTTCTTGGAGAGGCTGTTGAAAAAATTATTTCCGTAGCTCTCCAGAATAACATTTGCACCTTGATTTGAAGACATTCTGGGAGATTTTTTTAGTTCTTTCCTCTTCCTTTAAGACCTGAGTCTCTCTACTGCAGCAGTTCTGTTTTTAATGTGTTGCTCCGTTTCCGGGCATACGTACCCCACTTTGAGTGGAGTTCATTTTTCTCTGGCTGTTTTCCCATTTGCCTTCTATTTAGGAGGTAAATTTGTCAGCCTACTATTTCAGACTCTCAGTTCACTACAACAGCAGAACCCATGACCAAAGCTGCAACAGCAATATCAAGGAGGAAAACCAAAACTCCACTCTGAAGAGGAGCTTTTTTCCATTTTTTTCCTTTTTTTTTTCTTTTTTTTTTCTTTTCTTTTTTCTTATCTCTGGAAATGGGATGCTACAGACCTCTGTGCCCAAGGAAACATGGAGAAGAATGCTTGCATCACAGTCTTCACTGCTCCTGTAAAAATACCCAAGTGAAGCTGTCAGAACAATGTTACTGCAGGAGTAGAAGACTTGTGTGGTTAATTGCCCTGAACCCCAGATTGCTTTCTGATGAGTTTGGCTTATTTTTCTGGGAGTTTTGTAGCTGCCCTTTCATTTGCTGCATATACACAGCAGACCTTTACTTAAGGTATCTTTTTTTTGTGGGTTTCAACGATGGCAACCTAAGCACTCACATCCTCACCCTGCTGCTTAGGGAAGCCTGCATCCACCCAGTCCTCACTGCTAGCATGGTGGCTGCGTTGCCCGCTGTCAGTGTGAAATGTCAATTTGAGCAGCTGGTTGTCACTTGTATAAGCCCAGGAGCATCTGACTACAACTGATTTTCAATTGGTGACAGTTTGGGTTATTTTTTTGTGTGTGGAAAATGCTTCAAAATGTGGTTTAAAGGTGATCCACTGTGCATCTGAGTTTCAGGAAACATCTAAAGCCAAAGCTTTCAAAAGAACCCCCACCTATTTTCCTAAACAATTACTGTGGTTACATTTCTCTTTTTTTCCTTCTCATGCCAAAAGCCAAACTCATAACTACTATTTGATGAAAATTAACTCTGGGCACCCTCCTTTTCCATCAGTGTAAGGTCTACTGTTTGTTCAGTAAGGCTTGGTCCTATCTGATATTACTGTCCTCCTGAGAGAACATACCTTACTGCAAATTTATGGTGGCCTCCATACCTCTTCCAAGTCTGGGTCTGCATGGCGTCCGATGTGAAATTGCTGATCTGGATTAAGGTACAGCCAGAACAAATTGCCTGGAGCAAAGTCCTGACAGGTTGTCTGTCATCAGTCCACAGTAGGCATGGGAAAGGTGGAGGAAGCCATGTCTGTGCCATCTCCAGAGGATGCCATAGGACCCACCACTGTCACCAGCAAGCTGGTGGGGGAATAGGATTGGAAGCTGGGAGATACCAAGTTGTCATGTTCTTTTAAGAAGTGTGTAGAAGGGAAAAACCCAGAAGATACGTGGATTTTGGTTTCCTTACCAACATTTATCTCAATTTCACCACCATCTCTGCATCAGCCAGGCAATTATCCAGTATGTACTTCAGAGTAAGGAGACTTGATTTACTGGTTGGCTGAAAGTTTCTCAGTAATATGTTAAAACAAGTCCCTATTGTAGGAAGAGTAGAAAAGAGCATTCAGAAGTGGGTTGGTCTCCCAGCAGAAATTTTAATAGGTGATATTTATCTTTCCTCTGCCTATTCTTTTTTTTTTTTCCCCTCTTTTCTGGAGTATATTGTGGAAGAACATAAAAACCACTGATAATTAACCTACTGACTAGGTAGACGGAAGAGATGGGGGTTGAAGGAAGACTTTCTGAACATGGCAGAATCCACCTGAAAGCCTGGCAGGACAGTATTGAGGCAATAACAGATTGTGAGAGGTAATAAAGTGACAGGCAAAGATGTGGTAACTGCAGCTTTCCTATCACCTCTGACATTGCAGATCTTTCCCTCTTAGACGTAGTCAGACTCTTCTCCACACAGAGGAGGCAGAGGGTGGAGCTCAGCGCCTGTATAAATTATATGTGTCCTTCATGTTATTCCAGCAGCAACAACAAGCTGTGAGTGTGTTTGTCTGCTGACAGATCTGTTACCCAAATTGACTTTTCTGTTGCTGACGCCATCTTGCCCGTCATGGGGAGCCCACCAGCCAAGGTAAGAGAATCGCCGCTCGGTGCTTTGCCGGGGCCCTGCACTTCGCTGTGGGGACCTCCCTGCTCCAGTTCTCCTGAGCAAACTCCCTCCTCTTTGCATCTGCTGAGGTGCAGAGACAAACCATTGCTGGTGCGAGGCGGCAGGGTCATCTCAGAGCTTACAGATTTACCGTTTTCCCCTTTTACCTCACAATAACTAATATTTAAGCGAGCTTCAGTGAAAACACGGTGCAAAGATGGCCCTTTTCTTTCATCGTGAGTTGTACACGCTGAGCGAATGCCGGGAAGTAAGAGAGGGCTGGCCCTGATGAGTTTACTTCACTGTAAAATGAAAGTGCTTTAAGCCCTACTGCATACTTCTCAGGATAACGCACAGAATCATGTTCATTGTTGCTTCAGCTGAAAAAACCAACAATTTTTCTAGCAACGAAACATAGTTTATATTACTTTAGCTGCAGGGGAAAGTTCTAATGAGCTATTTGGCTGATTTAGCTATCTTCAGTGTAATGTTTACGGCATCTGTGATTCTAGTGGAGGTATTTCGTGTCTGGACTCGAATTTTCTAATAGTGAGTTCCATTCAGAAATTTTAACTGATAGTTTTTAGTATAAATCAACAGGTTTATTAGCTGACAGTTATTTTCTCATGTATATTTTTTAAAAAGGACGCGTTGTCTTAAATGAAAGATGTGAATAATTTACAACTAACCGTTCTTTATGTATTGAACCCTATGTCAAAATTTGCAGCAAATAAAATAAATATGGGAATTCATGGGCTTTAAATATAGTGAGAAACAATGTTACGTGCTATGGCTTATAGGAAATCATTAATCGTTAACAAAAAAGAATACGTATATGCTTGTGCCGTGGTGATATTTGGTGGCGAAGTTAAAGATTCAGGAAAATATCCATAGCATGAACAGATTGCTCAAATGCTAGATTAAAAATATTTAAACATTTGATTATCAGGGCAAAGCATATAAATTGTAAATGTAATGTACTTGCTGGACAAAATTTGTATCATATCTATCTACCTGTTAGATTGAGAGCTATCTATCTTAGATATAAACATTATCTATAAATTTTAAATGTCAATGTCATATTTCATGTGATAACTCCAGATCTGATAAATGTGTAGATTGCTTACGTGTAATTTTTTCTAGAAAGTCTCAATTATAGCAAAAGTTCTTGCATTTCATCCTAATGCTGCAACTGCTATTCCACGAATGTGGACACAATTGTTAATAGGCAGCACTGCCAAAAGCTTGGAGAACAAGCATAGCTTCAGGTCAGAAAGCTTCTGCTCCCAAGGAAGGAGATTCATTCAGCACTGCAGGTAGCTCTGCCATTCTGTCAAGTAAATGCAGTTTTCAGTATACATAAATTGGTAAATAGATGTGGAAATCAGAACAGAGTGGTTTTGTCATTCTCTTTTTTTTTTTTGTGTCTGTTTGTTTGTTTGTTTGTTTGTTTTATGGTAAAAATAGCAAGTTGTTCAGAAAAGTGTGCATACCTTGAACTATCTAGGAAGACCTACCAAAAGTCTCCCAGTTAATTTTTTGGTGTTTAAAAAACACTACTAAATTGACACAATATTAATTTACAACTTGCTGAGAATACTTTGATATTTATAACAGGATCTTTTCTGCTCGGACAAGAATAATTACTCTTCTTGGTTGAAAGGGCAAATTGCTAGCAGTATTCTTACTGATGGAGGGCCTAATAAACTCAGTCCATATGAATGCATGTGGAAGAGAGTGCTTTGGTACCAGTCTGTTCATGAAATTTTTTATGGTTTATAAATTTATATCTTTAATCTTAATTTGGTAAATTTCCAAGTTGTAGTCGAACCAAATCCTCAGTATCTAGGTAAGAAATGTCAAATGGTTACATTTGGTGTGAGATCTTGTACAGAAGATATTGTACAGCTTCTAGTACTCAGCTGGAGAAAGAAGAAATAATCCCTGGAAGGAAGTAATTATTCAAGTCTGAAAGATATCGATAAAGCTGAGTGGTAAATCCTACAGCTATTTACAGAATGTCGAAAGTCAGAGAGCTAAGTCCTCGTATAAAACTTCGTATAACTTGGTGTTATCCCATGGTGATAACATCACCCAGAGAACTGCTCAGGTTTGGTGCAGGGGGAGTGGAATGCTGAGATTCCAATCAGCCTTCCAACAGGTACAAACTGAGGACTGATTTTAAAAGAAAAGACCAAAGAGGTGGTGATTGGAGGAGGTTCCCAGATTGCCAGGATCTGCAGAAGCTAGCCCCTAGAAAACTAACTTTCTAGTGGAGGAAGCTGTGTTCTAGGAGCAGCATGGAGGGACAATAAGGAGCAAAATCAAAGATATGAGCTGTTGGTAGGTTTTCTCTTTCGCTGCCATCCAAAGACTGTCTCAGTAGGCTCCTCGTTGTTAATGAGCTTGGAGAAGATTTCATACTCTTAAAGCTGTCCTTTTGGGATGAACCCTTGAAGTGACTAATTGCCTGTAAACAGGAAAATTATGTGTCTTCCTGAAGCTGACTGGTTATGACTATTCTCTGGAAGCCAGACTGTAGGCCAGCGAATGTGTATTACAAACAATGAGCAACAGATGAGAATTTTCAATTTGTTAAGGATTGACACAGTTGTGGCAATTCTGCCATGCTAGTTTTATCTCCTGTTTATTACCTTTTCTATATTATAGACCTGAAATGACTCTCCCAAAACTTGCTTTGACAGTATAGAAATGTAGTTCATGTTAAATGCCATCAAGTTAAAAGAAATTTGGTTTTGGTGGTGTTGTTTTGTTTTGTTTTGTTTGCTTGTTTGTTTGTTGTTGTTGTTGTTTGGTTATTGGGTTTGGTTTTATTTCACCTCCATTTCTTAACCTGCTCTGGCTAAAGACTCTGCTATTATTTATTGGTCCGGAGTGTTATTGTCTGGGATGCAAATACACACGGGTAGCTGAATCCTGCACTCTGTCATTGGCCTCAATGTGGCACTACTGGTTTTCCAGCAAAAACAGAATAATGTGCTTCTGGGAAAACTACCTTTGACTCTGGATATTTGTTACTCTCTGTCTGCCTATGGACATTATGGTTACAGTTTTCCCAAGGAACTGAGCGAGAAAGAGCAAAACCAGTATGGCTGCAGGACTGTCAAGAGCTGTCTGGATATGGTGTTTGTGCTTATCAATCTGCATTGATCACGAAATTACATGTTGCACTTCATGTTATGAAGATAGCAAATGGTATCTCTAATGCCAATTATTTTTTCTAGGAAGGTGTTCTGGAGTGCCAGCACTTCTGGGCAACAATGTTATTTTAGACCACCAAAATCAGACCCCAACAGGCTGAAAATCAGCTCTGCCTTTTTCTGATTAAAAAAAAAAAAAAAAAAAAAAAAAAAAAAAAAAAAAAAATTAGGCTAATTCTGGAAGTTTATCACAGGCTGGCATAACTGCAGTTGTGGGAGCAGGATGGCTTCTGGTTTCTCCTGGGGATTTGCACAGCCCGTAGGGTTTATTATGGCCATATTTACCCATCCAAATCTGTTTATCTTTTACCCTGCAACAACACAAGAACTAAGCTGCACCAGATCAGAGTTAGTGAACAGTCATCTCTGATGATGTTTCCATTGGTGGGCAGATGTTGACATGTTCAAGGGAAGTTGAAAGGGGAAGGAAGGAGGAGTGAGGCTCTCTGGCTCCAGAAAGAGGGGATGAAAACATGTTATCTCTCACAACTGAGAGTACTCTGGTGGTGAACTGCACATACACCATTTTTGTAAGCAACTATGAAATTTCCATCATAAAAAGTTCAAAGCAAATTGTGTACCAACATCTGTTTATCCAGTGAAGGCAGACTCTGAGGAGGATTTGAGCTTCTGTTGAGCAAGGGGGAAGTTGATTACAAAATAACACAGAATTAGCATATTAATTAAAACTAGTCAGCCCTGTAATTGTCTACATAATTCAATATTTCATGTTAATGAAAGCCACTAGGAATGCTGAGTGTTCCAGTTAGTACTTCTATGTTAAATAACAATTTGCACAGGAAAATTAAAATTCCTGCAGTTGGCAACTGGAATAATACGGAAGTGTCCCAACTGAAACTTGTAATGCCCATAATGCATTAAACTTAGCAGGTTTTAAATATGTCAGTTTCAAAATAGAGGAAAATGTAGTGGAAGTTATTCTGGTCACACACGAACAAATGTGTCTTGAGTTTTTGTACAAAAAGCATTTCAATCAACCATTAGGAAGCCAAGAGACAGAGTAAGCTGTGATTTTTTTAGGTCTCCGAATGGGGCTTCTCTGCTCAGGGCAACCCTTAATATTAATCTGAATTTAAAAAGGGTGTTATTTTAAAAGTAACACTTAATATTAAGCCTTCATTTGAATATGCTGATTCACAGTTCAAATGGAATCCATTTGTTGTAACGTAACTTACTTCTAAAAAAACCTGAATGAAACTGACTGAGGCTATTCTCATCTCTAATAAACATGTCCAGTAGTCTCCATCGTGTTTTAAAAGAACTTCAGATTAACTGTAGTGAGTGACTCTTTCTATAGAGAACTTCCCCCTCCTCCAGCCCCTTCGATCTCCAAAGTTAATAATTTCAGTGTAGGGAAAATTAATCATGGTAATATCTTTTGAAATGAGATTGTCAAATTATTTTGTGACAGTGTAATGGAATAGTCTCACCTAGACAAACAGATACGATGTTCCAGCCAGTGTGTGGTTTAAGCTGCCATTCAGACTAATGTGTGGCCCTGTTTCAATTTATTAGTGGTAGTGGGACTGTATATTATAATTGCTTATTATTGCTGACAAGCTATGGTAATATGAAAAAAATAAATAGATAAAGCACTCAAAAGAAAATGAAAAAGAAATGTAAATATTCCAATTAAAAAAAAAAAGAAGGACGTATTTTTGTGCTTTCAGTATTGTCACACATCTGTATATGTGTCCCTATTCAGGCTTATAGGCATGCTGTTTAAAAATGACAAGTACTTTCTGAACAGCTTGGGTTTGGAAGCTTAATTGTTTGTTAGAGTTTGGAACAAGTAACTTGAAATTAATATTACCATGATAGCTTGCCTATGATAGAAATAAACCTCATGTCTGGAAGGGGAGTGGTTCAATTCCCATTAGGTGTTTTCAAGATACCTAATAGTGTGGGATTCTGTGATATTATGCCTTCAAAGCAGGGCACTTCTTTTCTTCATCTGAAGGGTCTCTGCTGAGTCTATGGTCCATCCACTCAGTCAGTACTGCCTTTTGGAGAGGCTGGCCTACTTAGGAGCATCATGACAATTTAGTCCCAGTTTAAAGTGCTGTGGTGACTGCTGTGTCCTGACTGGGTGTCAGGTCCCAGGCAGACAGCTGTGAGTTCCTCGTATTGCCTTCCAAAGTCCTGGTATTGATCCACCTGCAGAACAGGATGCTCAACAGATTGGCAGTACAACCATACGGCAGGTTGTATAAAAACAGGCACCTCACAATGACAACATAAACTTTCCACACCTTTGTCTGAGTCCGTGTTTTCTTTCACCATCTTCACTCACTGAAGCTACTTAGCAAATAGCCCAATGTGCGTATGTGCCATCATCCAGGCCTGGTCTACTTCCACTGGAGGGATGTCACCTCACTTCAGACATACAAACGGCAAGGACAGTCTCTCCTGTACTACTCAAAATACATATGATTTTTGTATTCTGAGCTGATAAAACTAATTGCATTTGCTTTCTCTACAGATGAAGTTGTGCCCCATCCACATGCTTTCTGTAAGAATCATACAAGCCAAGAACATCAAGTCAAGAGACCTGTGTGAGTTGTGGTTTTATTGTGTTTTCAGTCACCTCCAGAGTTTACACAATGAGCAATGTTCCTAAGTTCTGAAGGTATATAAGCAATGCGCATAAAGCAGAGTAATAGAAGTACTGATGCCAGGGTTGCAATTAGATCAAATGCCTGAGGCATCATTAGATTGGAGCATCTATCTAGGGGCATTTCAAGGAACTGGTAAAAATCAAGACTCCCAGCTGAATTTTCTGGGCCAATAAGGGAAGGTAGACCTTGTGGGGACACTGCAATCTGTAAATCTGCTTGGAGCTGTTCAGTTTTGATGGTCATAATGGGTATAAATCATATCTTGGACTGGAATTTTGCCACACAGGCCACATGTTTAGGAGCCCTTTACTGAAATGTATCAATTATACGTGATAATCAAAGGTAAATTAGAGAATTTCAAAAATACAGCCTCATTCAGAGTATTTGCCATCCTCAGATGACCAGTCATGTTAGATATTGATAGTTTCTGGTTAAGTAAGGACTCTGCAGATCGAGCTCTAAGCACATGCTGAACATGCGGCCGAAACAGATGTTTCTGTGTACTTTTGTATTCAACCTTCTTTAGCTCATTGTCTCGCCCTCACAGCCTCCTATGGCTCCTTTTCAAGATATGCTATGGACCAGCTGTTCAGGTGCCATTTTGCAGAGGTTTCCCATTGGTTCCTCAGTGAGGACAGAGAGCTTGAGCTGTCTTTTCTCACACTCTTGAGACCTCTGGCCTGTGTATTCCTCTAGTGAAAAATGACACTTTCAACCAAAAAAACCATCACTTTGCAGTGAGTTACTTGAGCTGTAGCTGAGACCATTCACATCTCACTGTGCAGGGCCAAACACAACCTTGGCCAAGCCTGGATGTGAGGGAGACCAGAGGGAGCGAGTCCTGTGCTGCTGCCTACTGAAGGGCTTCGTGTACTCCTGTGGCACGTATCACATTGTGATGTCTGAGGTAGACACTAGAAAGGTGCTAGTGTGATGAGGCCTGTATTTCTGAGTTTCAATGATCTCTTCTATCTACTCTGTTGAAGGGACAGTTCCACTTTCCTGCCAAAACCTTGCGGGGCATTGTTATTCACTGCTTGATACCGGTCTGAAGTATTTAGGCATCTCAGGCTGCAGTAGAAATCTTCAGTCAAGTCCAGAATCCAGCTCTGAAAGACATCACCTTGGAGATTTCCTTTCACACCGTTGTCAAGCTTCTCAAAGTAAATGCACTTTCCCACCCTGACTCTTCCTGAAGGATGGCTGCACGAGGCACTGACTGCACTAACCATAAGGAGTAGATGTAGGCTAGAAGTGAGATGAAGACTTCTGACTTGCTTGTGCCCTTGTGTTCTGGGGCCCATACCGGCCTTTAGCTGCAAGAGATCTTTTCTAGTGCCTAACCCTCCGCATGTTTGTGGTGCTAGACTGAACAAGCCGGTCTCCTCTGGTCTTCTCTGTAATATGTGTTCTCCTTTCCTGTAATCATCCTAACAGACTTATTTGGAACTAGCTTTAGTTTCAGTTAAACTTTTTTAACATCATTGACTGGAATTGTAGGGACTATGCCCGATGGATGGTCAGTGGGGTCTTTCATACCTCTTCCTCCTCACACGGGAAACATGGTTCTTAGTGTACTTCATATGTGCATGTGTACATTTGCATTTAGTAGTTACTGATGAATTAGATGTTTTTTCTTGGTTGCTTCCAACTGATGGTCTCTTTACTTATTTTTAAAAAAGTAGTAATAATTTTTAGTCTCCAGAATCACAGCCTTGCCCTACTTTTCATCTGTAACATTGGCATCAGGTTTTTAATTTTTCTCTGCTTCAGTGACCGCATCGGACTGCTATGTGCGCTTGTGGCTGCCGTCTGCTTCAAATACAAAACTTCAGACCAAAACCATCAAGAATTCTGACAACCCTGTCTGGAACGAGACTTTCTACTTTAGGATCCAGAGAGAAGTTGAGGTATTAAAAAATTAGAAAAGTCACCATTTTCAGTTGCTGGGAATCAACACCCTGTCGACCAGCTGTGCTAATTAACTTAAGAAAATCCTTGTGTAATGGAACTGACTGGTTAGCCCAAAACAGTAGACATATGTAGCAGTGTCCCCTTCAGCTCGTTATTGACATTGGTGATATTAATGTCTACATCCGAGCTAGTCCAGATTCCCTTTGTTGTCACCTGAGAGAAAGAAGTATACTCGCTGTAACATGCTTCATCTGGCTGTGAAATAGACAGCAAATTTAATCCTGCCCTAATCTGTGTAGTTAAGAGAACTTTGAGGATGAAGCAACTTAGTAAGTGTATTCCTTGGGGAGTGATCAGTGTGGTGCAGAGCACTGACATTATTTCTATCTCAGGATAGTGGGAACTCTTCTCTGTTTTAGGTAGTCTTCTATTTCATTATAAGTTTCCCAAGACTGGGTTTAATGACGGTGTTCCATAGTAGCAGGCTCCTGAAGGAAAGTATGTAATTCTTTACGCTAGTCGAGAGCTGCAAAAGTCTATAGCGTTTTTTGTTTTGTTTTGTTTTTTTTTTTGTTTGTTTGTTTCTATGTAATACCAGCTCAATAAGAGCTCTTATTTGTTTTCTTATTTGTTTTCTTCTCTTACTAGAACATTTTAGAATTGGCGGTGTGTGATGAAGATCCACTCACCAAAGATGACATGCAGTTCACAGTTCTTTTTAATGTTGCTAGAATCAGACCTGGAGAGACAGTCCGTGAGACATTTGCTTTGAAATCAGAGGTAAGAAGATAGAGGGAGAGGTTGGTAAGACCTTATTGCCCACACTGACATCCATGTTTAGTGGGGTGTGAGTCTGCATAAACACATATCCTTATATGTCATTATCAGTATCTCATCAAATCAGATATAATTGTGCTGCATTTTTGTGACTTTGTTATTCTCTTTTCACAGGTTCAGAAAAATCATAGAATCATAGAATGACAGCTTCTCTCTCATGCCCATCATCTCCATGGGGCCAAAATATGTTAGCAGGGAGCATTAAAAATAGTCATTTTTGTCTTTTATAATGCAAACAAATAACTTCCTTACCTTTCAACTTTATGCCACTTCTGCCACGCTTAGAGGACATTTCCTCTTAAATGGCAACTTTTTATTAAAAACACGAAGACAACCCACTCACCACTTGAATTAAATGCTTCTTTCAGGCTTCTCCTGTTGGTGTTCGTGCTGGGTTTTCTTCTGGGCCATAGTGAAGGGGTGCCTGTTCTGCAAACAACTTTGATATTGGGTTAACATTTGTTGCTGGGCTTCAATGCCTTTCTCCGTGCACACCATCTTTGCAGAAAGCCATGATGTTTCTGTTTCATCAAGCTTTCCCTCTCTGATTGTGTATTTGGAAATACTTTATAATTCCGCATATCCCACAATGGGAGAATATTAATTTTACGTGCTTTTCCCAAGCCTGTGGTTTCCATTAGAACCTCAGCTTTGGAAAGAAGTAACAGACAGCTTTTATTTTTGGTAACATTAGCAGAAGAGATGTCAGACATGGAAGTGCTTTTTCAGGTTTGTCTATGCTGCCAAATTCTTGCAGTCTCCAATAATCCATGTTTACTTTACCCTTTATTTTTCAGAAAGAGAGTTGCACTAAGAAATGGGAAAGTTTGGAAGTGGAATTCTGGATGGAAAGAATGTGAGTAAAATTCCGAAGCTGAAAAGTATAAATCTGCCAGGGACTAAAAATATCTCAGAGAAAGCAGAACTTCTTCCAGCCCTTCTTCTCAGCAGTGAGCTGAATTTACAGTTTCAAACTTTTTTTTTACCTTAACTTCCCCAGCTAATTCTGCCTTTCGGTGTTTTTCATACAAATCTTACCTTCTATTCAACATGTGTATCCTGATTGTAGAAATGTAGTAACATTTGCACGATGCGATAACTTAATCACAAGATGTGTGTAAAACTTAACAGAGGTGCTCTTCAAGTTGTTAATAGTAATTGGACAGTACCTAGAAAACTGTGGTGTTTCTAAAAGACCAGAAAACTTGTTCTTCTATTATTATCATGTTATGCACATAGAGATAGGTAAACAGTATTAGAAAAGCCACCCCTTTGGCAATAATTTAGTTAAACTGAAAAAACGTGCAATCAATAAATAATAAAATTAACAACATCCCCTTTCAAGTGGTAGTCAGCATTGTCTGAAGGACAATAAATCCCATAAGGTAAACTTCATTTCTCTTTTCAATGCTATCACAAAGTTAAAGAAAACCCTAAACTATACATTCTGGCATATTTGACCTTAACATTGCCAGAAAAAGTAATACAGTCCGGTCAAAACTGACTAACTGCATGATTAGAAGAAGGAACTATAAATAAGGGTTCTTCTTCTTAAACGTGGAAAAGCTGCAGAAGAAAATTACTGGGGTTTTTGGTTAAATTCTCCCACAGTGAAACTCAAGAAAACCTCCTTAATTTATGAGATACCTTAAGAGATGGTACAAGCATCTCGTGCAAATGTGGAAGCAGTCACAAAGAGAATATATATAAAAAGGACAGAATGAGATGCAGTGCTTGGAAACTGGACTGATTTAGACTAGAAATAAGAGGAACATCTTTCAACATTCAAGCTTTGAGGCATGTGGTGTATTCTCCATCCTAATTATTTACATTTAATTACATTCTACAGCTGAAATAGAAGTTTTAAGGCTGAAAGTGCTGCTTGGTAAAATACTCTGGACTCTGCAGAAAGCGAAAGATTACATACTACATAATTGTAATGGTCCTTTCAGATATATGAAAGCACTTAACAATTGTGTGTAGCGCAGTGATGTTGGAGTATTTGCCTTAATGAGAGATGCTGTTAGTAGACTCCCCAGGTTACTCATAGTATTAAATACCTACATCCACTCAGCGACAGTCCTAGGTCTTACAAAGTAAAATGTCTGGGACAAAGACTTTTTATTACTTGCCTCTGAGTTTTCCAGTTATACATATAACACACTGGGAGCTAATTCTTATTTGCCATTCATTTGTGATCAGTTGTAAATGATAATCTGGAACAATCAGAAGTGTCTTTCGTAGTAAGTATTTGCAGAATACATTAATAGTAGTTCTTGCTTTCCCGAAATCATACAGTCATTTGTTAATAGCAGGACATGACAAAGACCAATATATTTTTGTTATGCTGTATTCTAGCATATAGTTTTAAGCACTCTGTTTTTATGGGCTCTCTTGCCTTTCTTCTAGTTTGGCTACTACATTTTGGTGCATGTCCTTAGCAGGTGATCATGTTTTATGCCTTTTACAAAATAAATACTAACACAACATAGTACTAACATAACTATATTTAATTTTAAGCAGGAAAGGTCATAAAACTACTATTTTTAAAAAATACCAGATACTCACACAGATTTTTTTTGTTGTTGTTGTTGTTTTTTGTTTTTTTTTGTTTCTGTTTTTTCAGTCCTGGCCCTCCAGAGCACCTCATTACCAACGATGTCCTAGTGGTAAGGTTCACACATGAATTTAGCTTGGAGTGACCTTTCCTTCACTTTGTCTCCTCTTCCCCTCAACCATCTGACATTTTATAAAGAGAACAGAAGTTGACATGATAGATAAGAACCTAGTGTGCATTATAAAGTGAAAGATGTAGGATGATTCCCATTTGTTATGTTGCCCTCTCCATGCAGAAATAGAAGCTGTGTTTCTGGAAGTCCTCAGGTATTACAGATGTCAATATTTTGCCTAGCTGTGATTTGTTAGTGTTGCAGAACCCCCTATTTGTTGGTGTTCAAAGTGAAAACTGCTCATGTTTCATGTAATACGGTATGGCACTTGACAGGAAAAACAAAGGTTATAAATGGGATGAGTCTGTAGGCAGCAATAGTAAGTATTCAGTGTGCTTATGACTGCGTTATCTAATGTTAAAGCTTTTTGGGAAATTAGTTTTTTAATAAAGAGTTATTTTAGTCTTTGGAACAGAGTCCTCTTTCGGTGTTAGTCATCATGTGGTACATTACCTGTCTCCTTGGGCTGGCCCAATGGCTGAGTACAAAGTACTTGATGCCAACCACTCCAAGCATGATTTCCAGGTGTTAGCCTTTAATACCCCTCAGGCAAAGTAACACATATTGTGTTCTTTCCCCCTCATTTTCTGTGTGAGGCATAAGAGCTGTAACGATTGGCATGCATTGTTCCCGAAATGGCTTAGAAAGCTGTCCTGGAATGACTTATTAAAGGTGAACTGGAATGACTCAGGTGGAGAGTAGGGTGGAATAAATCCATGATCTCCCAGCATCAGGACCAGCAAGAAGATGCCTTGTAGACTAATCACTGCCACAACACGCAGAAACTCATCATCAGGTGTTTTTCCCCTACCCTTCCTAAATAATTATCAGATGCATGTGTAGCTGTTTTGGCAATAGTGTGTTGTACAGAGTTTTCTGATTTGGGGATAATTTGAATGAGTACAGCAACCTCTGACAATGCACTACTGTATGGAGCCGTGTAACTGGGCTGCTGCTCTGACTTGACTCTTGTGCAGCTGGATTGCTTCCAGCACTGAGGCCAGTCTAGTTGGCTCTGTGTTTTGGGAAACAGTTGTCTGCATAATGTTTCATTATTTGCTGCAGATGTGGCATTTGTGACCTTCACACCTTTCCACTCCTGTCTTTTACAGTCCCGCGAGGTTTGCTGCTTGGAAGTGCAAGTGGACATCAATGAAAGCAGGAAATATTTGAGAGGTATGCTGATTTCTCTGTGAAGCAAGGACATGACCAACCAACCCTATCATGGTCATTCAGACCCACTTTAGGATACAGGGGCGACTAAGAATGTTCTAAAGGCAACAGAACATAATACAATTGAAAGTCTCTGAACTGCCTTCAGTTGTACCACTCATCTTTGTGTCTTCTAATTGAAGCTAATCAGTTTGGGCACAGTAAACTTGACTGGTGGAAGTATGAAAGAGTGCTGATGCTGGGAGCACTCCAGGCTATGGGGTAAAGGCTGTAGAAGACTTGCCAGCGTGGCAGCTTATGGAGTTGTCACGGAGAATGACTCCAGCAGAAAGTTTGCCGACTTTGTTAGCTGTTTTGCTTGAACAGCAGTATTATTCTCTAAACCAATCTGTTTTCACTAGAGGATAAAAATCTCGTGCTCACGGTGCCTGCATCTCATGAGGGAACACAGAAAACTACAGAGGACACAGATACTTTCTACTTCCATTGTGTGAAGGCTTGGGAGCCAGTTCTAAAAGTCAGGCTGCAGGTAAAGGGCACTATACAATACCACTGTTCATATTGCTTGCTTATATCCTGTGTCACTGAAACAGTAAAGAACTGGATTCTTTCTATTCTGTGAATAAAAATGTGGTTTTTGTTCTCTGTAGAAAGTTTCTGATAAGGAAGATGACAACAGTAATTTAAGTGACACCTTAACAGTACCACTGAAATTCCTCCCTGTTGGACATAAAATGAAAGTGACCCTCCCTGTAAGACATGTAAGTGCTTCACCATTTATATGATCTTTGGGAGAGAAGAGTGGAGTAACCCTCAGTATCTAACACCATAACTTTTTCTTTTTTTTAAAATAATCTATTAGTAATTCTGAGTGGGAATTTTGTGTAAGTATAAGTTTTCTGTGAAAAAGGTTAGTTTTTTCAGAGAAATATCAAGTTTCTGTCAATAAAAATCAATAACTGGAAATTTCTCCTGGCCAGTTTTAAATGCATTTCGGACCACCCTCTGCTTTCCTTACACAGTTAAAGGAGAATATTCGATATCTCTAGCAAGGCTTTGGGATGCCCCACTGCCCCTTATTAAGCCCAGACGGCTAGCTCATTGTAGATGGCTAGTTAGATGAGTTGTATCTTACCATCAGAAACAATTCTGTCACATACTTTGTTGAGTACAGTCGTGACGGTGACTGATGGATAGGTACAACTCTAAGCTGCTTTAAAAGCAGCAGTGATGCTGCTGTGAGGCCAGATGGATTTGTTAACGATAACCAGATATCCTTTCCCAGACCTTGCAGCTAAAAAGAGGCAAAAAATAGGAGGAGAAGAATTTCTCAGCAGCCTTTCCTGTAAAGAGAATGAATGTCTGTTTCACCTCTAGTGATTCCCCACCCTTCTTTGGACTCTCTTTTACCTCTAGTAGCTTTTTGGAAGGATGTGGTGACTTGTATTTCCTCTTCTGTCACTGTCTTTATCTGTCTGCTGCTCTTCATCTTCAAGAGTAGGAGGGTAGCAATGTGATACTGCTACTGGGTTAGGATGGTTTGTGGAGGTATGTTCACAGTGATGATGAAATCCTGTTTCACTGCCTGTTGATCTGGACGCTTTGACTCCTCCTGCCTCTTTTGCTCCTCTGTAGTATATGTTTGGTGTTTAGTTGCTTTCCTTCTATTTCTCACTTCAGTTTTCAAAAAAAATGGGTACAGGGTGGTAGTAGTGGCGCATTTCAGGAGGCACTAAAAATCTAGGTTTCAAACCTTCTTATTTTCCCAGTCATTCACATTCCTGCTCTCATTTCTATGTTTACAGAATGTGCCACTGCAGTTGTACCTCCAGCTAAATGAGTGGTAAGAGGGCTGATTTTTTCTCTAAAGATTTTATTGCTCTTTGAATTGTGAATTCAAGAACTGAGTATCCTTTATTGAGATACAAGGAATGCACAAGACTAGAGGCAAAATATAACAATGGTTAAGTCACTAAAGAGTCACCACAACAGATCAAAGTTAAATGTCCTTAGGACAAAAGTGTCATGCCAAGACGCAAAAAAAAAATATGAGCATTTCAAACAGTGAGAAACGTAGTCATTGAGTGTCCTTTGCATCAAAGAACCAAAGACTGAAATTGGAAGCTTCTTCTAAAGGGACACAGAAGCGTGAAGAAGGCAGATGGAGAAGGGAATTTGAAATAAGCCCAACATCCAGAGTCCATACATTACACAAACTACACAGGTGTTCCTAAGAAATTAGGTTTGTGGCTGTGGTGATATCAATAGAAAGAAGCACAAGTTAGGGAGGATGAAATTTTACACTGTAAAATAATGAGACAGACAACAAATAAACCAAAATTATTTTAACATCTTTTTCACTGTACTGTTTCTGTATAAATCTGTGGTACAAACCCCTGTGAAAGACCTTGTTAGGTTCAGGTTGCCCTTTGCTCAGAAATTATATGAAGCAGAAAGAGAAAGGATTCAGATTACAAAGGAACTGAAAGACAGAAAGAAACCTTTCTTTTTTCATATTTGCGCTCCTTAGCTGGCAGTAAACATCAGAAACACAGAAACATCAGAAAATATAGAGACCACATAGAAGCAAAGCACTTAATTTCTTTGAAACTGGAAACTGTCTCTAAATCTGAACAGTGAATCATGATTTTTTATGATATTTAGTAGACTGGAATTGCTGAAACTAGACCCATGTAAGTTGCAAACACCAATCCTGGGCCTCTGGATTTATTTTTGTTTCAGTACAGAAAACCTAGATGTGCGCTTAGGGTATGATCTGTGTCGAGGAGAGCAAGAATTCTTACAAAAAAGGAAGAGGGTGGTTGCCAGTGCCCTGAGAAGAGTTCTTCATCTGGAAAGAGATCCATATGAACATGAGGTCTGTGAGTTGGAATCCAAGCATGGGGTGTGGGCCTATTGAATTAGGATTGGCAAAACTACCCAACAAATATTTAGTAGTTTTTGCATACTGATGACAAACCCATTGATTTGAGTGGCAGTGCGACACAAGTTCTCAGTGTGGTGTACCCCATACTCATCTAAAATCTCATCTCAGCTATTCATGCCTCCGTTCTTTTCAATGGGCCAAATTCCCAAGGATATACTATATGACTCTTCAGTCCAAAGTTTCCAACAGTGTGATGCATTGGGTCAGCAAGATATGAGGTGTGGGTACCTTGTTTTATACACAGCCTAGTCAGACAACCTAAACCAAGTAGGGCAATAGGAGCATTTGAAATTCACCTCACATAGATATTTATGAAATCATTGTAAGAATCTATCTTTAGCCTTATGCTTTTTTCTTAATTTTCAGAACACTTTTCACAAAAAGTCAAAATCCTTTAGGGCGAAGAAAGAACATTTTATAACAAGCTCCAGCTGAAGTATGTTTTGTTGCCAAGATCCAGGGTGAAATTTTAAGTGAACATTTATTTTCTTGCTGGAATTGTATTTGGTGAATGGATGGTGTCCAAAGAATCACTTTGTTTGCTTAATATATTTTTTCTGAACTCTGCTCAGGACTTCCTTGAATCCATTCTTAATTACAGCTATTGCAGTTTTTGATATCTATAATAATGTCATATCATTATCTGTCGTTAATCATTGAAATTCCAATTATAAAGAACAAGGGAAGGAAAGAGGGTTAAAACCACTGCATATTCAAACTTATCCAAACTTTTGGGTTAAGGGAACCTACTGAGTATCTGGAGGTGAGTTTAAAGAAGGTACTGGTAAAGACTGGCTGAATGTAGATTTCATTTCATTGTCCTCCAATGAAGTCTGCTGAGCAAACTATGAGAGCTGTAATTAGACTTTTCCAAGTAGGCAAGTGAGTAACTTTTTGAAGATAATACTTATATTTTGAACAGGTCCCAGTAATAGCTGTTATGGCAACAGGCGGAGGCCTCAGAGCAATGTCAGCTATGTTTGGCCACCTCTTAGCTCTTCAGAAGCTAAATCTATTGGACTGTGTCACCTATATGACCGGGGCTTCTGGCTCAACATGGTGCGTATAGAAATGGGATTTGTATTTGGAATGACTGTGATGCTACATTTCCACATAGTGAGAGAGATGCAACTTTCGAAATCTTACATTATTAATAAGTGATTGTAATTCCCTGGTAAAACTATTCCTATTAGCTCTTGATCATAACCTCAGTTTAGGCTTGACAACTCTATTCTTTGATGAAAGTGGCTGAGTAAATGTAATTTTCCAAAATTATCTGACTAAATGGGTGATTTTATCACATTTCTGTACTTTAGGACCCTAGCAGACCTGTATGAGCATGCTGACTGGTCACAGAGGAGTCTGGAAGGGCCGCTTAAAGCAGTAAAAGAACAAGTGACAAAATGCAAACTCAACCTTATGTCCATAGACCATCTGAAGTATTATCACAAGGAACTCGCCGAAAGGGCAAAAGCAGGACACGTGCCATCTTTTACAACTCTGTGGTCACTTGTGCAAGAAATGTTCTTACATGAACGGGTATGTGGTCCTGCCAGGCATTTAGGAAACATCCACCTGTTTTGTGTAGAGCTTCATTCTTTGAGGGCATGACATAATGTGTAGAACAAATTCAAAGTGGCGGAGGCACCCCAGTGTGATCTGTAAACAATGACAGAGGATCTTGTAGCCTGGATTTTCCAGGGTAGCCAGTCGTTTGAAGATGCCTCTGTACGTGGGTGCCCAACAGCTAGCAACTTCAGTAGGCAATCTTTCAGAAAGAACTGAGCTATTCCCCCTGAAAAGTCTTTTAAAGTCTTGTTCTAAGTCTAGTTGGACACTTAGAGCTAGAATAATCTGTCCTCATGTGATGATTAGTTTAGATCCGTGGGATGCAGGCAATCAAGGCACAGAGATGCTAATGAAGAGGTTCCTAGTTATCAAAAAGGCAAACAGGAAGGAAAGTGCAAGAAATGAAGGAAGAGGTCTCTTATAAAAATGCGACTCACAGATTCCTTTGGGTTGTAAAACATGTTGTCTATCCATACTCAGTTAGATTGTGTCAATGTTTTTGCCTTATGCTTTTCTAGAGTTTTACAGGGATTTTTGTTATTTCTCTGATTAGCCAAGAAAGTACAAACTCACAGACCAGCGCAAGGCATTGGAGCATGGACAAAACCCATTGCCTTTTTATGCAGTCCTCAATGTGAAAGAGGAAAAGTTCGGAACTTTCAAATTTAGAGGTAAATATTCCTGAGGTTTCTTCTGACTAAAGAGAATTTGGAGGGAGGGCGTGTGTGTGGACAATGAAAAGGGAACACATCTGTTGCTTGCTCTGGCTCAGTATTCATCTTTTAATAAAATGTTTGTCTTTTTTTGTAAACTGCTGGGTGTTGATTAGAAAGAGCAGATCTGCTGGGTGCCATCCTCAGGCACGAACAGGGCACTTCCAAAGATCTGGGCTGAAGTTCTAGTTTTGCCACAGACATTGTGAATGGGAGTGGGCAAATCATGTGATCTTTTTCTGCCTCAGTTCCACACCTATGGAATGGCTTTGTTGGTTCCTTAGTTTGTAAAGGTGCTTTGAAACATAATTGTCATTTTCCTAAATACTACACTGATGAGGGTGTAAAAAATGCAGTGGAGAATGATTGCTGTGATGAGTGTGATATAACACCCTTAAAATTGACACAGGACACATCCAACAAAAGGTATTAAAAGGAACTGATACTGGAAAGAAAAAACATTTTGTCCTTGCATTTGGTTAGGTTTATGGCTACTGTTTTACTGCAATACCTGTACAGGACAGCTTGAGTCTGGATACTGCATGGCCATGACCACGCTGTGATGCTTTCTAGTTTGGAGGTGATGTGTCTTCAGGCTGCTTTGTTAAATCATGTAGACCGACGGGTTTTGATTAGTAGAGGTTTCATGCCAGTCATTCCTTGCAGGTTGGATCACACTTGCATATGTTTGATGCTCTTGATTTACAGAGGCAAATGGGATCCCAGAATCTTTATATAGAAATACAAATCTAAGCTTGTGAAGGTAACATTAAACTCCTTCTGAGGTGAAAAACCTAGTTCCTTTTGTATGCAAATCATCTCAGTTTATATGGAACCAGACAATGTAACTCACAATACAGAGCTACTGATAGTAAAGAGCTACTGAGACAAGCAAGATCCATGGAACTTGTGGATAACTTTATCCACAAGGGAATGTTTTGGTTTCTTGTTTTTATCACAGTAAACAAATCATCTGTCAATTATTTTGTAGAGTGGGCAGAGTTCTCTCCTTACGAGGTGGCCATACCAAAATACGGAGCCTCCATTCCTTCAGAGTATTTTGACAGTGAGTTCTTCATGGGAAGACGAGTGAAGAAGCTGCCAGAATCTCGGATCTGCTATCTGGAAGGTGACCTAGCAGTGCAATATAGTAGACATCACAACATGGTAGAAAGCACAATACTAACTAGCCACTGGTCTGTGTACAACACTCCCTGCCAGCAGGTCTGCTCTACATCTTGATTCGTTACCCCTTTTATATACTTCTGTTTTTTTGTAAAGCTTCTTTTATCCTGTCCTCCTCTTAATCTGGGAGGATGAGGAAAAGTTGCAGCAAGGTTCCACTTCCCATTTTCTGAACCAAGCAAGAAGACGAAGAAGGCAAGTTAAAGAAATAAGCCTTTCTTCCCTGACCAGTCATCAACTCTTTAACTTCACCAACTGTATTTCTAGGCAAAACATTGCTAGGGTAGGATTGGAAGGAGCTTAAAATAAAATATAACTCATCTAGAACAACCCACATAGGTGGGAACCATCTGAGCTTTGTGGGTTGAGAATGATGTCACTAATCTTCCCTGCCCATAAGGATGAAGGAAGACCTTTTAACCTCCAACAATTGCTTTGACTGGTTGTTCTGCCTCAAAATTGAAGAAAAAGGGAAAAGCTGCTAGTCAAGGGAATCTGTCTGCCCCAGGCAGATTATAAATCTTTGTCAGAATTTTAGTTTTTAATATGAAAAACAAGGGGCTAGTGGAGACAAAAATCCTATTTCTCTCACTGTGAAGTCCGCTAGACATTGAATTTGTTCCTCATGTGAGTCCCTGGCATGGGGCTTAATGACAAAGGATAGTTTTTGCTTTTCCAAAAGCAGGCTCACATGTGGAACAAATTCGATTTTTGGCTCTTGACCAGTTGAACTTCACAGAAACAAAACATGCCTGAAAGGAAAAAATGAGTCTTAGATCAACATAAAGAATAAATCAGTTTAAAGAAGGGCCTTATGCTTATATAGCTTCACCACGCTTTCAAAGCCTGCTTTCTTTCAGAAGAGCACAAGTACACAGTAAACACTCTAAAACATCATTTGGGTGACTGATACCCCTTACTTTGTCACTCTGCACTGTGCAGTGAATGGTCTCTGTGTAGTCTTTCTTTTGAGAAAGAGCACTGAAGTGCTGACACCATTATGTTTGAACTCTATGAGACCTACTGCTAGATCTGTGTCATGACCGGGTCAGTTCATGTGGGCCGATAATATGTAGCATGGATACTTGTCATAGTCAGTGGGTAACATGAGGTGGTGCAATATTTTTCCATGTGGTTTGACTTGCAGGTCTTTGGACAAACATCTTTACTAGGAATTTGCTGGATGGCTTGTACTGGTCCTCAAATTCAAATGAATTCTGGGAACGATGGGCCAAAGATATGGTAGATATAGGTAAGAGTTTCAAAATCAATATATATTCTTTTGTTTCCTATTCAGGAGAATATTAAGAAAGACAGACTATTGCTACTGTTTATGAATAATTTCTCACATGTTCTCCCTAAATTGCTGCATATTGTGTTGCCTCATTCTGGATCTTCCAGCATGATTTTCAACTGTGATGATTTGATTTGATTTTACTATTTTAATTTTAACCCAGAGGCACACTTTCATTTAAAATTTGCTTATAGTCGGTGAAATGACTCCTCCTATGACTGCAAATGAGAGGGCAAAAGTACAAATCCAGTGTGTCATTTGAAAGAGTAAGAGACGAAAGCTGTGCTTGCTTTAAACAAAACCAAATATCTCTTTGTTTAAATGGTATTGGTCTTGTGCATATGTTTTCAAGCAGACTGCAAGAAGCAGGGAAGGGAGGACCCCACAGGAAGACAGCAAGGGCAGGGAGCCAGTAAAGGTGCCCAGCAGAACAGATTGACGATACGTTTTCTCAAAATTCCTTCTCTATTTCAGAAAAACATTCGCCTGAGGAGGACATCACTGTCATCGAGCCTCCATCTTGTTTGTCAGGGAAGTTGTATGAAGTGTTTCAGGACATTCTGACCAAGCGTCCACTACTGGGAAAGTCGCATAACTTCCTGAGAGGCTTAGAATTTCAAAAGGATTACATCCATCAGAAAAAATTTATTGAATGGAAAGGTAACTGCAACAAAGAGTTAGCTGCAGTGTGCAGGTAACATCTCAGAATTTTATTTTATTTTTTTTTTTACTTTGGAAATCTCACATTTAGAGATATTTTCTCAGGGTTTGGAAATCTGCTGAGTTGGAACTATGTTCATGGTGTCTGTTTCTTTAGGGTAACAGGTTAAAATGAACTAGTCCATGGGCTACTCTTTTACCTCCTGAAGATATCTGTAATTTATTTCAAAGCATGCTTTTCCACAGGAAGTTTGTCACTGCATAGGTACAGTAGTCAAAAAATTCAGAAAAATTACAATCTTTTGAGGTCCAGAAACAAAGGTAATACTGGAAGCATGAATCAGCAAGTTATTATGTGGATCAGATGAAGGGAAGGACTGGCTGCAAGCATGCGGTTGCCTGTATATGTGGTACTTCTGCCTGATGATTTATCCATCCAGACACCTCTCTTTAACGCTTCAGAAGCAGAAATGCCAAGATCCAGGCACAGAAAGTTAAAATCAGATAGATTTAGACTGTATATACTAAACAAACAGAGTATGTAGACTTGATGTGTAAATTGAACAGCAATTTTCTGTGGCCTGTGCTCTGCAGGCAAGCAAAGTCATGACAGTTTTACCTCAAAATCGATGCAACAATCTGTGAAATGATAGCAAGCTGGAGAAGCTGCGGTTTTGTGCATCACAAACCTTCCTGTAATCCCAGCGTTCTTCTATGAGAGCGGGTAGCAGTGTGGGAGGAACCCACATTAAGGTTAATCTGACTTCATCAAGACATGTTCTCTGCCTTCTCTGACTTCTTCCCCCTGGCAACTTGTATTTTCTCTCCTCTGTTTCATGCAAGTTAGTTACAACACTTTTCATCCCTGGCTGCAATTGCTACATGGTTTGCTGACAATGGCAAGAGACAGTGGAGCTATTTTGCAGATTAAGGCAGATCCCACAGTGTGCTAATTGCTTTCAAAATGTTCAGTGAGCAAAAAGTCTGTGTCCTGAAAGGCTCTGCCCTAAGAAAGCAAGCAAGAGGAGAAAACTAGCAGCATAAGAAGGGTGGGCAAGAGAAGGAGCAAGCAAGTCACTTAAGAAGGTGTATGAAGGCCAAAATTGTCAGTCAGTAAATGTTGAAAGAAATAATTTTTCTTTCTAGGCAAATGAGTAGAAGCAGATTTCAAGGAGGATTTGGAGGAAGAGAGCATAGGGAAACTAAAGACTATGTCAGGGTAGATATTCTACAAATAAAATAAAATAAATGGAAAGCATGAAGTCTGCAATGGGAAAAAATAGCAGATTTTTATCCTCTTTTGGCTGCCTGCATGAGGCCAAGCTAAAACCAGGTATGGATCCATCTCTAGGAGTAAGAGGAAATGCCAGCTCTGTGAGCAGAAATGCTAGTTTTGTGGTAGGTGAAGTCTTCAGGATGTAGTTGTTTTTAAAGGCTTCCCTGCAGCACACGTTATCTGACACATTAAAACAAGACTTTAAATGCCATAGGAAAAGCCTGATTTTCACAGTGAGACATTTGAGAACTCGTTGCCTGGAATTAATGTAATGCATTTACAGCAAGGTTCATGCTTTCAAGGCAGTTCTGAGGCAAGACTTTTTTTAAAGGCCCTTTTTGGCATGGGATAGAAGAAGACACTCTCACAAGGAAATGCCTACTTCTTATTCACATATTCAGCCATGAATCATAGAATGGGTCGGATTAGGAAGGACCATAAAGATCATTGAGTTCCAGTCCCTTTACCCTGAGTGGGGACACCTCCCATTAGAGCAGGTTGCTCAAAGACCCATCCAGTCTGGTCTTGAACACTTCCAGGGATGGTGCGTCCACAAATCCTCTGGGAAACCTGTTCCAGTGCTTCATTACCCTCACAGTAAATAATTTCTTCCTAATATCTAATCTAAATCTCCCCTCTTTCAGTTTAAAACCATTCATCCTGTTGTTAAAAACTGATCATCCCTGATCAAGATTCCTTCCCCATCTCCCCTGTACACCCCTTTAGGTACTGGAAGGAATTAGGAATAAATGCTGCACAGTTCCATTTGCATGATAAGAAAATGGAGATAATGAAATTTTGACTAGAAATGTTCACTAGACCAAATAAAACTAAAAAGTATGCTCTGTTTCTTCTGTAGGACATTGCAAGCCAATGTCTCTCATTACAACAGAATCTGTGAATTCCCAGCAGCCATGAATACTAAAATAAGCAAATAGTTTTGTAAAGACCTGATAGTGAGGGAATGGAAAAAATATGAGTTATTTCTTCAAGCTGCTCTCAAACATTCCATGCTATGAAATAAGCTGGAGTTATTCTGCACAGTTTAAACTAACACTGCAGAATGAGGCCAAGGAGACAGAGAGACTGAAAGAACTGAAACGCTGGGATTTACCTGCAGTGTTTCTGTGATCAACAGTTTCTTAAAATACCTAGGCACAAATGACTTAAGGCTCAAGGCGTCTGCCCTGGAGTTTTCTAACTCATTTTGTGAACTTGAGGAACACTCATAAGCCACTATTTTGATATTTAAAACCATGGCAAAATGTTTCATATTCCATGGGACTAGAAATAGTACCAGGGGGTCAACAGTAGTCTACAAGGCAGGCTGGTGGGATTGCTAGCAAAGAAATAAGAGTCTGGCTGTCAGAAACTAGCTTTGGATCTCAACTCACCAGTTGGTATAATCCCCTCTCAGCTCCTTTCAGTGTTAATGTGAGAATATATTAAAATATTCAAGCAATGTTTTAAGCTGTTGGTAGGGGATGCTGTGTGCATGATTTGGGTTTTGTTTTGAAGTGTGGCTAAGATAATTTATATGATCTCCAAAGGCGTGTTGAAGTCAGATTTTTTTCACCCTGGGAGAGGAGTCTAGTCTTGAAAATGCAAAAGCAAAAAAAGGAGCAAAGCAAAAGTGCAGCGAGGTACTGCATTTGTTAGATTTGTTGCTACGCTGTGAAATTGTTTTTGTTGTTTGCATTTTTCCCAGCTCTTAGGGGAAAAAAAAAATCGGCTAAAGTCTGTATTCTGTGCAAAATCCCTCCCCAGAGCAGCCGTGAGGCCAGTGGAGTCTGTGTCTCACCTGCCCTCTGCCCAGCTGCCTCATGGCCTGCCCTGTGAGCCCGCCGGGGGTAACAGGCCAGATGTGCTCAGACCTGCCGTTTGGAGGGCCTGCTCCTGAGGCCACTTTGTGGGCTTGCAGTATGGAGGGAGGTGAGCTTGGTCTTGAGGGCAACCAAGGGGCTGCCCTTCACCTGTAGCACAGACAGAATTACTGACTCCTCCTTTCCTACCAATGCATCACTAACAATATTGCCAATGTTTTTCAGACACTGTACTGGATGGTTTCCCTAACAGTCTGACACCGCTGCAGAAGTATCTTTGCCTGATAGATGTTGGCTATTTCATCAACACCAGTGGTGCAGCACTTTTCAAGCCAGAGAGGAATGTAGATGTCATTATCTCACTGGATTATGGTTTGGGAAATGTGTTCAAGGTGAGAAGATTAACTTACTCTGCCCTTTGCAGTCCTGGTAAAACCTTCTTGTGTCATTAAAATTTTTAAGTAAATGTCTGTCTTAGTCTTGATCATATCCTCAAGTACAAACCAGTCACCATATCATGGAGGAGGAAAGAAACCTCCTTGAAGACCAGAACTATCAAAGCTGTTAAGCTCTTTTCTCTGTAGTGGATTGCAGCATACTCTTCCCAGGATCGTCAGGGAACTGCGGTAACAATTGGTTGCTGGAGACATGACCTTGATCTCTCCGGGTCTGTCCTCATGACAAATTCTAGGTGTGGCTTTTGGTCATTCCCTCTAGCTGTGAAAAACACTGAAGTGTGATAAGAAGCATCTTCTCACTTTCGGTGAGTGGCAGCAGAAAGTAGGGTTATACTTTGGCTACTTTGAACTACACATTCATTGCAGAGTAATTCTAGGGACTGAATTAAGTTGCTGCAGTATTTCTATACCGCAGTAAACCTGATTCTTATCTCAGTGTTAGCTTTAATGCAATGATATTCTCTGTCCACAGCAATTGGAGATGACATACAAATATTGCAAGATACAAAAAATCCCATTCCCCAAAGTAGAGCTAAGTAAAGAAGAAGAGGAGAACCCGAAGGAATGTTATGTGTTTTCAGACCCAGAGGACCCCAGAGCACCCATAGTAATTCACTTCCCCCTGGTGAATGACACCTTTAAGGAATTCAAGGAGCCTGGTAAGTTCAGTCAACAAAACTGTACTTTTTAGTTGAGTTCAGGACATTTTTGTTTCCACAGTACGGATCTTATTTGTCCTTTGTAGCAATAACTTTAAGTAAGAGCATAGGATGATGAGTCTCCAACCCATCATGATCATACAGGTATATTTGCCTCTTCTATTGGACTCTGAATGAGCATGGCCACTCACCTGTCAGGCCAGGTTTAGGTTACTGTGTTCAGCTCAAAGTACATGAGTTCCCACCATGGCAGAGGAGAAGGTGTCAACTCTTTTCATGTTAACCAAGTCATGTTAACATTCTCACCATAACCAGGTTGATGTTCCCCATATACAGAGTGACACTGTACCTCTCATCCAGTAAACCATGATGTGACAGAGGTAGCTGAGGCAGGGCCATGTTTCTACTTATTAGCCTCCATGGACTGCTCAAGAGGCAGGTTAGGAAACGCCACCAGACTCAGTGGTGTTGAGCAAGACACAGGACAGAGCAAGGCTTCAGGCCACAACTCGCACTGCAAGGCGTACTGGAGAAGGCAGTGCTTGCAGTGGTGAGATGCTGGGGAAAAGGTAGGGCCAGAATTCCTCCTTGATCTGCAAGGGACCAAGAATATCTGCCTACTGCTTCTTCCCTTGCCTTCCCCCTCTCAATTTAAGACCTAGCAGTTGGCAAGCAGGCTGGACAGTGGTTGATTCTCCCATACTCTCATGCCTTTGTGCCAACCACCATCTAGACAAAGAGAATTAACAAGTCTCTCCAGCAATAATAATAATGATGTTTGTGGCCCAAGAGTCAGAGCAGAAGGAATGGGCACATGGCAGCTGGGTCAAGTAAGTCTGTTGTGAACACATTCAGAAAAATAAATAGTAGGAAGTGGAGGGGATGCGACGTTTAGTTGGCATAAGGGTAAGAAGCATAAATGTTACTAATTGGCCTGCCTTGGCCTAGCCATTATATGGTGTTGGCACAAACATTGTGGGAGAAGGAGGTTACTTCCTTTACTAAAAGATGGTGAATAGAAAGAGCTGCCAGAAAAGCTGTCGGTCTGTGGTGTACACAGAGGAAAGCCTGAATTAGCTCACAGAGAAGGGCCTTGTCCTATGCTTGCTAAAGAGCTTTGCGTGTGAGTTTGGCAGCCCTGTGCACATGACTGGCAGGCAGCAAGACCCTAAGCTTCCCACATAACACAGCTCATATCCTTCCTCCCCTTCTCTAGGGAATTCAGCAACAGACATGGCTGTGCTACGGGGACATACGCAGTTGGGTTTGTTCTGTGTGAAGGCCCAGCAGACCCTGGGCGGTGGAGTCTGCCCTCAGGTGTTGTCTTTGAACACAGGCACAAAGCATCAAAGGCCACGTTAGAACAAGAGAGCCTCAGTATAGACTAGGTTTTTCCAACACCTTGTTGGCGCCTCTGGTATCTGACTTAACCTGAGACCTTCCTCTGTGTTGGATCTCCTACCACACCATTTTTTGAGTCATCATGCTATGGGGAACTTCTGTTCTCCCTTGCAAGTGCACAACACAGCAGGCAGAGCACTCACTCTGCTTCCAGCTTTACCCAAAATTATACTGTGGTACTGAGGCCTCACCAAAATGGATGTCTCTGAGGTAACATTTGGGAAACGTTATGAATAGCAGCAAAACAGGTTAAGTAAAGCTCTTTTTCTGCTATGATGTTTACCAACGCTCAGAGAATATGTACAGTAAGAGACACACCAATAAAACCATGTTTAGAAACTCTGTGGATGAACAGAGGAGATACTCATAGCTGGAACTAGGCATGTTAGGTAGAGGGTGAAGATGGTCCAAATGGCAATAAGCAGTGAGATACAGCCATTGAGCAATGGCTAGCAGGTAACACAAGGTGAGTGTTTTAGAGTCTCTCTGAATGAAAGATGAGATTATGCAGAGCAAAGCAGCTGCTGCAGCTTCTTAGCACTCCAGGCCCGAATTCATGAGCTGTGACACTTACCTGCATATCTCTGAGAAGCTGATGATTCATCAGTCAAGCTGACAGCCAGCAACTGATGTGGGTGGTTGGAGGAGGAGGGTACTTGGCAACCTGCTTGTGAGGATTTAAAGTTTAACAGCGGAGTTTTTCATTTCTAAATGGCTGAGAGACACCTTGTGGAATGTAGGCACTTATTTTTCTTGCTTTTAACTATTTAGATTCTAGAAAAGAGAATCAGTTTGTGAAGTGCCCATTTACAATGCAACTATAAGCTCTGGTTTTGTGGCACATGCAACTATATCTGGATGTGGATAGCACAGTTAATACAGCGCTCTGAATATTGGGAGGCTCAGTGAAGCAAAGCTTGGACATTTCTAATACAGCTACTTCTAGTGACAGCCTTCACTCAGTGCCCTGAGATCACACTGCCCAGAAAGCACTAGATTAGGCTAAAACCTACTGTGTCTCAAGCAAAATTAATGCATCATATTGATGCGGTGGTAGACATCACAAGGAAGATCACAGCAGTCTGTTTGTAGCCCTGCATCTCACAATAAGCTTGTGGGAAGGGGAATATTTGGTTCAGACTGCAAGGAGACAGGTGAAAAACGGAGGAAAAAATGTAACTCTAAACATTTGGCAGAAGAATAAATAGAAGGCTGCTGAAGTCCCTGGTGGAGGTAATTAGGGTGTCCCTTTAAGCAAAGAGATCAACCCACCAGGGAGAATGGGTGTTGGCAAGTCCAAGAGGCTGGGTTACACCGAGGCTGAGTTGAATGATGAGAATCTTATGTGGGGTGCTCTGTTCCCTCTGCACCTCCACAATCTCAAACAGGCAATCATGCCTGGTTAGCATCAGAAGGCCTCCTTGGATGTACCTGGTTGCCCACTCACTTTAGCTGGCAGATATGCTCTTCTCACCACGTACTGACTTACTGGTCATGGATTTTGAGAGGTGTTACATGTGTGTGGCTTGTCTAATAGTCAGGTTTGTTAGGGTTTAGGAAAGGATGTGGACCCAGGGGTGTGCTGCCCAGGAGTGACAGCAGGGCCAGCACGAGGAGGGAGGTAATGAACAATTCCTGCCAGCACTCTTGAGGGATTTCCAGTTCTCAACTTTAGCGGGAGTGGGAAGGAGAGTGTCTGGGAATGGGTCTTTCAAGCTGAGGAGGGTATGCAGTCTTTCCTAGCAGCTATTTCTAATAGTAGGTTCTGCCAAGTAGATCAGTCCCCTCCAACACCATGTGTTGTGTGCTCCAGATTCACTGTGGTGGGTTTTGTCTTTCTCTGCAGGGGTAAAGCGCAATCTCTCAGAGATGGAAGAAGGCAAAGTAAATCTGGACAACAACTGCTCACCTTATTACCTCATTAGGCTAATCTACTCCTCTGAAAATTTTGACAAACTTGTGAACCTGAGTAAATACAACATCCTCAATAACAAAGACCTGCTTCTCCAGGCGATCCGGAGTGCTGTAGAACGGAGGAGAAGAGTCAGGACTGCGAATCTCCCCAGCTACTCTGGAGCTGGGGACCGCTAGGCTGGGTTTTTGCACTGTTCCCCACTGAAGGCTATGGCAGTCACGTTACAACACGTTACAGTCACATTACAACACACCACAGTCACATTACAACATATCACAGTGCTCATTATTTGCAGGAAACTGAGGAAACCTGTACATTTCTCATCTTGTCTTGTTCAAGTTCCTAGCTTTCAAAAGGGTTTATTTAATCTCCTTCCCCTAAGTTTTGAGGCCACGAGAGCTTCACACTGTGGTCTTACCTGTAAAGAAATTAGGGTCCTAGTTAGCAGAGACCTTCCAGGATCTCCTTGATGTTATAGAATATGGTGGTGGTTATAGTGGTAGTTCCTCCTATGTGCCTGTCCCCTCAATCCTGAGCCCATTGTCAGTGTCTTTTCAATGCTTCATTGCAAATGAAGTCCTGGCCATTTGCATTCAGTAATGTCCAGATTTTCAGACAGGCTGAGCAACTAGAATTTGCACTGAATTGGTGGGCTCAGCTTTGAAGTCAGGTCAAAGAGTCATATATATACATATATCTGTGAACATTGGCCAGACTGCAACGTGGACAGTTACATTCTGTCTGGCCGATTCCCCTTGCTGATTTAGAAATTACTCCTTTTTTCCATTCCCCTGCAAGAGTTTGGCACAGAAACGCTGCTCCAGGCTGCCACGAGGGGGGCAGTTACATTTCGGAGAGAAAGGATATCAGCTGCAGAGAGCGAGTGTGGTTCTTTTGAGCGTTGGCTGGAGGAAAAATTCTGCATGAGGCGTGAGTGATCATGTTGATTTATATGGGTAGTGCCTTTATGCATTAAAATGTCAAAAGCCTGAAACAAGCTTTTGATACAAGAAACTTGAGGGGAGTAATTACCATAGACTCAAGTACATTTAATTTAATAATCATGACCAAGACATAAGCTGGTGCTCTTTTCATATGCAGGGTAACATAACTAACAGAGTGCATAACCATTGTGTTTTCACACCCAGAAGAATTTTTTTTTCCTTCAGTGTTCTTTCCCTAACATCACAGGCAAGGTATTTTTAATAGGTGCTGCACTGAAATAGAGCACAAATAAAAAAATATGGAAATTCTTTATCACACCTCCTTGCTAGGGAAAAATATTTGGAAAAATGACACCTGGTTTTCATTTGCTCTGGAGTGCAGTGAAAGACATTGCCTTGAACTAGGAGCTTGGAACATCTTTATAACCCTCCGCTATATTAAAAAGATGGTAGGGAATGGTGAGCAATGCGAAACAGAGCTCTACGGAAGTCAGAGAAATTTCCAGATTTCATAGTGCTGAAGGATTTGGACCTGCTTCTGGTGTACTAATCCAAACACAGCATATCCATTGGGATCCCCAAGGACAATCTTATACATTTCTCTGTGTTGGAAATTTACTTGATATTTAGAATTAGTTTTACTTGAAATCCAAACTAAGACAAAGAAACAGCCTTTTGGTATCTGCAGACAGTATTCAAGCTCAGAAGGAGAGCATTTACAAAAGGCTTCATTGCCTGAACACTGCATCTACCAACTGCTTCTGCTGCTGCGAGCAATGGCAAGGGATGAGTCTCAGCAATATTCCTTCTACCATGCTTATTTACTGAGCTAAGGAATACCACGCAAAACCCGAAGAGTCTTAACAGCTGGAATGCAACTGTACAACTGATCTCACACCACGAGATGGTAAGAACTAATCAGATACCGGCTGCAAGAAAAAAACCAAAGAGCCATTTCGAGTTGAAAGGTGTGATGGCAGTGAGGGACTGTCTCTGAAGAGTCTTGCCAGGAGAATGCGTTACCTTCATGTTGGAGAGCAGCATGTCCTGGCTCAGTGTGCCGCCGTGCGGGTATACACAGCTGCACAGCTGGTCCATCTTTGACCCCCTGCCCCTCTACGTGCCCTCACTGCATTGGTGCACTAAATAGGAACACTGTTATACCTCATCTACTGAATTTTTATGCTCTGCTGCTGCAGAAAGACATCCCTGTTCTGTTCATGGGCTACAGTGAGTGAGTGATGCATAACACTCTGGGACCTTGGCAGCACGAGCCCAGCAGTGGGGTGGCTCAGCCACACTGAGAAAATTGGGTCTCTCTAAATGCTCCACAGAAAGATAACTGGGGCATGTGTGGTGCAGTCATGGTGCTGCTGATGCAAACAGAAACACCCACTAAAATGTGAAAGGGCCAAAAACCTCCTCTCCACCCTGAGTTTTTGGATAACCCGCAATCGGTGGAAAGTTACTTTCCTGAGGGATGGTTGAAGTCTGTTATGGTGTGAGGGAGGTGGCTGTGGGTAGGGAAGGAGGTGAAAAAGTGGTGAGACTCTCCCTTTGCTGGGGGAACTGTCACCCAAGGTTGTGCCAACACTTACAGTAAGGCCAGGCCCTGCTGTTTTGTCTTGCCACCAAGGGGCACAGACAGGCCTCCCGGGGGCCCTGTGTGAAACCCCTGTAGCCTTAAGCAATAATATTTTTTAGAAATATATTTTTGCATTTCAGAGCCTGAAATGATGTGAAGGCTGTATCACTGCCCATCAGAGTGTTTGGTTTTGGTGCTTGGATTTTGTTGTCGTTTTCATTTTTTTGTTTGTTTTTTATAGCAAGGACATTGAGCGAGTATGTCGCTGGCCCAGTGGTGTAGCAGGAGAACCTGGAGGGCATTTGTGAGGGCAGAGGCTGCTGGAGGACTCTGCAGGGTGGCGGGACCCACACCTGGCAGAATCTTCTCCCTGCAGCTTGTAGGGAAGTGGTGGCTGGCACATGCTGTCTCCACAGCACACCTGGGCTCTAGTTCCGAGTGTGATGATTTGCACAACCCCAAACACATGGAACTGTAGAGTGTAAGCTGCAGTGACTGATGGCTGATGCTCAGGTCTGCTCGTGGGCCTTGCTTCCTTCAGGGTGTACATGGAGTCTGAGGGAAGGGGCCACTGAAATGGCGTGTGTTTGTTCCGCGAAAGCTGTGTTTGTTCCTCTCCCTGGCCTTGCTCGGCCTGTCAAACAGCTGTTTGAGCCAAGAGCACAGAGACCGAAGCAGGCACAGCGAGGAGAAAGCTCTGCATCTCTCTGTGTCTCACCATAACAAGGTGTGTGTGAAAAGGCACAGGGCAGGCTTGTAAACCCAGCCCTGCTGTCCTGCCATTATGTTTGCTTCACCGCTGAAGATGAGTTCATGCCTGCAAAAACCCCTTGCCTGAAGTGCACCGCAGATCCCTGCTCTCAGATGAACGTTCTGCTGGAAAACCCCCACAAATATCGAGCTTGTTGTCTGCTGCCAAAGAAACAAAAGTTTGTTCTTACGACTGTTAGCTACTCTTTCTAGAAATTGCTTGCTTCTGTCTTTTAACTGTTTAATAATGTATTAATTAAAAATAAAATACTGCAAAGGATCACCAGACCCATGAAACTCTTTATATGTTTAAACACAAGACTACACTCCTCCCCTTTGTATTAGCACTCTGTACGCTAATGCCTGCTGAGCACTTTGAAGGACGTTACTGGTTTCAAGACTGGGTAGAAAAATCAGAGGGAAGATGATCTGGTTTGCAAAGGCATTGAGAGCCTGGAAAAGAGTGGAACAAAATCTACCTCCTGAGGTGAAAGCCTCTCAGTGGAATGGCACGAGGCAGGGCAGGGAGGCAGATGTTCTGAGCCACTGCCAAGACTCAGCTTTATTTTGCCTCTTGGTGATTTGATTTAAATGTGTACAGAAGTCTGCCTTTCACTGGACTTTACTGTTATCGATTAAATGATGAGGGTAAAATACCTAAGTTTAAAAAAGAAGATGCTATTTTTTGTAAAAGCAGTTAATAATGATCAACAATAAAGGAAAATGCACCATTTCCCCATTACTTTCATTTGCTGTATTTTTTTTGTGTCAGGCAGCGGCTCCAGCAGGGGTACGGCAGATGAGAGCTGGACTAGCCAAAACAATTCTAGTGATTAACCACCTGGTTGGACAAGAGTGACTGATCTGAATCTGTCTGAACACACATTTAAACTCTGGATGTTGCACGTACCCACAAAGTATTTACATAAACCTGGTGTTACACACTGTCCTTCCCTCCCACTGGAAAATTTGTGAAGGCAGAGGAGAAGGCTGCAAGCAGAGAGTAAGAATCCAGCTTCAGGCTGGCTAAAAAAGGATAGAGGCTGCGGTCCTTGTCAGACGAGTGAAGGACTCAAAGCGTTAGCTTCCACTTCTCAGGGCAAAGGCCCCAGCCACTACGCTGACCTGGGTGAAGAGAAATGCCATGGCTTGGCATTTCTTCCCAGCTTGGTGCTAAGGGAACTTTTCTTTGGCTTAGAAACAGAGATAAGCAGGAAAAAAATTCTTCAACGTGATTACATTGTACCCTAACAAGTAGAGCCAAAAATCCAAATGGTTGCACCAACAGATGGGTATTCAAGCAAAAAAGGGCTAAACAGGCCCCATCTGGTGCTGGAGGGTTCATCTGGTCACTGCAACCCTCAGGAGCCTGGGCTAAGCCCAGAACTCAAGTCTGTGTGTCAGGTGAACTGTCTCATCAACATGTTATTTCAAAGTGTGCCAGGAGTCTGTTTCTTTCCCTTTTGGATCTGCCTTGCTTCGTCCCAACTAATCAAAAAAGAGGATTTAGACTGAGAGCTGAAACTTGCTCTCTCTGAGCCCATTACAGGGAGATGGGCCACCAGACGTGAGTGGACAAAAACGCATGCCCAGCTTTAATTGCACACCTGCCACATTTCTATATTAGGCATAAGGATTTAAAGTACACGAAGACCAGAATCTCAGCTGAATCCTCTTGTGTATCCAGGCTGAAGAAAAGCCAAAGCCACCAGCAGCCCTGTGCCATGTGCTGTTTTTCCAGGTCTGGACTTTTTCCTGGAAGAGCACTAGTAGTTGCACCTGTGCTCCTGGGCAGAGCTACGTATCTAAAACCACACTAACCACTAAGTTTTCCCTTCTTGAAGAGAATGGAGGAATTTACTGTGCACAGCTGCTACCATTTTTTGGGTATAGCACGCTGCTAGCACACCATTTAGATAAGACCTCTTAACAGAAAAATGACCTTAAGCAGCCCTGGAATACAGACAAATTAATTTTGTGGTGATTAAAGGGGTGGGCGAAGAAAGGAGTAACATTCTTTTCAGATTAAAACCTCCATGTCCATAAACAACCAAACCTGTCCAACCTACAGGAAACAAAACGTTCTGCTAAATTGTCCCCATCAGCATTTTTAGTTGGTTTGGGTGCTGCACAGTGGCTGATGCTGGTAAAGTGCCCCAGGCAGATGTGGCAGATGTGGCCCAGGGACACATACGGCCTGGGCCTGAGCAGGGATGAGGGCAACAGAGTGGTCAGCAAGGCTCAATGCTGCGCTTGCAGGTCCTCCTTTGGGTGGTAGGAAAGCTTCAGGCAGTTAAAGATGTTCTGGGGAAAAACATGATATTCATAAACACTGAATTAGATAGGGTTTCAGTTTGGGTTGGGAGGATAGACACACCCACATGCTTGCTTGGCATCTCCATGGGTTTATTTCAGTTGTTCAGAATCCTTGGAAGAACAAAATCTGCATCTCCTGGCTTTCACCCACCCAAAACAACAGGTACCATGAATTTTCCTTTTGTGGGAACCCAGGACTGGAGCAGTCACCTATGTCTAGCCTGGACTGCCATGCAGGGAAGGTGTAATAAACATTTAACCCATTCCGCCTCTATGATGCCCCATATTTAAGGGCACAAGAGATTTTCTAAAGCTTTAGAACTATTTACAGTTTGGTACCAAAAGAGAGAGGAAGCAGGCAAGATCCCCCTTCCCAGAAACAACACATGGCTTCATATTATAGTCCTGCTGTGGAAGAATTTAGATACCACCCTGTGTGACCCATCTCTTAATGTTAACGCCAATATATTCTATTCAGGCAAGGACTATACCTTGGCCAAGGGTTTGAGTTTTCTGATTCAAGCATTGACAACCAATTAATGGATGTAAGTAGCATAAAACTGTAACTGTATGTAATGATAAACTACCGACCAGTGTATTTTGCTGTGTGACCAACCCATGCAGAATCTTAAAAGAGCCATGGGTATATTGGGAGCAGCAGCTTTAATAATGGCAATGACACTGTGAATTGAAAATATAATCCACATTCATGGGATAAAAAAAGAGTTCCCGATGGAAGAAGAGTTATTTGCAGGAGGAAGGAGGAGAGAATCGAGTTTCCAGGTACAGAATACAACCAGGTTAAGACTGGAAAGCAAATTCATATTGGTGCTGTAGATAAACTATTTATCTGGCTTTGCTTTGGTTTGTGCCTTGCTGACTCCTGGCAGCCAGCCCTGTGGGAAGGTGTATGGTCAAAATAAGGCTGGTAAGTTTATCTTTGAGCCCCTTCCTGCCCATGTGTCTCAAGGGAGGTCCTTCTGCTGCTGCTGCTGCTGTGCAGCACAGTGCGTGTCTCCTCTCGGCCTCTTTGGGGTTCATCCCAGAGAAGCTTTCCCAGCAGAAACAACGTTGAGATGTCTCACACATCCCAGCTGAGGAGCCACACTTCCAGCAGTGGCAGTTATTAGAGTCTTATTGAGCAACAGCAGCTCATGTCTTGCAGGAAGCAATGGCTTGAGTCACCCAAGTTGCCTCCTCAGTGGCTGCACCATGCCGGGACTTGGGCATGCAGGTACGGACATGGAACTTGAAATGCAGGAGCATGAGGAGGAGGACAACAGAGCTGCGGTCAGGCGGATGGAGTCCCCACTTGGGACTGCACAACACGAGGCCTCTATCGTGGGAAGCCTGGCTTGGTAAAAGCACAAGGATTGGGCAATCCAGCTGGTGAGAGCAGCAGGCCATCACAGCTCTCCTGTTAGGAGAGACCTACACTACAGTGTGAAATGCCTTAAGGCATTTTAAATGTATTCATTAATTACCAGTGAGCCCCAGCTTACCTGTGGGTGTGGATACCTGGAAACACAAACCCCGCTCATTCTTCAGTAACCTTTGCAATAATGCAATAAATGCTTACATATAATAATGAAAAGCTTCCATCTCATCATCTACTTTTTCCAAGCCCTCCCCCTCCCATCCCTCCGGCAAATGGCAAGAGAGATGTTTGCCCATTTGTAGTAGTAGGTGTAACCCTTCTGAAACAATTGCAGAAACTACCTTTGGAAATTGACTATTTATAGTTCAGTAAAAATAACTTTGCAAATGTTACTTTTCCTTAGTAAAGTCATGCTTTCTAACCACCAAAATTATAGCCCACCCAGATCTGATGATAATTTCTTTTTCTATTGTTGAAAACACTTCGCCGCAGAACACCATACAGTGACTGATGCTTTGGCGGGTGCAGAAAGACAAGCACACACTCACCAATTTAATCCCATGGCATTCTGCATTTCTGATGTGTGAATCACTTTTGACAGGCTGAATGTCTTCCCTGTAAGAATCTGTCAAACCCTGAAAAGTTCATTTTTATTAAGAAATAACTGCTCTCTTACTTGCTTTCTCGCCGGGAGTGACGTTTGTGTGGCTGCCAAGGGATTTTTTTTTTGTCAGATCCTAGAGTGAGGTTAGTGCTTACGTTCAGTAGCTGTGACTGTGCAGAGTGCCATTCAGAACACTGCGAAAAAATCTGTTAGGCTGAAGCTGCCCTCGATGCGTGGCTGACTCAATGGGCCATTTACGCCAGCACCTCCAGGCAAAAATAGAGCACGAAAACATGGTAAGATGAGACAAAGCATTAAGTGCAATTATCTTTCATCTGTGGAGACGGGGGATCAGGTTGCAGTTATTCTTAGTCTGATCTCCTCTAAGACCACAGTAATGCACTTTGGCCTAGCTGACGAGCCCAGAGAGTGCGGTTCAGACCTGACAGCACCTAATTCCTCTCATTTGTCAATACCAAGCCCAAACAATTTAAAGGCTGAAGCCTTTCACACGCCTGCAGCTCTGGCCACCTGTGCTGTTACGGTTCAATTTCTGAAAATGGTGACAAGTCTTCTCTTGAAATTGCTTCCGTTGTAATTAGATGATCATTCCTCTCTTGGTATATACTTTTGATTTGCCATCTAGTTTCCAACACAACAATGTGTTGTGAAAGGAATGAGACTGTTTTAACCAGAAAAATCTCTGCAGGCCATGTTCTTATTTCACAGTTAAAAACTTTTGAAAGACCTTTCTTTACTTCATTTGTTTCTCCACTCTTCTATCACAAACAATAATGTTTTAAAGTGGGGTCAGTGACTTATTGTGGGGGCTCATCTTTTCACTCCAGTCCTGTCTTAGCCACTCAAAAGGAATGGGTAATACATCATCGCTCCTGGGGTGCTGAGTTTGGAAGACAGTTGTCTCCTCACAGGAGTATACCCATGTGCAGGCATGCATGTGGGTGCGCACATGTCTGTCCATCAAGGAGGTTCTGTCTAGTTCCCTGTAGGAAAAGATTCAGTTCAATATAACTCTCCATTTAATCCAACAATTTCATAGTATTACTGCACAAGCCTTCATGCTAAATTTGTTTCAGTTCTCTGCTCTGTCTCCTACTAGGGAGACAAATGGAGGAGAAAACCTAGTGATGGATGAATTATTCCTTTTTCTTTTTTTCCCCCTTCTCTTTTTTTTTTCAGTACTCATATGTAAAGCCTGGTCTCAAGGCTGTGTCTGTAGCAGCATGGTCATGGAAGGAGTTGGGAGGTCTAACACTGGGGAAGCAACAGATCAGGGGGCTGCTTAGAGAAGCTAGATGTTCAATAAAGTGCTGCATTATCAGGCTCTGTGACTATGGCACTGCTGCTCCATTACCTATGAAGCACTATGGTGGCTAGAGAAGGTCTCTCATGGTGGCTCACAGTCTTACGAGAAGGCAAGAAAGGATCATGTAAACTGTATATGAGACCAATCAGCCTCACCAGAGCCACTGGTGAGATCATGCAGTAAGTCCTCCTGGACTTCATTCCAAGCACATGAAGGACAAGGCAGCAATCAGAAACATTCAGCACCGATTTACTAAGAGGACATTAGGCTCTGACCACGTGATCGCCCTTCATGGTGACACTGCCAGGTATTTTGCCCTGTGGAGAAAAGTAGATGTAACATACTTCAGCTTCAGAAAGGCTTGCCCCTTGTCTTTAAGAGCATTCTCATTTAGAAGTCGGAGAAGTCTTACTGGATAAACAGACTGTGAGATGGCCTGAAAACTGGCTAAGCTGTCTTCTGCAACGCCAGCAATTAATGGCTGGACTTCTAGAAACCAGCTGGTGATAAGTGGAGCCTCCTGGGGTAAATACTAATATTGTTTCACGACTTAATCAGTGAGGTGGAGGATAACCTCAGTACATTTGGAGACAATACTAAAAAAACAGCGAGTGGCTGACATGACAAATTGCAGATCTTCAGTCCAGAAGGACTTTGAGAAAGCGTGAGGATTGGACCAACAGAAGTTGCATGAAGTTGAACAAGGAAAGGTGTGAAACTCAGCACCAGGTACAGACTATGCCTCTTTGTCACCAGAGACTGAGAAGCAACTGCTTGAGTAGCAGCTCTGCTGAAAACATCTGGCAGTTACAGTGAAGGCCACAGTCAGTAGAAGTAAGGACTGCAAATAAAACCATCCGAGTAACAGACAGTGTCAGGAGTGTAACACCCTTTAGTCAGGAGTGACAAGGACATACATGTAATATGGTGAACAGTTTGAGGATGCCCAGTTCAAGGGAGAAGCAGAGATACTGAAGCAGGTGCAATGGAGGCCTACCAAGACGATGAGGTGTTTGAGGGCAAACAGCCCCTGAGGGGAGGTTGGTGGAGTTGCAGGTCCTTACTCTGGCAAAAAAGAAGGCAGTATGACATGACAGCAGTGGAGGAATAAATTCACTCAGAGTAGAGTGGCACTAAAGAGGTCACCAGAGAGGCTGTGGAACTGCCATCCTTGGAGGGTTTTTAAGGTTTGTCTAGACAAAACCATACCTGATCGTGTTGGCTTTGAGTAAGACACTAAATTACAGACGTCCAGAGGTCCTATCCCACCAACACTTCTGTGTTTAGCCCAAGAAATCGTTATGTATCAAAGTAAGGATTACACTTCCTGCTAAAAAGAACAGCCTCAGCCTGATGCTGCATCGTGCCGGCACTTTGCTGCGTGCACTGTGGAGATAAAAACTGGGTAACTTGTGTGCACTTAACACCCTGTTCAGCTATAGGAATTTAAGAGTGAAAACGGCCAATAGCATAATGAGAACAAGATGAAACTTCATACAAATAAACATACTATTAGACATGTTTTTTCCCTTTACCCACATTTTGCCAAAAGACTAGCTTATATAATTCCTACTCAACACAGCTTCCCAACAGGCTGGTTCATCAATCTAGTTTTTGGTCTTTCTGAGAGCAGTGGTCTGGGGACTAGACAACTCCTTCCTATCCTGCTTTTCCTCTCCTTTTACACTGATTATTCATGCGTTATTTTAGATTCAGATTCCCTTAAAAACCAGAAACTCTGTAGGACTTTTTTTTCCTGGTAACCTCATCCAGAAAGAATTGGAAAACAGTTAGGAAATTGTTGGTTAGTGTGTTGTAAAAATGAAAGCTTGTGGAGACTACAGAACACTGCAGGAATTATACAATAAATGTTTCCTTTGAGACTTCTGCTCCTGTGGTGCACAGACTGCCCAACCCTCTTAAATCTTACCCGTTGATATTTGCATAGCTACTTGCAAGGTGGCTGCTGTTCACTCACAGCCTGCACCCTGAGCTCTGCTCAGTGCTCCCCACTTCTGTCTCACAGAGTCACTGTCTGGCTTAAAAGTCCCTCTGCTCTTCCCCCTTCCATCAGGTCACTTGGACTAGGTATAATTTAGGGGATGCTGTGAATGACAGGGTCATCACATACACAGAAGTATACAAGATGCAGTCCTGTTTAATTATATTTAATGGTTTCACTAGATTTAATACATAATTAAAATAAGTTCCAAGGGTAGTGATCAACTTAAAACATATTAATACACTTCCAGAAGAAATAACTGCATTAAGATAAAATGGTGAAGGGTCTGGTATTCACTGGGGCAAATGTCATTTTTCTCTTCCTGCTTCTAGTAGAGAAGGAAGCAGTTTTGTTTGATTACCAGTTTGTTCCAGGATCAGGGTGGTGGTGGAGGCTCGTGTCACTGCAGTCCCATTGTCCTTAAAATCCCTGGAAAATTCTGTAGACTGTCTCTCTGGTTTGATTTTGAAGGAAGGTGTTCTCCTATCAATAACATGCATCATCAGAAAATCAGGTACAGTCTAGAGGAGTTTAAGTCACTGTGTATATGTAAGAACTTGACAGGCACCTATCTCAGTTGCAAAAGGGCAGAGGGACCTGGATTGCACATCGTAGTCTGTAAGAATTTTCAGACTTCAAATGCAACAGAAATTGATTTACACTACAAGCCAAATTTCCTCATTTGTCTGTGATCTACATGCCTGTGTTTGGATTCTCAAAACAGCCTTTGAGGAAAATATGCAAACAGTGTGACTTTAGACAACCAGTTCAGTTCCTTAAACTAGGAGGCTGGGTTTCTCTCAGATCCTGCTGGAGAGAATATTCATAGGAAATCCAGGGCATCTATTGCAGACTCCTGCTCCAATTCCCTCATTGCTGGAAGTCTCTCTCCGTTTGAGCACACAGTCTTCAGATCCTATACTTTATTTCAGTAACTTTGGTGTCTACAGTAAGTGATACAAGAATTCCTCTGGGTGCCCCAATTTTGTAATCAATCATAGACGAGAGACATGGCTGATTACAGTGAGGCCCATTTTTTAAAAACCAGTTGCAGCACAACACAAATGGCACAAATTAACTGAGGTAGGGTCATACTCAGGCCTAATGCATTTTCCTGGATTAGTGACAGAGGAGTGGGACTTCTTGACCTTAGGGCATCTCCCATTGTAAGTGACTGTTCCCTAAGCACAGACAGTGGTGACACCAGTGCAGTCTTGCAGCCCAGAGCCCTTACCTCAGGAGCGAGGTTTTGCCGGTCAGTCTCTCAGCAGAGTCTCTGTCTGGAAAGTCCCGCAGTCTTGTCTGGGAGGTCTCTGTGTTTGGGGTCAAAGGCTGCAGCATCGTTGTGGAATATGATCTATTACTTTGTCCTGTGGAGTCAAAGAACACAAATAAAAACCTTCTGAAGTACTGCTACAGGCAGAGTTTGCCATTTCTGGGTCTGTAACAACTTTCTTTGAACATTATTACTATAATTGTACTCTGACTTCCTTTTCTGTAAGCCTAGTGAGGTGTCCAGAAAGAGATCCAGACTCAGAAGAAAAGCTGTTGATCAAGCTCCAAAGCAAATCCTCAATAAAAGGATGAATCTATCCTTTGGATTTGCAAGGCTCCCTGGGCATTCTCCTGCCATGTCATTACATTGTGAGGTGGCAGGTGACTTGTGTGCTGCTGTCTAACAGAGACAAAAAGGATGGCTCAGAATACCCCACACCAAGGACACTTTCTCATTGTCTTCTCTTTTTCTCACCATCACTTGCTGAAAACACAGGTTATTCTTGAAGTGAGAACGTACCTATATTATTCTGTAGTGATTTCAGCCAGTCTTCCATTAGCGTCTGAGAAGGTGCTGCAAAGAAATACTCCGCCCCATCTCTCAGGCTGTAAATAAAGACAGGAGAAGGTGAATTCCAATTAGTCTTGCTTTATATCTGCTGTCCTTAAGGCGTTTTGGTTATGCCTCCTAACAATATACAGTCTTAAGTGACTGTAGGCAAATACAAGTAGCTGTGGACAATTGTGTTAGGGAGAAGTGGACTAAGACTTACCGAAGCATGAAGGCATTCTCCTTCCTGATGTAATTTACCAGCCTCTCACATTTGGCACCAGGAATGCTGAGGGTCAGGAGTGTGGGTACGTTCTGAAGTGGGATGAAATTATAACAAAATCTCTTCTGCACCTTTTCTGCTAGGATTCAATTCCACACCAACCCACAGGCTGACTACACAACCATATTATATTTTTCTGCTTTATAACTAAGATCACTGAATAGGAAGAACCACAGAGGAACAATGGACTATTGCATTATATCATTAAGGCAATTCTTGAATAAGACACTTCTTTTAAGCAATGTGCTTGAAAATCTCTGAAAGCTTATTATTCTGTCTTATAGCTGGTGGCAGTTGAACAGTTGGTGAATTTTCACTTAGTTGACATTTGAAAGAGAACTAATTATCTCAGTCCCAAATAAAGAAAATGTAACTTTCTTTGCTTTTAAATGTGTTTTTACATAGGCAAACAGAGATTAATGGAAAGACTAAAAAAACATATTACCTTAGATGCGTCTTTTTCATCATTATAGAAATCAAGCTTTAATCCATCAAGTGTTGCGTAGAAGGATTTCCAAGACCTTGAGCTTGGCTACATGAATAGAAATGGTAATAAAATCCAATTATTTGCTATGTATTTTACTGGAGCTGTGAAATCTTTCACGTGCAACTTCCACAGGAAGGCAGGAGCTCCCCAGATTATGCTCACAGAAGCTCTTTTATTCATGGTTATCCCCTAGAAGGACAGAGCCTGCTGTAGTTTCTGGTGTGGGTGATTCAGGCAGGGTGTCCCTGAGTCTGGGTGACAAATGATATGATAAGGTGCAAGCAAACTCTACATCATGCTGTGGTCAGCATCACCATTGAGAGAAGGTGGGTAATCAATGTCTCTTTTTGGTCACTAAAAGCTCTACTTTCTTCCCAGCTGAAATGCTGTCCCTTGCCTGCTGGTCACAGTCTTGTATTTTTAGTGTATGGTTTCAATCTAATGTGGCTACGGATTTATTCTTCATATCCTAAACTAGCCCTGGTGGAATGGTAACTGTGCACTGAACACTGAACACAGCTGCTCTTTCCTGCTCCAGCTGTGTACCAGGGAAAGGTCAGTGCCATGAGACCCTTCTGGGTGAGGGAATCTGTTACTTGTGTATAATATTATCTTGTTATGCCAGTGAGTCAAGCTGACAATTCAGTCATTCAGAGAAAAGGAAAGAAAAAGTCTTGAAGAAGAGAACTCAGTTTTTCTTGTTTGGTAAGATGGAAGTTTAGTGTCACAGCAGATTAAATTCAGTGTATCCAGAAGAGAGGAAAAACCAGATTTCTCTTCCAGAAGATGGAGTTTGTACCAGATTCAATTTTTTAGAGGTCTTTCAAGTTAAAAATTTCAGAGGAAATATTCTATGGGGCAAAAAATCCAAGATAATTTGTTTACATGGAATACCTCAGCAAACATTCAGATGTCTGCAGATTGGTGGTGAATAATAGCAAATTTCTTGCCTGTTATGATCATTAGCCTATTGACCTGAAGTGATATTCTATCCCAGGATGAGAATTTAGATTTCAGTTTCATTCAGCCCTGGATTAAACAAACCACTTCTTCAAAGTTAAACAGAAACTTTAATTCTCTTCTATCACAGTTAGAAATTATAAGCATTAGGAGAATGGGAGTTAGGGCTTCCTCTGCCAAAAACCCATCATATGCTGATATAAGCTTGTATTTTTATTTTAAATATTCATTCCCCCCCCAATTCAACTGATATATTGAAATCTGTATTTCTCATTAGGAGAACATAACTAACATGTTCTTACAGCCTAGGCTCTGGTTCATAAATCCATTAAATGCAGCCAGACCCTGTTCTGCGCGATTCCCATGACAGGTTAAAGTTTTATCGTATCTTTGGAGGAATTGGTCATGTACTGCTACGATCAGTGGACATTTCTTCACGCATTTTAGCAGTAACTGAACTAAACCCACAGTCCTGAGCTCTTCTTCAGCAAGAGTTTATCCAGAAGAAGTCAGACCAGATCTGGCCTATGACTCAAAGAAATATTAATTAACCCAGAGTAACGGCATTTGTTTCTACCTGTTGTCTTCCTGGAAGGAGCTGGTCTCTCTTTTCTAAGAACCCCTCCATGTGCTGGAGACCTGCAGAAGCCTGAGACACACAAGAACATCACTGTTTAACTTTAAAATGCCCCTTAAACATATGTGATAATATCTGAAGCTCTTTCAACACAGAGAAATTGATCTCTACTGCCTCTACTCTTTACATTCACAGAGCAACTAGAAATCCTTTCTAGGCTGTAGTCATATCTCCGATATACTAGCTAAATAAAGGTAACTATGGTCCTTCTAGAACAATTTGCTCATGGAATTTGCCCTATCATGGTGTACTAATTAAGTAATTAATATTATTTTTATATTATTAAATACAATTTACAACTTAAATTGCTGAAGTTACTCGTACCACCCTGCAGTAATACTGAGTTATACCTATGTATAGTGTTGTACTGACACATTTAGATATGTGATGAACATATTCCTCTCAAAGTGCAAGAGGGCAAGGGAACAACTGTTACCTGTCCATGAGTTTACAGTGCATTTCCTGCCAGGGAGAGCCAACAGGAGTTGCTGGTTCTAGTCTTGCACCAGCTCAGCTCTTTGGCAAGGGTGCCACTAAGTCCTGCCTCTCCCCAGCATCTAAACTCAGTGCACACTGAGCACCACCACCTCACACAGAGGGTGTGGGTAAATCAGCAGCCTTGCCTCTGTAAGACAGCATCTCCTGGCTCTTGTTAAGTAAGTGCTCTGCTGAGTATTTAGCAGCATGAATAACCACTCACTTGGGAAAGAAAACCAGAAACCAATATAGTTGTTAAAACCTAGGCAATAAAGCTGAGCAAATCAAAAATGCTTTTAAGCTACACATAGCTGCTTAAGTCAACAATCTTTTTGCAAAGTGTACCAACTGCAAATGCACATAAAATGCCTCTTGCTGTTCAGATCCACAAGTGTATCCACTGAAATGCCCACTGTACAGTGCTCTTCATGACTTTCATACAAAACTTCCTGTATTTCCTTATTTTAACTAGAACAGGATAATAATTTTGTGAGAAGAGAGCCAGGAATTCTCAGGACTTACCAAAGATGTGTTCTCTAATCTCCCCGAAGAGGAGTCAGACTGCAATAAGTTTGGTGGTTTATCTAGTGACCTTTGGGCAGGCCCAGGTGGAGTTGCTATTACTTTTGTCTGCAGGTTGGAGGAAGAAGAGCCTCTAGCACTTTTTTCCTGAGATGATAATAGGCCTGTGGCATGGGATTCTGACAAACTGCTGCTGCGTGGCTGGCTTATGGGAGTAGGAGATAAAGGAGAGCTTAAAGAACTGCGACTTTCCAAAGATGTAGCTTGTGGACCCACTGTCTTTGGTGTAGGTGGAGTGACAATCTCACTGAGTCTCCTCTCAGCTTTCATTTCTGTTTTGCTGCTGCTCAGCACGCCTGGGACTCCCCCAGCAATGAATTGTTGGGACGTTGATGGAGACTTTTCAACGGGAGAGAAAACAGTTAATGAAGACTTTTCAACGGGAGAGAAAATAGTTTCAAGTGGGGCTCTCCATGACAGGCTGTGTAAGGGCACAGATGGCAGTGGTGTTGTGCTCTTTATCTCTGTCACTTTTGGTGGTGCATTTCTTTTGTCAGATGTTTTCCTTTTCAGAGAGGGAACCCGTACAACTTTGCTTTTATCCTTCTGCTCACTCTCTTCTGTGTCCACTTGTTTCAGAAGATTCATCTCCCTCTGTAGGACACAAGTATTACGTTTTTCAAATTTACTTTGATTGCACTCATGGGTACTTACCTAAGATTTTTAAAATTTTAAGTAGGAATAGTTTTTGAAATACATTCTCTCCTGCCATTGAATTTTAAGGCCTCTATTAGTATTCTTAGAGTTAGAACTGAACTTAATTGCTATGTACTGAGCGTTATTTTGTTGCCCAAACCACAAATACTGACGGCAGTAAATCTCTAATACCGTGAATCCTGCCCTAAGTTCTCTAGAGGCTGAGTAATGAGTTCTAGAGAAACTCTGCTTCTTTTCTGTGGCAGTGCTTCTTTAAATTTGCTGTGGGAACAGTGAGTATCTAGGGGTGTTCTGATGGAAAATTTTAGAGTGGAGAACCTTTGTCCTTTCATATAGCCAGTCCACAAACCACTGAACAGAAGGCAGGCCCAGGTAAGCTAATTTTTAGTCTAATGCCAAACACAAAATTATGTTTGGCTGGTTATTTCAAGAAAGTAATTTAAAAAACCATTGATATAAGATCTGGGAGACCAACTGAATATTTTTTGTGCTTAACACAGTCCCATTGTAGAACTCTGATGCCAGAATGAAAAAAGGCCTCTCTCTGCCTTGGTGTCCTTTATTTTCCCTCTACTTTCCCCCAGCACTATCAGGTGGCTGCAGCTCCCTACTGAAATTCTGCATGAATCAAAATCTCTCCATCCGTGTAGTAAGGGATCACCCTGTTTCTCACACAGCAATGACACACAGCGTTTTTGCTGCTCCTGGCACTTCTCCCCTGGAACTTTTGCAAGCTAGCAGGATTCTTTTGGTCCACACATAGGTCTCACTCTCAGCTGCTCTATCTGCAATATCTAGCTTTGGTCACCCATTTACTCCATCTCAGCACAAGAGTTAATTCTTACATGGAGTGACTGAGCTCCAAACATTCAAGGACCCATATTATCCTGTTTCATATACAACTCGTTGACCTTCTACTTCTCACCTTCGTTTTCCTGCTGAGCTGAGAAAATTTCTCCTCCTGAGCTGCAAGCATCTTCTCAAAATCATGGTGTTTCTTCAGTAATTCCTCTACTTCAGACACTGAATCCTGAAGGGAGAGATTATCAGATACAAGAGTCCAAAATCAAGACCATCAGAAGAGATTGTACCAGTATTTTCAGATTTACCCATTCTGTTTAGCCAAATGACGATTCTGAAATATTTGTAATTGAATGTCTAAACCCCTGGTGGTGTGTGAAAAAATCTTAGTTGACATGTAAAAGAAGAGGGTTGTAACTTGCAGTCTGTCTGCTGTACTTGGAAAAAAGAGCTCAAGCAACAATCACCTTTTTTTTTTCTCTCTGCAAAGCCATGTGGTACCATGGTTTCCAACTATAACTGCTTACACACGTACATATTAAGTGCTTGAATTCCAGCTTGTGCTAGACATACAGTTTATTTCTGCCCTACAACACATGCATCTTAAACCTCTGTCTCACTCTCTGCTTCATTTTCAATACCCAAGATTATGACACCATTATCTCCATCTTATAAACCGTCAGAAGACAGTCAACAACTAGAAAAAAACCCAACTATGGATGCTGGTGTTTAAATAGGAACTTGCAAGCTAGCAATCAAGCCTCCTGTGCAACATGCTAGGAAAAAACCTTCTGAAACAGGTTCTCAGCATGACAACAAAGGTTGAACCCTCTGCAAATTATCTTACTATGTGAAAAAATGGTCTGGAATTCTCCCTAGTCTTCTACCATCCCCTGGTAGCCACCATCTCCTGGAGCCCATTGCCATGTAAAATGCAGCAACTGTCCTGAGCTCACCTCTGTAAGAAGACAGAGTTCCTGCCTTTTGTTATCTCAAGGTGCATTATTATTCAGATAGTGATTAACTTCGGGCCAAAGGTGATACATGCTCCAAGCACTCTCTATATGCTAAGAGAGATTTAAATAGTGTTGCACTGTTGTTACTCACCCCATAGCTAGGATCTGAAACAAAGCTCTCCTTGGCAGCCAGCCATGCTTCTGCTTGTTCTAGCTCTCTGCGGAGCAATTGAATCTCCCAGTTTTCTTCATATAACTCTTTCCTCATATCCCAGCTCTCCTTTACCTTCTTCATCAGCTCTGACAGCTCTAACAATTTTTCTTCAATCTAGAAAAAATAACATTTGCAATGCCAAGAGGTGAAAAATTCAGACTTTCATGTGACAGCCAACTAGAGTGTAGTCTGTCATCATGATCCAGAAGATGACCTCTAGACAACTTTCTGGTGTTAACATAGTTTTGAAAGGATGTCTGGGTCCTCATTTTTCTCACTTGACTCCATTTAGTTGTATAGCTGTGTATTATAATTGTATGCATATTCCACATACCGTATGACAAATATTCTGCTATCTGCTTTGCTGTGATGGAACTTTATATCCAGAAGATTTTCATTATCTAACTAGTGAGAACCAGAAGATTCAAGAGATACATCCATTTAGGCAAGGCAACAATAGAGAGCCTTAAACTGTAGGAAGTTCTCTAATTCTTTTGACAGCAGAGGCTTGTAATCCCACATAAATTCTGAAGATATTTTTGTTGGCGGGATCTCTGGATCTACTGACAGCTTAGGACCACTGCGGAGGTCAAAGTGTAAAGGTACATGGATAAAAGGATAACAGAAATTTTAACTTCTTGTTTCTTTGACTCGGTAACATTTCTGAAGAATTACATACCTTTTGGTATACTCAGGGACGTCACTCTGTCCTATGGTTGATTGCATTGTGATGTGTTTTATCCTAGGTTTTGTACACTTAAATGCTAAAATCTCATTCATGTGCGACACCTTTTCTGTGGAATAGTAATACCTCCCTACTTCCCCACATTGCCATAATCAATCCAGGGACTATCCTTTTATGGTCGACTTTAAAATCAGTTTTTAGAGGAGTAAGATTTTTAAAAGGTATTTTCTTTTTCTACGTGTCACATGAAGTCTGCAGCTTTTAATGGCAGAAATCTGATTGTCCTGTTCAGTTCTTCTGTTTTGAAAGAGAGACAAAGCTCCAACTCCTGCCCATTTAATGTCTTATTTGTTCCCTCCTGTTTGCAAAACATCTAACTCATCAACACACCTCCACAGACATGAAATGTCCATTCTTCATCAGGTCACTTCCTGCCCGCTGCATTTCTTCATATTTTAGCCACTGCTTCTCTATCTCACGCTTGTATTCCTCATGACGCTTGATAAGCAGTTCAGCTCCCAGGACATCATTTGCCAGTTCCTCAGATATCACCAGTGCATGCATCTCGTTGGCCCAGGCCCTGCAGAATGGAGTCAAAAGGGTAAAACCAGAAGGGATCCGAGTTTGTTGGCTACTCAGGAATGCACACATCCCGTGGCAGTGGACACATGCGTAGAGTCTTTTACTTGCTAATGAAAGATAGGAATATACAAACACATTGAAGGTTCAATTGTGCATCTGTGGAATTTTATAACCTGATATATAATATTCCTGGTGCTGTTTCAGTACATAGCCTGTTAGAGAGACAGCTGCAGCATCTCTACAGATTGAAGCATTTTGCACATTCAGATCCTCAGAAAGAACTGCAATTGCAAATGCCTCAGCTGCACACGTTCACAGCACTTTTATATATGGTACAGGGACACAGAGTCTTTCAGATGTCTGTCTAATCTTATCAACATGCATGAGAGTACTTCATATGCATACAGAGCACTCAAGCAAAGAATGTACTTTCTAAGGAAAATTTTCTACTCCAAGAGTCTTGATTGGCATAAATGAATACGTCTTGATTTACCTGAGCTCAGGATCTATCCCTTAGCATAGTAGATGTCCAATATTCAGTGGTAACCACTTAATTGACTTTGTATTTCTACTATTGTCATGGATTAGTTCTTTCATTAACCACACTGAACTGAAAATGTCCATATTTCTTCTGTGAGAAATCCTGTTTAAAGAACAGAACTTCCACCAAAAGCGTATTAATTTTGATGAAAATGACATTAAAATGATAAAATATAGTATTTTAGTGCTGGTCTGCCACTAAGTCTAGCATATTTCCATTATTTATTTCAGATTTAACATTTGACCTCTGCTTATAGGTACTGGAACACGATTGATTTAAACAAAATGAGAAACTTTGCTCAACACATTTTTTTTAAAAAAGTATACATTGTAGGTGCTTTAAGAATTCAGCAGTTTGTTCTAATTCAGATGAAAAAAGGGCAAAAAAAAGGAATTTACTAATAATTGAATTCTTGCAAAAAACCCTGTCTGCTACTAAGAATGGGTATGTGCATATGGGCAGTGGCATTAAACACTTCCAGCACTCGAGCAAGTGCTAACCTATTCAAGAAGGTTATCTTTAATGCAGTTTTTTTGACTCTGAGAAGTAGTAGAGACTCACCCATCTTCCTGCAGAATCAACACTACTTTCAATTGGAACTGTGAGACTAGTAAATCTATCCAGAGTGACTGAATTCTCCAAGACTGTCTAGGAAATAGCCTAGCCACGTGAGTTTGTCATGCACGCTGTGCTGAAGTGCAGTGGCACGGTCACCTCTGGTGTGTGGTAAATTCTGTGAAGTGCTGTTGAGAAGATGCCATGCATTTATTCAAAGAGATTTGCAAGCAAGCTGTGGAGCACCTGGGACAGGAGTCAAATAACTGACTATAATTTAGAAAATTATAATTTAGGTATAATTTAGAAAATCCTAAATGGGAAAGACAAGAAATAAGGCCCACTGCCAAACTCAAGGGGCCAATACATACATCAGTTCCCTGCAGTCATTGAAGTAGAGTTGGACTTGTTCTGCCTGGCTCAGTCTTGCCTTCCTCTCCAGAAACTTCTTGTCCAGGTTTTCCCAGCACTCATCCACATCTGTGAGTCTCTCCATAATGTTTTCCTTGACTTGAGGGTATGTGCGGCTGAGGTGCCAAGCCTCTCCCCGAATCCGTTCCAGCTCTTTCATAATGGCTCCTAGATCTCTCTGGAACAGAGACAGAACAGGTTGTAAGAACAAGTCAATCTTTTCATCTATCAAAAGCAGATTTTAAAGGTGGTACATGTCTTTTCCAGCCACTGGCTGCACAGAGGCTGGAGATACGACTGTCAGGAGTTCTCTCAATTTCCTCCCAATGCCTTTTAACATTTGTCATCAAACGTCAAAGAAGATTCTTTAGATGCGACACGCTGATTATTTTGATAAGTGAAGCTGAAGTTTCTTGTAGTTCAGATGACACTTTTGTAACTACAATATCAATTTCAAATAGATTTTAGAAAAGAAGCTAATCCTTGGAAGTAAAACCATTAATAATATAATAACACAGTGTTAAACAAAAAATAGAGGAGAAGGCCCTTTTCTGTGAGGCACAATGAATATCACAGGGTATAAATTTACCTTTTGTTTTCCTGCAAACAAAACACTTGAGAGGATTTCAAATCAAGCATCAGTCTCCTCTTTTTTTTTGGTTTTTTTTTTTTTTTGCCATTAATGTTTTTCTGCCATGGCTTCATGACAGATCCCCTTACCTCTACTCCCTCAAGCTGGCTGAGAAGTGTCTGTACACCTGGAAGATCATATCCATAATCATCTATATCCACCACTGCCTCCTTCTCCTGCATCCAACCCTTTATTTCATCCACATCGTGATCATATTGGTGAACTTGCCGGGCTGCTTCTAGATTCTGGAATGAAGAAATAATTTAATAGTAATACTATATACCATATCTGCAGCACAAAAAAGGACAACCTAATATATCCTAATGTAGTACGGACTGAACAAGAATGAGAGCGAAACACCTTCCCAATTAGATCACTTTAAAGTGCTGTATTCAAGCTAACCTAATTTCCCAAAGTTCTCTTTGTCATTGGAAAGAATCAGATGCCTCCAAAGAGCAATTTACCCATATATAAGACAAAAGATCATAATGGAGAGCATGAATTGCCCTTTAAAGGTAGCTCTCTCAACCATAGAAAGTGTCCTGAAAAACATGCTCGGAACAGAAGCCTATTCAAACAAATAGAAGCACTGCAAACAGAACAAAAACACCCATTTCACCAAACAGATGAAAATGAGGCTTCACCTCATTTACAAAATCTTTAAACTTCTCCAGCACCTGCAGGATAAATGGTGACACAGACTTAGATATTAAAATTTCTGCCCACCTCTATGAGAGAGGCAGAAGGAAGCACTTCCTCCATACTGTACAATACAAAACCTACATGAATTAAGAGGAGTTAAGTGAATATTAGTTTTTCTGAAACAAGAGGATTAAAAATGTTCTAATACTATTTCACATTCAAACTACATATTAACAATGATCATGCATTTAGCGCTGCTAACAGACAATAGTGGGCTTGAGCTACTTCATAAGCAAAAAGTGCATGTAATGATAGTGAAAAAGAGTTGAGGACATTGGATATTTTACATTCTCCCTAAAGCAAACAAAATTGTTCAGTTCTGTGTGTCCTCTCTGCTTTTCCAAACACATCTGTGACTGCAGTTCTGAGAGGGGATGAGTTGATTTAACAGCTAACTGCTGTGAAAAAGTAGGAGGGTCAGCTCTGTGTCTTCTATCACCTTCTCTCTCATACCCGTTCTTTGATTTCAAGTAAGTAACTCAGCAAAAAAATCTGGAGATGTTTCATCTCATTAAATAAGCTGAAGTGGTTCAATAAAGAGTCAAATGAGTGCCAGAGCTGACAACATGTTAGCGGTGGTAAACCATTAGTGTGGCTTAGTTTTTCAAGAAAGCAGATATAGCAGTGAATTAAGGAAAACAGAATTACTCCAAGCTGATAAACACCTTTGAAGTACAAGCCTTTCCAGGAACAGCAGGGTGAGCAGTGGCTATAAATGAAGAATAGAAAGCTGTCAAGGAAGAACAGAACAGAATACACCTATTGGTCTCATAAACCTTGTGTTTTGGTATGAGCAATTCACCGGTTTGGGAAAGGAAGAAGGACATGGGAAACTACAGGGAATTCAATGTCCCCATTTTTCATGTATTTCCTACCTCTGTTCTTGCCTGAATAGCATGGCATAGTTTTTCCCATGTCTCATTGATTTGCTTTGTTCTCCTCTGGATGATGTCCATCTTGCTGTGGCCCTCCTTCTCTAGTTTAGATGCTAACTCATTTAGGGAGACAACTTTGGAATGTCCCAGAGGCTTCACCTCATTTACAAAATCTTTAAACTTTTTCTCCAGCACCTGCAGGATAAATGGTGACACAGACTTAGATATCAAAATTTCTGCCCACCTCTATGAGAAAGGCAGAAGGAATCACTTTCTCTGTACTGTATAACACAATAACTACGTATTGCAGTCTACAAGTGCAAATCACCTGATAAATCCAGATGTTACAGAGTCAGAAGGCGGCATCTATTGTCTTGATCATTTAGCATCCTATGTTACAGGGAAAAATCACCCACACTGACACAGATGCTGCTCAGATCAAATGCTAAGAAACATAATCTGTCAGGCTGTTCACTTATGCAGCAGTTGAGGAGCAGACACTATGAATGATACTTCTCCACACCCTATGTCCCAAGTAGAAATTTATCCCTGAAATCAGCAGCCAGAGGTGTGAACACTGGATCTCTGTGTTGTCCACTTAAATTGTTACAAGCCCATGGCCCTGGCTGTGTCCAATTTTTTAGGCCGTGTCATAATCAGGGCCAGTAAGTTAATTGTGCGACCTCACCTTATCCCCCCCAAAGTCAACTTTCTGATGCACCTACTTTTTTCTTTGGAAGGTGCTACCTCAGAGTCTTGTACAAGCACATAGAAACCAGTCTGAGCTCTTGCTGCAGAGAAAACTATTTTGTTCAGTTTTTGTCACTGTAACATGCTTCACTGTCAGCAGCTACACAAAACTGGCAACAAAGATATTCCATCTTTGCCACACAATACATACAATACCTTTCATTTTCTTTTACCTCAACATCATCTAAGTCCTGTCCATAGTCATCTGACTCTGCTACAGACTGTTTACTGGAAAGCCATGCATCCACCAGCTGGAGTTCTCTTTCAAACTGATAGAGCTGGAATTGTTCTTGCAGGTGTTTTCTCTGGGTCTCAGCCTTCTGTAGGAGAGACTGATAGTCTGCTAGTATCCCCTGGAGCTTTGAAAGTATGGCTGGACTGCAAAGAACAAGAATCAGAAGGTATGTCTTTGTTTTACTGTTCTTTTTGAACATTGTCTTTTCTGACAGGTTGAATTTACATCTTCACAATACAGAAGAAACCAGTGAGTGAGTTACGCCAAGGTGTTAAAACCAGCCAGTTCAGGAAATGAAAGTTTCTCCTATGAATGGCTGCTCTTTCACTTCCTCCTTCCCAGATGTAAGAATAAACTGGCAATGAAAAACAGTGAACTGTCAAGAACATCCATTTACTTTCCCAAGCACATTGTTTTTTGAACATTTATGGTAAATGAGAACTAGGTAAATGAGTTCCTTGGAATAGACAATGGTCAAAGAAGCTGATCTGAGCTAACTGGCCCGTTGTTAGCAACAGTCATGAAAATATTAAAACAATTATCAAGCTTTTTGTGGTCTGAGTGTGTGTGATGGTGGTGAAGGATGGATTTGTGCCCCCTGAAGTCATATTTCTGAATGAGCCATCAAACAGCCACTGAAGGTTGAAATTTCCTGTATTTGCCTTCTCTGGGCATTTCTGTTAGATCTAGAGCAAAAGCGTATTTTCACTTTCCTACCTCTCAGGGCTGTCTTTGTTTATTAAGCTGGCACCTGTCTCCTGTACTTTCTCGATCCGGGGCCTGAAACCATCCATGTCCAGCTTGGTAGCTTCAAGTTTACGCATTAGAGCTTGTGTGGATTCTTCATTCTTCCCATAATCAGAGGTCTCCAGAATGAAGCTCCTCTCTGCCAGCCATGCCTCCACCTCCAGTAGCTGTATAAAATACAGAGGGATTAGCCTGAACACAGCTGTGACAAAGAAAACTAGAAAGCAGTGGTGCCCGAAGAGACACATCAATGAAAATAGAGAACAGCTTAAGTGCCTTCCTGTAATCCAATCTTGCAGACTTTGTTCAAAAAAGACATGTACCCAGAACCCAGTAATTAAGGTTACATGTTTATCCCTCACTTCAGTTACTTGGGAAAGTAACTGTTATTTTTCCACTGTATCTGTTCTTACCAGATACAAAAATCTGCTGCTATCTCAACACTGGCATTCATTCAACAGTACAGGTATCAGTTCTTTCAAGCAAAGAAAGACCACAATAAGTCTCTCACAAACCATCTTTACCTCATTCAGGAACAGATGGGCCTCATATGACTGCCTGAGCCGCTGTCTTCTCTCTTGAGCCTCTGCCTTCAAGGTTTCTACAGATTTCTCAAGCTCCTTCAGATGCTCCATAATCTTTCGAGAGGCTGGATGGCCTCCTCTTACCAGTTTTTGCCCTGTACTGAGCACTGCCTTGGTCAAAGCATCCCGACTGCTTATCTCATTCTCCAAATTCTGGAAAAAGAGTAAAATGACAGATCAAAACCAAAATTTATGGAGATTTTTATACCAGATAATGTAGCCATGCAATTCCATTATAAATCTCTTTTGTATACACAAAAATGGATCAGAAGTGCAAAATCTCAGTGAATGCTTGAAGTGGAGTGGAAGAGGCTTTTGGGGGTGAAGGAGTGATTACAGAAATCAACTACAGACATATAGTTTGGACTTTGGTATGTATCCACCCCAGAGTGCGGAGGGAAGAGGTTCTAACCACAAACTTCTCTTCTGTAGAATCCACTGAAATGCACGTGCAGTTTCAGAGTTAGACTGCAGTACAGTTTTAATGTAGAAGAGACGCCCTCTCTCAGCAGAGGAGTTGCTTTTTCAGCTTAAGTATCAGATTTGGCTGGAAAAGAGCTCTGATTCTAATCTCGCCTTTAACTTCCCCTTATTAATTTCAAGACAGCCACTATGTTGTTGAAAAGTGACACCAAATCTGACACCAGCAGAATGAAATCCAGTGGCAAATACTATAAAACATCTTGTACTGTGTATTAGCACATGAACAACAACTTTGCAGCCGGACATTTAGGAACATGCATTCAAAATAATTCATTTAAAATTACAAGAATTAAAAAAAATAAAAATAAAAATGGGAGTGAAGGACTGAATGGAAACTTTGTTCCAAGCCAAACAGCTGTGCATGTGCATATTATATCTGTGTGTAAATGCAGTTTTGCAGGACAGCTTTTTTTGGTTTTGTTTTTTTTTTTTTTTCCTTTTTTTTTTTTTTCAGGTTGATACGTTTTACACCCAATCTCTTTTGTGGTAATGGACCAAGGACCGAATTTTGCAAATCTGGCTCATTAAGACAAACAATAGAGGGTGGATATAACAGTATATTCAAGTGTTGACTGATAGGTTACCTCTAACATTTGTTTGCCTGTACGCCAACATTTAAAAAGAAGGTGCAGAGACTCTAGCTACTAAAGGCTTGAGAATTCAAAGCTTATATTTTAGTTCTGCTCCCAGGAGAATAAGAAGCAAAACAGCAGGAAGAATTGACATTTTATTATCCACTGGTATTATGGTCTGTATCTCCCACTTTCACAGTTCGTTGAAATATTTCGAGACCTGGGCAATTAACACAAAGATAACTCTAGCCTAAAGCAGTATCTCCACAGTTCCTTCAGTTATCCCAAATATTTTCTCATATTAATTCAGCTCTAACATTCCTTTCTCCCGTGAACCTAATTACTTCCTTACCATGTCAATCGGTTCCTAATTTTTAGGAGTACTTGCACGCAAAACATTTATAATTTTAATCATGATGAAACCAACTTTTTGTAGTTACTCTCTAATCTCAAAGTCACCAACTGCATCTTGCTAAAGTACAGAATTTTTACAAACTGCTCAGAATAAACCCATGGGTCTTACTCAGGAATATTCTGGAAGATGCATTTAAGAACATTTGACCATTATTCAGTAAGTTGTGAGTAGACCTAGGATAAATCAACTCAAAAGACTTCATCCCTGTCTTAGTATGTCACATGTAGCAGTCTTGGCATTTCACCCTGGGGACATTTCAAATTTTTTGTAAATTCAGATTTCTATTTGTAGACATCCAGATTGCACCAAGTGCTTGGGCTTAGCCTCTCTATTTATATGTATATATATCACACATAATCCCACTTCATAAGATACTTAATCTTTCCCAACCCTATTGGACATTGCACAGATTTTCCCCAGAGGCACTTGACTTGGCACTTAAATGGGCTGTCATTGGCTAGCATTAAGTACCAATAGCTGCTGGAAACTTTTAGCAGGATTTTTTTCTTTTCCTTCCACCTCATGTTCAGAAAGAGACAGTGCTCCTTATTAAAAAAAAAACTATTAGGAAGGCAGCTGCTGTTTTATTGGTATTTGAGATGACAGTGGCCCAGGCTCTGCTTTCTCTGATGGCTCATCTGAACCTTGTGAAATAATTCAGCATCTATACTGAAACTTACCACCGGAATGAAGGTTAGGAAAGGGTCATTATAGTATCCTGTTAACTCCCTCCCTCAGAGTATAAAGAGTTTTGGGTAAAGTTGTGTTTTCCTGGGAGCCTATCCTACGACATCTTAACAATAAGCTTGCTTTGATGTACTTACCGAGTTTCAAAGCATGTTTGTTAGGACAAAGAAGCTATGACAGGATGCACAACAGTTTGTAAAACCTATTTTGTATAGAGACGGGCTTTGAAGTCACTTCATGGAAATAGCTAATGTGTCCACAGAAAAGCATATGGTATGGCACCTACATCACTGCAATGATAAGTAATATCCAATACCACATGTCGCCAAGTCACAGACATATCCTTTAAAAAATGTCATTATTATCAGACATGGATAAGAATAATCCCTGTCATCCTTAAATCCTGTTAGCCAGAGCAGATGAAGTTTGCCAGAGGCAAATTGAATTCTGTGATCTCTCTTTGATTCTAAAGACTGATAATGGTTGCCACATGACATTACCTGGTGCTTTTCTTGTAGACTCTGGACAGTTGCCAGAGATTGGCCATAATCCCTGGAGGAAGCCATGAGAAGTTTCTCACGAACCCAGGCCAACTCTTCATCAACATCTCGGAAGAACTGGTACTGAAGTCTGCTTGCCTCCAGACTCCCACGTCTCTCCTGCAGAGGATCATGTAGACTTTTGTATCTGTAGGTTTTAAATGAAACCCAACAAGAACCGCAGATTAATAAAGACTGAATACAAAATGTTCTTTTCAGAATGATATAGAGAAGGAAAGAAAAAAAAAATATGCATGGAAGGAAAAAAGCTGTTAAAATCAAGATAAAGTTGTCAGGAGACAGGCCAGGTACTCTCATACCTCTGCACCAGTTTATCCACTTTCTCTTCTAGTTCATCTGCAAGGAAATGCTTCTCCTTCTGGAATTGCTGAGTTGTGACCACAAGCTCTTGTAGCCTATCCTTATGGCCAGCAATATCTTCCTCCAGTTCCTCTTGTTTCTTCAGATGACTGTTCAAAATGACCAGATCGTTGTCACTATATGGTGCTTTCAACTCATTTTCCACATCTTCCAACCATTTTTCCATATCCTCTACACTTCGCTGAAAATGAAGGCCCTGAGGACAAGCAGGAAGAAAAGGTCATTTTAACCTTTAGGACAGAAAATATGATATAAAAATCTTGGTCACTTTCAGGAAAAATTACACACAGACATAGAGAAGCTTCCCAGGGCCCAGTGAACTTTTCCCAGATATTACCATGGTCCAAATGAAGAAGACAGGTAAATCAGACCGAATGCAAGAAGAGGTGCAGAGAACATCAAGAGCTAATCTTAATTGTGTTGCATAAATATAAATGATGGACTGGTACCTTCAAAGGAAGCCATTTAAAGGGAGAGCTCTATTTTATACCCATAGAGTGTCTGATAGCCCATGAATAACTCAATCACAAGAAGTCATGTGCCTGGAGCTAGAATAATGAAAAGCAGATGTGAATTTCTTTCTCAATGTGTTGGAAAAAAGATGCCATTGGGACAGATGCAGAGAGCTGACATATATGAGTGAACATTTTCCCTCAGTATCTCCCTCTAGAATCCTGATCTAAACCAGCAGCAGGAAGCAGAAGGGAACATAGCTTACAAATCCCTTTCCCTCCATAGGGATCTCTGGTTCTCCCGCCAATTCCATTTAGTCAGTTCACACTTAGTAGTTTCTCTGCTTTAATTGTCTTCAATAATCAGGTCTGATTGTATCAAGTGACACAGTCACACAAGAGATGTGTAGCTACTGAGCTGTTTCTGGAAATGACACCAAGACCCAACTGCTGACATCCCTGTATTACCTTGTAAGCATCCTGCAGCTTGGCTTGTTTATCCTGGCAACTTGCTAGCAGTTCCTCCCACAGCTCTTCCATTTCTTGTAGTCTGGACTGAATGGCTTCAGGGGCATAGTGCCTCTCATGGAGCATCTTCTCCCCTTCCTATAGCAGAGAGAAGAGTCAAAGTTTTCTTACTTTGCTGAGTGCACCAGAAGATATCTTTCTTGTCTCCATAAACAAAGTCTACTGGCACTGTTATGTAAAGGGCTGGCTGTAGCCATCACCTTCTGCTGTAAGAGACAGAGGCTGCAGAGACAACAACAACAACAACAACAACAACAACAACAACAAACAGATAAAGGCAAAATGCTTATTGAAACTAGGGCAGAAGTTGATTTTCCTGTTTTTCTGGTCTCTGAAATTATTTGAAATGCTAGAAGGTAATATTAGAAGACAAAGGATAAAGAGAATCTTCATTTATGCAACACCTATATTGCCTAAAAGCTGGCAGAGAACCTAGTTTGCAAGCACTCAGTTTTTTTTCTGTCATGTCCCACATTCTATAATCACTCTTCAAGATTGCCCAGCCACCTGCCCTCTTCTATTTCCTTCCTTGCATGCTAACAGAGAAGTATCTCATACAAGTGAATGACAAAATGATATACTAAAACCTCTTTTAACCACGTACTGTTGTCCCATTGTATTATGTAATAAAAGTTTATCCGCATTTCTATTCTCTGAGCTGCAGATGCTTTACAGGTTGGCAGAAGAAGAGGTAGAGGGGGCACAGCAAGACTTTCATCACGTAGAAGACTCTGTGGGTCCCCCTTAAACTCGTATCAAGTTTGCTTTAGAAAGCTAAACTGAGTTATTTCTATATTTTGCAATGGGGAAGAGAAGGCACAGCAAGAGAAAGAAGCTACACCAGGACAGCAGATGTTAATTTTCTTATAAAGAGCCCAAGTGGCCAAGAAGGTCAACAGTATCCTGGCTCTGCACTGCTGAGGCCCCATCTTCAGTGCTTTGTCCAGTTTTGGGTCCCTCGCTACAAGAAAGACATTGAGGTGCTGGGATGTGTCCAGAGAAGGGCAAAAAAGCTGGTGAGGGGGCTGGAGAACAAGTCTTATGAGGAGTGGCTGAGGGAACTGGGGGTATTCAGNTTGTTCAAACAACTCTTTAAAACTATATTAGTTTAGAGAGAACTGCAACTCCAGCCTTTAACTCTCCTCTTGTGTCTGTGCACAAAGGGCCTAAAAGGGTTAAAAAAAAAAAAGTTTGTGTTGGGGTCTGAGGAAGGAATCTACCTTTAGTGCTTAGTTACCTCTTGCAAAATACAGCTAGTAAACACTGTGCTGAAAATAAGGTTAATAAACATGTAACAGTCTGTCCTTCCAAACTCATCATCTGATCACAGCTTCTGCCAAGTATCTGACAAAGCTTGTCAGATGTCCCTCCTATCTCTCCTACCAGCATGTCTCTGCAAGGCAATGCTTGAAAATGCTTCTTGATCCTTTTTGTTGGATACATCTTATCTGACTTGTTGAAGTCGTGCATCCAGTCAGCTAGGTTCCCTGCTGCAAAGAAATGGGTGTACCTCTAAAACGGCATTCACTGCTGAGAGAAGTCCCTAAAGTCAGTGGACTGAATCTGTCATTGAAAGCACCTGTCTCTTCCTATTGCATGCAGGGTGAATATACGTAACAAGCTCACACTAGGTAACAAGATAGAAGTTGAGAGAAACTGATTGACACAAAGCTCTTCATGGACTAAAGGAATAAGCTTCCCAGTCCCCTCAGAGAAGCACGAATGGTGACAGTGGTGGGACAGTGATTCCCCCTTGCTTGTTTGATATCACTGTAACTCAGACTATCTGCAGTCCTTCATGTCAGTTGCCCAGCCTTGCCACCGGTCCCAATTCTCTCACAGATTTGATGGCGTCCAGGCGATTTCTGTTGGCCATAATCTCTGCTTGGAAAGTCTGGTGCTTCTGCAGTTTTGTCTGTAGATTACTTGGATCCTTCCAGCTATCATCCTGGGCAATGCTATTCTTCTCGTTGATCCAGGCAGCCACCTTTGGGGAGGAAAGAACAGAAGCAGACAAAACCTTCAGTGTTTTTTCAGCTCCAACATGCCAACTCCTCCTTTAATATGTATTAAACATGGAACTAGTGAGTGGGGACACAAATGAGTAGTCCTTCTGAAGTTCTGCTTCCCTAAGCTCCTCCTGTCTTTCATAACAAAGTCACCCCCGTATCTCTGTTTACCCCCTGGAAAGGGGGCTGTCTCCATAAAACAGTCTCCAAGCAGTAAGAAAGTGAGTGAGTGCACACTGGGGAGAAAGTGCAATTACCTCCCTCTTGCTAACCCACTGTCAGTATCTCACAAGAACTAATTTGTCTCTTCCCATGATTTTTAAAATGGTGGCATGTTCCCTTTTAATGCATTTATTTCTTCTGCATTTTGCTGGTATCCAATGCACTGCAGATCTTTCATCTGGTGAACCAAAGGGAAGCTGTGACTTGAAAGCTGAAAAATATGTCTTTACTCTTATCCTCATCTTTCCTAATACCATCTCATTCCAGACTATAGTTCCTTGATTTTTCTCACAGTAACTCTCTTCTGGGATTCAGATCTATGCAGCGCAGCATGTTTTAAGCGACAAGAATATCATGAATCCTGTGTAACTGTACCTCAAATGAATTCCTCAGCAACTTCTGCAGAAGTCTTGACTCCTCTAGCAGACGTCTGCGAGCAGCAGCATTCTCCAGCAGTTTCTCTTTTCTGAGACAAAGATAGGTGTGCGAGGTAAAAAGCCACAGAGTGAATTAGATAGGATAAGGGTTTTCAATTTTCATCTCTAAAACACAAGTGATCTAACCCTCCACTCTCTAGAAGAGAACTGCCAATAGTATGCAGCCTCCCATAATTTGTGCTGTCAGAGAAGACGCTCAGGATGCTATAGGAAGGTTCAAGAACAGATACATATGTTTAAAATACGCACAGATTCTGTATATGTGATGTCTGCCCCTAAGAATCACCATTATTGCCTTTCAGGGTATAAGAGAACAAAAACTCAGCACGTTTCTTACATGAAAAGCCTGTGAGTATGATGGTATTCGTCACTGATAAACCAAACCTACACTATTTTTTCATCTTTTTTTTTTTTTCCAAATGTGGACCTGCAGCACTTTATTCATGTTAATATAGGCATGAGATACTTTGATCATATTTATAAATCAATATGTTCACTTAAATCATTGGGGATCTCCTATCTCTCTTCATAGTTTTTACCTATAGCTTTTCATCTACCACAGAACTGAATAAAACTGCTTCTATGGTCAGCAGTTATTTAAGATGAACAATATGGAATGTGCTAGAAGAAATGAAGTAACTCACATGAAAGGGCAAGATCTGATCAGAAAAATTGCAAATGCCCTCATAGATAATTTGAGCAGGGTTTTAAGATTGATTCCATTACAGCAGTAAAAAACAAAAAAACCCAGTTTCGTAGCAAATGACCTTTCTTATGGTATTTAGTAATAATGAAGTATTTAATGGCACAGCATGCCTCTGTCTTTGCAGCACTGTCCCTAACACCAAGCCAGTATACCAAATTACAGGAAAGCTGTCTTTTCCTGAATATTGCTCCCCCTGCACTTAACTGTATTTTGGAAACCTCTAATGAAATATTGACTAGACTCAGGACATTTTGGCAAAACCACAGGGCAAGACACAAAGCTGAATAAATGCAAACTAGCTTATGGTTCTCTTAAAACACTTAAAGATATTAGTCACATGGAAGAGTTTCATTGCAAAAGAGATGGGTGGCTGACACGGCAAGGGTTTGACTACCTTCTCAGAACAGCCTGGCATCTGTTGGTGATGTTGTCCGAGTCATAGTGCTTGTTCTGTGTCAGCTGCTGAGCAAATGAAGCCATCTCATCAATTTTCTCCATCTGAGCTTCCAGGGCTTTTTCAAACTGCGCATGTTTCCGCTGTAGGCTCTCCACACTAGACACTGAGTCCTGGATAGAATTCAACAAAGGGAAGCTGCTTTCAGTCAGAGTTTTTCCATCCACAACACTGATAATCCAGAAGCTAAATGGCATTTACTCCACATTTGCAATCTGTCAAGAAAATGTATTGGTCTTTGAAATTCATTGGCATTGAATCTGAGACTTGTGGACTAAATAACGTTCTGTGCATGATCTGAGGCCACTGTTTCGGGGTGAAAACTGAAAGATAAATTGGTTGCTTAGCCTCTCCTGTATATCACTCAGCATAGAACATATCAATTTTCAAGAGATAAAGCATCAGCTCCTAATCACAAATCAGTCTTAAGACACATGCTATTTTGGAAGCAAATGCAGGATGCCAAACTAAGATCATTTAACTGAACAAATATGTCACAGAAAGAGATTAAAATTAAAGTCTCAGTTTCAACCTATAGAATTTGGAAGAGCTTAGATCCAGATTTTAATTTGAGGACTTAATTCTGACATTACAGTTAATCTGAAGAGAAACCAGAATTCGTCTTCTTGTAACATTTGTGAATCTCAAGCTTAATGACTCAGAGTTCTGTTTTCAGCAGCCTTCTGTACTTTTACTTCTATAATCAGTGGTGTCAAAACGTTGTTACTGCAAGAAACTCTGCTTTCTCACTATTCTAAAGGAAGTGATAAAGCTCACATCAAGTATGTCAGAAAAAAATCTAAACTTCTGGGTGCTTATATGAGTCATTGAAAAGGAAGGTAATCACAGAGCATTTTCTGTGCATTGATCAACTAAATATGACTGGAAAATGGGTGGTTTGCTCTAAGTCTCATGGACTCATTTGTTTTTCACACTGTTTGTACTCATTATGTCTACACTAAACTCTGAGATGTAGTTGTAGTTCCTGCAGAGACAACTAATTTTGTGACATATGTAGGTGCAGGGTAAGCTAAGCATCAGAATGTACAGCCAGCATCTTACATAGTTTTTGCAACCCATGCATCAATCTGCGGTTTCAGTTATTGTAGTGTTACTGGTACCTGTGGTAGGTAATTTAAAGCTACACTGGGGACACCAGCAGTCACAGCAGTGATGATTTGCACACTACTGGTAAAGTGTTTGGGTCAGATATGACCAGTTAGAGAGATGTAGTCTCATTTTCCTGCTGTCTTTGGAGTAGTTGGACTACTTCGTTACTCTTGGAGCTGAGTGTGAAGTATCAAGGAAAAAAACCTGATCCTAAACTGTCAACAAGACAGAGCAGTAACTTCAGAAGGAGAAAGATCACAGGAAGGTTCAGAGCACATCTTCATACTTCACAGCTTCCTATCCTCCAGACTGACTACAGAGAGAATTGTAATTTCTCAGAGCACCTACCCCTAAGTCCTCATTGGCAAGGAAAGCCTCTTTGCTGCTAAGCCAGCTCTCAGTCTGTTCCACATATCCATAGAATTTCTGTATGGGGGAAAAAAAAACAGTCATAAACGTGATGTAAAACAGAGGCAAACCTGACTTTAGCAGAGTATGCTGAAAAAAATGAACTTCCAGGGCTATTCCAAAAATAAACTGTGTAACGCTGGACACCAATAAGCATTGAATGCTACAAAATCCACATATATAACAGTTGTTATTGTAAATTTCTCCTTTATAACATGATTATTTCTTTTGTCTAAGACAGGATAAAATACAAGTACTTGTAGCTTGTTTAATTAATAGTGTAGAGAGTGCTGTAAAGCCAATAAAAGAATGGTAACGTGGCCTAAAATAAGGAGAATGTAATGCATAAAGAAGCATGAAAGCAGCCTTTACCATATGGTTTAAGTTCTCATACGCATGAAGCTTTTTAGATGGGACTAGTAGCACCCGCTGTTATTTAAGGCACTTGACATTCCCCATTGTAAAATCTCCCTTTCAGTTATTTCTAACTTTTGCCAACAAACTATTTGAGCAGAAATTTTGAGATGACTGTTACAGGGAAGTATTTCTGGAAAACTGAAGCCAAACAAGTTCTTTTCTTAGAAAAACGCAGGGAACAATACAGTGTTTTGTCCATGCTAAATTTTTCTTCAGATTATTTTTTTTTAAATGCTTGCCTATTTGGAGGGGGAAGCTACAGAGATTAATACATCGTAAGTATGTGCCTTTTCCCAGCTGTATGAGAGTTTGACTAAATTTTGCTAAGCTTTATAACCTTTGAAAAATGTCAGAGCACATATTCCACAGAAATTTCTTTGATTTGTAAAGGTACAATTTCTAGAAGTCTTGCCACCGCTGAATGCACTTGGCCCTCAGCATGCCTTCTGAAAACTGGTGAAATATACATGAAACACTGGCTATTATTAGCACATTTCTCCTTATACCATCTTATAAATTTGCTGTTTACACCAAGGAAAGTTGTCGGTGGCAGGCACGTGCAGTCTTTGTTGAATGTCTTTTTACTCACCTGCAAATCTTGTGCCTGAGACAATTTTGTATATTGCTCCTGCCACGCTTGGATCAATTCAGACCAGGACTGCTGTAGTCTGGAGAGGGACTGGTGAATCTCAGGGGTTGCGTAGTGACCAGAATTGGCAAGTTGTTGACCACAGTTACTGAGAGAGTTGACTCTTTCCACTCGTGCTTCAATCTCCTCCTAAAATATATTACTAAGGCTGATGTCAAGGTTTTATGGAACACCAGTTATTCAGAATACAAGCCTTAAGGGGAAGAATGTGGGCTGTAACTTTCCAACACTAATATTTGTATGGAAAAATCATTCATCTTTGAGTTATGTTACTGAAAGAGCATAGAATTGCCTAAGAGAAAATAAATTCAGACAATAAATTTCTTTACTGCTCTAGGAACAATTGGTCTCCTACAAATAAAAATTGGGATTTAATTAAAAACAGATTAGAAAATGTTTAGTTTTAAGCATCTATAACATCATATCCCCCCACAGTTCTCTTATATAAAAGTGTTTTTACCACCTTTACTGTGCCTAGACCTTTTCCTCTCCTGCCAAATAACTTGGCATCAGATTATTTCATTATGGACAAGGTTTTACTCTATTTTGCGGTGCTAAAACTTTACTTTTTTACTTTATATTTGACTTCTTCACCTGATCTGAGGAATGAGTTATGTCTATATACTAAATCCTGAAGGTGAAAGCTTTACAAGCAACTATGGCCCCTGCAAACTGAGCATGGAATTCTTAACGTAAACAATTTGAAAATAAACATAACCATGCACTGAATTAATAGGATGTAATAATAATTCACAAACAACTTTTAAAACTATGACACGTACTATTACATGTCTGAAATTAGAACTGCTGTCTATAGGGCTATTTTAGGGGGTGATGTTGCCCAATCATGGATAACACAGCTGTAAAATAGCCATTCTTTTTTTTTTTTTTTCAAATTCAGATTAGCACCTTGTGTTTAACTCTAGTCTCTCTCAAGGACTTTGGTTTGAGCCACTAACCTGAATGAAAACAAAACCCTCAATTTTTCTTGTCTATAGTTTTAATTCAGTCAACCCAATACAAAAGAAAATATTGCCTGGATTCGCCTCCTTAGAGCCATTTGAGTTCCTTTACTAACAGATATTACAGACTTAGGTCTTCTACCATCTAAATTTGGAGTACAATATATCAGTGGTTTTGGGTTATTTTTATTGTGACAAATAATTATTAGCAAAAATTTTGTTAAGTCTGTGGCATGAGAGAGCATTGTTAAAATGGAAGGCTCTGATAAAGGAGGAGAGGCTCAGACCCTTCACACTCAATTCAAGTCTAGATAAAGAATGACAATTTTCAAACTATTAGTGCTAATAATAGGAGCTACAAAGCACTGGATATTACTCATGATTCTGGGAATGTGATTTTTAGAAAAAGTAACCTAACTGCAAAGAAAAGGTAGCACAACAGCTAAAAGAAAGCTATGACACAGGGAAAAAAAAGAAAAATATTAACTTTCTTCCAAGGTTAATTAACAATATCACTCCTTTTAGAAAATCCACCAAAAGTATTACCCAAATTAGCCACCAAAAGATTGTGTAGTAATTAGTACTGGGATATGAAGAATTGAATGCGTAAGTTACTGCCCTGTGTAATACAAACTGCCACTTTTATTTTCCACTCAGGTATAAGGAGTTTGCGTAACAAAATCTAAATCAAAACTAGAATTAACTGTCATTAACTTTTTGGCAATCTGAGTTAAGAGATTGGCAGCGAGCACGTCTTGATACTGAACCAGCTTTTTACCTACAGGAGTGGACAGCAATACAGGTGAGAACCAATGGGGTTTCTGAGATTTTTTGCAGAGACAGGAGCTGCCAAACAGCCCACGGGATAGAGTTCTGTCACTGCATAGGTGACTTCTGCCCCTGGCCTGTTACTGAAAACATGTTTTCACCATGTTATTGACAGACGCATGCATCAAAATTCTGCTCTGTCTGCAGAAAGATTCCCAGTATGTTCAACCGGAAGCAATGATGATACTTGCCTTTCTCTCCTGGTGCTCCTCAATCATGCTTTCTGCTTCGTTTGCACTTCTAGGAAGCCCCCCTGCTTCCATTAAGCCCCTGATGTTTTGGATCCAATCCAGGATCTCCTTCATCTCCAAGTTAAACTTCTGCAACTGATACGAAGCCGCCAGCTTCTCTTTCCTGCCACACAATGTACAGTTCAGCATTATCCAACACAGAATTATCTAGTTGCCTCTCCCTACCCATTTGCAGAGGAAGGTATCCTAGGAGAAGCCAAATGAAGAGAATTCAAGCCTCCTAGCTTTCCCTTACAACTCCTAACAGTCCTCATCACAGGAGACGCACACTGCCTTGGAGATAACATGCTTACCTTATTTTCTACATCAGTTCATTAGGACAAGAAAGGGTGAACAAGCCTTCAGAGCTGTTGCTTCCTGCAATGATTTCAATTTAGGCCTAAGCTTTTCTAGTGTTGAAAAGGTTCAAAGGAAAAAATAATCTTCTAGAAACACCAAAAAATAATTCTTTCATGAAGGCTTTATGACAGATTTAATTTGATAATTTGGAGACATTTTAGTAACATTATTTAGTGGAATAAGTTTTCCCAAAATCACATCAGTGGAACTTTTCTTGTACCACGTCACACTTGTTCCAAAGCAGGTGTCTTAGCTGCCTGTATAAACTTTGTGAAGAATCCCCAAAAATTTCTAAAAAACCCTTTGCAAGTAGATTTGAGACCCCAGGGAGCAGCTTTGTTCCTGATGAGAAATATTCAGACCACTAGAAGTCTTTACCTTTGTTTGGCCTGTCCCTGGAGCCGTAGCCAGTTGTTTTTCATCTCCTGTTGCTTCATAGTCAGCTTGTCATTTATGGACGGATTCCTTGTGGAAAGGCGGAAAGATTCCAACTGCAATGGCTGGGAAGAAATTTATAGCAGGGTGAACTTCTGCCATATGCTTATATTCTTTCCTGAGTTTGCCTTTCAGGAAAAGTAGCTCATTTTGAGATACCAGTGTTCAAAAGCAGGTACATAAATTATAATAACAAAATATGCAAAGGGACTTCTTATTAGCACAAAAAAATACATATGCTTTTGTGAGCAATCGTCTATGCAAAGAAAGAGATGCATGTGCTGCTTCACATGCACAAATGTTAATTTACAATTAAGAAAGTAGTTTTGAAGAATAGGGACAAACATACAGGAAAATGAAGTGCTAATTGCCGTCTTTATTAGCTTAGTCTAACAAAAGTCGTGAAAATATGGCAGAACACAGAAGCAACCAAATTTGCTTTTCAGCAGAACTTAAAAATCATTTGCATCTATTTCAGCTAACAGCAGCATGAAAATACTACTTTCGGTGTAGAATTCTAATTGAAGTCACTTTCCTTTACACAGCATGATAAACAGTGATGAACACCCAGTAAGGCAGATTTATAGTTGGTACATTTCTTGTAAAACTCCATCAAACAGATGAATAAGAAGAAGTTTAATTATGCAGAAACAAGAATATGCCAGGCTGGTTTTAATTCATAACAAAAGTACAGATACTTTACTTTGTACTTGGTATTTGTGGCAGTGTCAAAAAAACCCCAAACCTAAACCCAAACCTTGCTCCTCTTTCTATTTCTGTGCAACACTCCCCCATACAGCCTTGCTAACACTATCTGTGGAATGCTGACTACTAATCACCCACGTTTCATATGAGAATTAGCTAGCAAAGTCACAATGTGTGAAGGCATCACACATATTGTCACTATTTACATACCATCATGAAAAAAAAAAAGTTTATAGAAAGTTTGCAAAAATATATTCTATATGAAAAGGCTTAAAACTCTGGCCAACAGCGAAAACTGTAGGAGATTATTATAGGACTTCTGTTACTGAGGTTCAATTGAAAACATTTCATTAAAAACATACAATTATATAGACCCATATTTTTAAATCATTTAGAACTGATCCTGAGCACTACTGGCCACTTTACAAAAGCCAGAGCTGATCAGGCAGGCATTTATAATCTAAGATTTCTGGTTTTGTTATCTGTGTCAGAAACCTACATGCACCAAGGGTTTTGCAATTCATTTCTGAATAGAACTAGAGTCATGATTTTGGTTCAAATCAGTACAGAAACCAGGGGAAAGATGGAGAGTTAAATTTGGGTTCCACGTGTTCCAAAAGATATAGGACAGTCTTGTCTTGTTTGTAGGCGAGGTCCAGAGAATCAGATAACATGTTAAAAGGGACTTCATAGATCTAGTACATCAGGAAGAATAACATTTGACACAAAAAAGTAGGACTAAGTAGCACAGTATTTTACTGAGAAGCAATCTGTGCTGCATTTGCATTGCAGTGCAATTCATACTAGTCAATCTGAAGAGCCAAATTGATCTTTGCAATAAGTTTCCAAGAAGCAAAAATGAATCTTTTTACAGTATTCTCTGTAATTCCACAATTCTTACCTCTATTTTAGACTTAATAACACTGATTTCTCTCTCCATTTCTTCATGCCTTCGAATCAGGTTTTCCACACTTTCCACATCTTTCCCATAATCCAGTGCTTGTATCAGTACACTCTGGAGGGGGCAGTAGGATATGCAAATGTTGAAGACGACAAAAAGCCAAAGGATCCTATCTTAATTCTTTCAAATATTCTCCTCCTTCCCTTCTTTGTATTGCCATCTGTATGTTGTTGTCTTTATAAATATCTACAGGGCACCTTCTCTATACTCCTTACAGAGATGGAACAAGAATTCACAAGTCTTTGAACACTTGTAATCCTACTTAAAATGCCTCTGGCCATTCACATATAAAACAAAGATAGGAATGCCTTGCTATATATCTCAATCCTTCTTAGCCCGTTCCCCCCATATACTAAAACAGCGGCATAGAAATTTTCAAGTGTATTTTATGAAAATATGGAAAATAAAATTGACCCTCAGAGTCCTACCAGAAAGAAAAATCCAGACAATTAAGAAATACATTAGTATAAGATGTAAAAAAACTTCAAATCAACAGCCCTGGAACCTTAAGTAGTACTACTATGTATCTGCCAACTGACTTAAATTAATATAATTAGTTATGTGGATTCATATTCGTAATTCATATTTATATAGCCTCTTTCTTCTATTAATCTCGGGATTATAATCCAGAGTAGGCATTTTTACCTCAATTTTCTGGACGAATAAGATTTTTATACAACTTTACAAAGTTGCATATTTAATATGTCTTGCATTGCACAGCAGGGAGAGATATGCAAGCTAGTGCTAAATGAACTAGCTTTGAATTTGGAATACTAGAAGTCTCTACATTCAAGGTAAGTAAATAATTCAGAAAGCTTTATGGTAACTTGGCTAACTGGCTTTTGGTGTTCAGAACTGACATGGCTCAACACTGTCTGAAGGAGACGCAAACTTGATACACAGGCAACTATCAAAGGTCACTGCTGGAGACTCAGTATCTCTCTAGCAACGGGCACACCTGGGTTTATCACTCTTAGCAAAATAGGACATTTTCCCGTGTCAATTAATCAAAATCTGAGAACTCACCTTCTCTGTAATTCTCTCTGTGATGTCATCAATTTCTCTGATTAAGGCATGAATCTCTAGGGCTCCCTCTAACTTCTTCCTGTATGCATTCAGGTTACCATGGAAACTGTTCCACCTTTTATTGAAAAGAATATTTTAGAGGTGTAGTTCAGAGGTGAGGATTTCCACAACTGAGTTTGATGATGCTCAGACCTAAGTACAAAGACAGGATTTCTAAGCTACCTTGTGTGCTGATCCCCACTTCCCCAACAGGCAACTCATCACAGAGATAAACCCTTGTCCTGACAAGACAATCTGGTTATATTTATTCCAAGTTTTTGGGATGGCATGGGGGTTAAAAAGCTAAGAAGTACCAATCCAGTTTCCTTAAACTCTCAGTAACCTCACAATCCCTATCTTCCTGCTTTTGGTTCTTAGCTAGTGGGCCATGAAGTAGCAAAAGCAATAAGCACTTCACCAGGACAACTATGTGAACAGATGGAAGGAAGTGCCTTAGCTTCACAGATCTAGTGTCTAAAGTGCTGTGAAATAGCATATTTGCCTCAAAGGCTAAAAACATGAGTTTGGTCCTGCTGGATTAGAAATCCTTCTGGTTAACTGCTCTGAAAGTCCTGAAAGACAGTTCCAGTGCATGATGTTTGGTGCTCGTGATGGTAAAGAAGAAAATGTGTGTCACAATTCCTCCATTTATTCCAGCCCAAGACATTTAACATTCCTTTCTTGGTTTAGCTTTACACAGAAGCTTTAAAAGTACACTCACTTATCATTGAGCTGCTTCCGGCGCTCATATATTGTCTTTGTTTCTTCCTTGTTCTGTCTCTCCAGTTTCATGGCCAGGGCACTGATAGCTCTGATGTGAGCATCATCCACTGTCAGCTCCTGTAAAGCGAGAAAAGGAGCAAAGGTATGTGTTCAAAATGCTCCTGATTGAGTTTTCCACTGGGACAGGAAAAGTGACAATAACAGCAACAAGCAAGAGTTTTACCTCACTACCAAACATTTCCGACATGTGGGGTTTGTTCTACTACAACTGCTGGTGTTATAAGGGCCTTGATAAGAAGACAGTAAAGGCAAAAAAGGACATTAATGTCTATAGACACAACAATGATATAGGTCTATAAAACCCTCAGAGCTTCCTTTCTAAACCAAGCACTCCAGCAATGGTTCATTTATTCAAGAAATATAGCTGTAGTTACTGGTTATGTAGGTGGCTGCTGTGGAACAGTCCAACAGGCAGTGACTAGTGGCTCCTAGGCCTACTCACTGTTTTGTCAGGGTTTCTGTCCAGCTGTGCCTTCTGTACTGTGGACAACAGACTTAAAATCCATACAACCTTGAGAAACCCAGACAACACATGCCATTGCATTTTTTTCTAAAGCAACATCACTGCTTCCTAAAAGGTATGCTAAGTCTTCAAGGCAACTTTCTTCCTACGTACATACCGTAGAAAGTATATTTGCACATTGCATATACTAACTGGACTACAGTGGAAGAACTGTTCTTTTTGAGCATGACAGATGGCCAACACTGAACACTGCTCCAAGATTAAAAAACATGCTCTGCTTTCCTAAGACCACTAAATCACAAGCCTAGGGGGGAGACATTAATCACCAGTGCAGTAGAAGCACAGCTGCAAGATGCCAGCGCACTGTTAATAGAAGTATTGACTCCATTTGTATTTTTTTTCATGCTACATCCATGCCAATGTGCATGCTTCCATGTGTGCTTTACAATTACACACAGCCATAAAGTAAACAAGAGAAACCAGCAGACAGAAAGATATTTTTCAGAAACCCTGCAGACTCCTCTCCTGGGACAGCATAATGTGACAGTGTATGAGTAGAAAAATCTGGCACCCATCAGTGCGGGATGATTGCTTCCCTACCCTGATCTCAGATTTCTCTAGTGAAGGAATGTAGACTGGATGGACACCAGGACCAGCCTGCTTCTGTTTATATCATCTACAAAGTGCTGTGTCACTAGGCATCAGCTACGAGGAGGGTATTGCCCTCTCAGCCTTTTTCTGTAAGAGTCACATTCAGAGTGGTACAGGAACAGTGGCTACAAGCTGATAGTATTGAAGGTCACATAAAATCTACCTCAGGTTGACTGGGACGCTGGGTTATTGTTTCTGTATCTTCCACCATCCTCCTTTGGCCTGGCACAACCTGTAGCAGAGCCCTTCCTCTATCCCTTAGCTCACAGTTCAGCTGGTGAGGACCTGAAGGGCTAATGAATGTCTCTTCACTAATTCCCTGGTGCTGAAGCTTGAGTATTTCAGCCCTCTACCCAAATCCAGTATAGATGGACTGCCACAGGAAATTCTGCTGCCCTCTGAGAAGGGGACCCCAGGGTTTTCTTCCAGGTGTCAGGCTTATCTATACTGCTACTTTGCATAGAAGAGGATTGCCTCCTTCTGCTATTAGGCAACAGAAATTGAAGATGTGAACTGCCCTAAGAGGAATTGGCAAAAAAAGAACAGGCAAACAAAGAATAAAGAATATCAGGAGAGAACATTAGTGTAAGCCTGACTCACAAGGTCCCAATACACCTTTTTACAGACTTCCCTACAGCTTCCAGCCTAGCTAATCAACACAGTAATCCTGCCTGCCCGATGCTCAGATCAGTTAATCCACATCGGCCGCATTTCACCTGCTGCAAATGCATCCCCTCAATGCATGGCCTCACAGATCTCAGGGTGGGAGCTGAAGCACATCACAAGGAGGGTCCCCTGCTGTGGCAGGGCCTGGTCTCCAGCATTCCCAAGATTTGATGCCCGAGTTAACACATCTCACTGGGACAAGAGAGGCAGCTGGCATGACTCAGCACCACAAAAGAGGGTCAGAGACCTTGGCAGAGAAAGGTGAACTGTGCAGCTGTCTTGTCACAGAAAGGTGAACTGTGCAGCTGTCTTGTCACATGGCTACTATCCCAAGTGTAAACCGTTGATCTGTTTTACTATGTCTGATTGTTTACATTACAATTCACGACCTACCACATGTGCTGTATAAACAAAATCCCCCCCATATATGTACTTCATTTGGATGAAGAAATGTGATAAACTTGACTGTTCCTTAGGAGGAGAGGAAGGGAGAGAAAGGAGCAGAATGGTGAAAACCATTTGTTTTTTATGGTCTTGTTCATGGAAGGTCTAGATCATCCTTCAGATTCAAACAGATGTGGCTGAAACAACTATTTTTAATCCATTTTTGGTTGGAACTCACTGTGAAGACTGCATGTACCATACTGGAAATTTACTCAAATTCAGGCTCACACAGTCAGTTTTTCAGTCATGTAATGCAGTCAAAAATTTTAGGTTGTGTCATGAGTCATGTCATGTGTCATGACAGCTCTGTTAAGACATCACCAAAGCAGAAGACAGAATGAGGGAAAATTCTAACTATTTCAATGGCTTATAACATGGTAATGCTTTCTACCTCCCTCATCTTTCTGTTCCTTGTGGTACTGGAACTGTATTTGCTACCTGGATATATTGCTGGACTGAAAAGGTAACTGCTGCTTCCAGCCACATAATGAATGTATATGGTAACACCTCTTACCCCTGATGTTGCTCCACGGAACTCATTCAGCTTTTTCATGAGCTGCAGGCAGTGTTCATAGTCATTTCCCAGATCACCTACATTAATCATGACTTCCTGGGGAAATAAGCAGCAGACAGGCAAACATTCAGGATAAGAGTACAAGAACACATCATGTCCCAATGCTTATGCAGTCAGTTCTGTGATGTCTGTAAATCAGTGACTGACAGCTTCTGAAGTAGTCTCTTCTGATCTTTAGATAATTATAAGACTTAGTCCCAACTCCCCCTGTAAGCTATTAATGATTACGGAAATAACTTCTGAATGAAAACCTAGCGGATCTAGTGATTTTTCCTTCACTCTTACAAAAAGAAACTTTCAGATTTGACACACAATGAGAGTGAGTGCCAGTCACCAAATGCGTCAGGTCTCTTCCTGCTTTCATTTCTCGGTCTCAATGGATACACAAGACGACCATCAAAAATCACAGCCTTGTTAAGTGCATGTTTTACATGATAACACGTGCTAATACCATCAAACGGATTCTGGCATGGAAACACTCCATAAGATTTTGAGAATTTGTTGAATCATTCCTTTCATATTGTTTATAGAACACATTGTGATTCTTCCAGGCAAAAGCTACTAAGAAATTTCCTTGGAATCATAGAATGATTTGGGCTAGAAAGGACCTCAAAAATCATCTAGTCCAAATGTCCCTGCCCTGGGCAGGGACATCTTCCATCAGACCAGGTTGTTCAAAGCCCCATCAAGTCTGGTCTTAAACATTTCCAGGGAAGGGACATCCACAACTTCTCTGGGCAAGCTTTTGCAGTGGAAGATGACCCATTATTAGAAGTTGACTGCTATATAGCAAGTCTCTGGTGTGCTGCTTGCCTTAAATACTAGAATCCATTTACCTTCTCCCTGATCCAGGCTTCCACCTGGTCTACCTTCTGGAGAAATTCCAGGAAGTCCCGGCTGTCCTCCAGCATCTTTCCACGGGAAACAAGAGCTCTCTTCAACTTCTCCCAAAGTTCCTGAAGCATGCGAACTTGGCGACGGATCTCTCCTGATTTTGGGTGGCCTTTTGATACAAGGGCTTCTCCTTTCTTCACATTCAAAAGAAGAAATTAGTAATTAAGGTTGCCAGTAATTTTTAATGTGATTACCACGTTACATGATCTCTCTCAAACGACTCTCTCACTTTCCTAACCTGGGCTGCTATATAATAGATTACTAATACAAATTCTTACTGCCCAAATGATACTGCTCAACTGGAAACCTTCTGTATCTGGAGGGAATCAAGAACATTAGAACTGAACATTTCCCTGCCAAGAATGACATTAATGGAGTGGGAGCACCAAGAGAGGTATTACAGATTATTGCACCCTTCAACTATGTGATTCATGCAGTTTCAACAAGGATGTTCACAAATTGGGCATGAAATCCTATTTACCTTTTGTAGGACCAATCAAGTCAGGAAAGGAAGAAGTCAATGATGGTTTTCTATTCAGGCAATAAGAAAAGATGGAAGCTCTCTGGACAAAGTAATAAACAAATCTCTCTGTTGTAAATTAACATTTCCATGGCATAGCAACTGGGTTCTTGTCACACACATAAAATAACTGATGTAGAAGTCATGAACAACCTACCCTTCCTTTTCATGCCTTCTATCTGTCCTTTTTTACATAACCGGCAACAATTTGTAAAAACACTACCAGAGCGAAAAAGTTACCTTATTAACAGCTATGATGATCTCTTCATTTGCCAGAATCTCTGCCTCAAAGACCTGATGTTTCTGCAGCAGCTTCATTTTGTCCTGCAGATTGCTGGGGTCTTGCATGGAAGGATCCTCTAGCTTCTGCATGCGCTCATTGATCCAGTTTTCTGCCTGCAGCAGCGTAAATTATCAGAGTTAGCACGACATGTCATCCTGGGGCCTCCTCTGAAGACATGTCATTGTTCTATGTGACTTCCTACATCTGGGCTAGGCAGATTGAGTCCTGAGCTAACAGCAGAGGTGGTTCTCCAGCTTCTGAACTATTCTACTTGCTAGGAAATAAAATTAAGTAGGTGTGAAAATAATTTTTATCTGACCACCTGAATAATGAAAAATTCCTTGAATGCCTCAAATTTTATCACAAGCCATAAACAGATTATACAATTTTCTAGATTAGATATAGAGAATCCTTGAGCAGATTTGCAGCCTTGACATGTCAGGCATATTTAAACTGAGATTACAGATGAGCCTTGGAATTAGGGCTCCGAGTTTCATCTCCTATCTCTTGCATTGACCTATCTGTAAATTGGGTTAAGATTCTTAAGAATTCTATGCTTTGCCTATAAAACAGCACTGACATTTCCTGATCTCAGTGATGCTGTGAGATCTAGATGGAAAATATAAAACAAATAAAGCCTTGCTGATGGGCCACGCACCAGTCAGAACAAAATGGACAATAGGATAGTGAGTTTTCAACAATTTTCTTTAAAGTCTGCTCAACTGTAGCCCTTAACACTGAAGGAAATACTTTCTATCCACCAAAACACTGAAAACTGAACACTTGATACATGTTGTAACTGATCCTGCTGTCCTCAGACCACTGAAGTAACCTAATGTTTTGACAACACAAGAACCGAAATTGAAGCCAGCTTTATCAGTTTCAAAGCATCTTGGCTGTCCTTGTGGAAGTATGCTACATGCACACAAGACTTGACAACTGGAGGATTTTCTCAGTTAATTAATGATTTGAAGTGTTGCTTCAGCTGCTGAAATTCTATAAACAATAACAGAAATAGCTTTCACTAGCAGTACACTCTCTAGAAACTGCTCCTCTCCAAAGCACAGTTAGAAACTTAAACAAGCCTTAAGTCAAGGTCGTCCAGGACAGCACCCTGTCATCTGCTGTTTTCATTTCTGATACCTTCCTCAGAAGCTAGGGCCTTCTCCCATTACCCAGCCACACATTAACGCTTTAACATAACATCACTTAATTGACTTCTTATTTGTGCGGGAGAGGCTCATCCATAGAGTTAGGATGAAAAACAAACGAATACCCTGCATATAGCCACATAAAGGGACATTCTTCTCCTACATTTTAATAATAAGCAGTGGTTTAATAACAGGCTGAACAAAGCCATTTAAAAAAACATCACATCTACAATTTTAGTGGCTTGCTATAATTTTAAGGCTTACTTAGGATGGCCCTAGATCCTCTCCTGGCCCCATGACCACATTAGGATGTGAAGCAAGTCAGATATGTTGTCCCAAAATCTTTCTATGGAAAGACTTACTGTTGCCTGGGCACGCATTTTCACTTTACTGAAGACAGCAGCGAGACCACTGTTATGCTCCATGTAGGAGTATATAATACTAGTCGTATTTCTGTAGGACTCATAAAAAATGTAGGCACTATCAATTTAGAAACATACATTTTCAAAATATCAGTTACTGTAACCTCAAGAGCATAAACTTTTTGTAAACTTTCTGTTACTAAAGCATATTTACAGCATATAAAGGCATATGCCTGTTGTATGCATTAAGAGAGAATAACTCATTCTCTCACTGATGAGAAAGTTTCAAAGTTATCATTAAAACTCAGAGCCAACTTTAGAAGTCAAAACTTTCAACTTTATAATAAATAAATACACAGATTTCTAAGGAGCAACCTGCTCATTTGCCTTCCATGTCAATACTTAGGTACCAACTTTGCAACAATAGAATAGTTTATGTCTCTCACTTCTTTGGGACTACAAAAGTATCCTCTTTCTACTGCAGTAGAGTGTGTCCTATTTTGTGAGCTGCATGTGATCTCCTGAGTCAGTCATAGGGTTTTGTGCAGAAAAAACAAGGTTCTGTGTTCTGAAAGGGGTACAAACTGCAGCAGCTAGCCTTCTACTCGGACCATCCAATGTTGAGCTCTCCATTCTCTCACCAGTAATCTCAGACTGTATTGTCTTTGTACTGATGTGTGTTATTACTCCTCTGTAATTTCTTTGAGAGAGTAACAAGGAGACTCTTAACAATGGCAGAGATCACTATTTTCTGCTGACAGAAAAAATTCTGTTTGGTTAATAGAAACGATGTAAGATGACTGCAGGAGGGAGAGTTTTTAGGGGACTGGGATCCATGCTATGGGACTTGTTCTCCTAATAACTAAGCAATGACCTCACTGATTTCACAGCTAGACTCCAAACTCATCTTTGCAAATTAACATCCCCTTAGGGACTATTCTCATATATACACTCATACACACCCAGAACATCATTAAAATAAAATTAAACATTCCATTCTACCCAACAAAGAGAAAGAGAGATATTAATGTAAGATTTTTATTTTTTTTTAATTCCTTTGTGGTATTCACATTCTACAGCAGCAGGCAATTAATTTAGATCGGTGAGGTAAATGAGCAGATAGTTTGAGAGCAAAAAAACTCCCTATAGAATTCTCGGCTAAATTTATGTGGAGAAAGTGGATGAGAAAAGGGAAATGTTCCTTGCTATTTGGGGTCAGATCCCTTGCTAAAAGTGTGTGATTCAAGAATGAAGGAGGACCCCAGCTCAAGCACTGACTTGACAATTACAGAGAGAGGGGAAGGGATGTAGAAGTGTTCCTACCCAATGGGTTGATTGTATATCTAGGAGGACATTGACAGTTTCTCTGTCAAAGAGGATATTGTTAGTTGGGAACAATGAGGTACATCGCTCTTTTGAAAATGTTAGCACTGTGCAATGTACTGTCCACTCCATTCATTCCCTTCTGCTAGTCCATGAGGTGAACTGACCATTACTAGTGGACTGGTTCATGTGATAAAGTGTAGCCAAACAATATGAGTTAATATTTGGCTGTGTAAATAATACCAGATGAAGTTTACTTTAAAAAAATCACCAAACAGCATGCATTTCTTTTTCTTTAGTTTAGCTAAAGAAGAAGGTATTTAAATGTTTGATTATTCTGGGAGGGAGGAGGAGTTCCAAGTATATTGTGCTGTAAATGGAACTTTAGTAGCCATTAAACTACTCTTTTATAAATACAAACAGAAAACCCCACATAAATCTGGTTGTCAGCAGCAGCTGTGCTGCAGGCACTCATCTGCCTTTGGTGGCAATCCTAACTTGACCTGTGTTAGGACATGTGTATTTTTCATGGGCTGGGAAGTGACAAGTACCTGCAGTTTTTCTTTAAATCATGGAGGATATTCCATTGAATGCAGCAGCAGAAGTGGTGTGTAAGAGACCAGCAACCATGTTTGCAAGTGTCCCTCTAGTCCTGTGTGCTGTTTATGCCAACACACCGGATGCTGGTATATTTTACAGTCACACACATTGTGCTCCCCTTTGAAAGACTGACCTAGTATGTCTTTCCAGCAGTCGTGCCAGAAGCAGAGCTACTCTGTTTCAGGAATAAGGCCAGAACAGGAGAAAGAGACGAACAGACTTGGCACAGACCAGTCTACAGCAGCTGAAGAGCTATGCTAAATTACAGCACTGTTTTGAAGGCCTTCAGTGGGCACTAGTAAAGCTTGGTGCCCTTGCCATAATGCTTTCCACTTTGTATTCACCCTGATTTGAAGTATCTTTTCTTTCCCATCAAAGGAAACATAAGATAGTAACTGGCAGTTTTCCTTTTATTAGTTTTATTTTAGCAGACCTCCTGATGTGTAAAGCAGCTGTAATGAACACAAGGCCACAAGAATGGCATAGTAACAGCACTGGCATTGGAACACATACCCGTTTGCGTGTGGCACAACAGGAGTTGCCGTACCAAAGCAGAATATCCAACCACCTGATCTCTAGCAAGGGCAAGCACTTCATCCAGCAGAGGTAGGGAGCTCCTCTACCTCCCACCCCCATCCTAGTCTAAAACCCTCTTACCTCTTCCAGGTTCTGGTAGAAAAGTGCCAGAAGAAGGGCAGTCTGTAGCTTCTCTCTCCTACTCTGGGATAGATCCTTGATCTGCTGCTTCCTCTCACGAATGGCATTCAGTTTGTGCTGTACCTTTAGTATTTCCAATCCACCAACCTTTTCTAGCCTGCTTGCCTGTTCTTGAAGAGACATCATCTGAGGAGGCAACAAACCTGAAATTACTTTTATGCTTCCAAATGGTGTGAAAGAAACAAAACCCATGCTCCTTTCCATGTGTAAAATATTCTCTCTCTTTTTTTTTTTTTTTTTTTTCTTTTTCTTTTCTTCTTTTTTTTTCTGGAATGAACTGAGAATAGCAGGGACAAGTTAACCAGCATTCCCTCTACCCACATCTTGTACTAAATTACATCTAAGTTACATCCTTGTCATTGGTCTCTGTAGTGTAAATGAATTAAGGCTGTAACTCCAGGAGTCCCTATGCCACTAGGGACTGTGCAAGTAATCATCCAGTGCAAGTAATCATGGAGCAAGCCTGGCACCCATCAGTACTCAGTTTTTATGGCTTTGTGGAAATCAGGTATTGGAAGGTAGCTCTCAACAAGAGCAATCAGTCTGTCAGGGAGCTGGCAAGGATTCTGGGAGTTCATTCCTTTTTGGGAAACCAGGCACAGCCTCAGGTTTGAGGTTAGCCCCAGTCTGGGTGACTTATAGCAGTGGCCACCAGCCAGGCAGATTCCTTTACATGCAGGAGAGCAATTCAGCACCTATTCCAAAGGTGCAAAGAGGCTTGCTAATTTGGTACAGCCATTGTTTACCAAATATATATTTAAATAATTAGACAAGTCATCCCATCCTACTTCCTGTATTTTACTTGCTTTAAAAGCCACTGATTTTTTTTATGAACAAAGCAGAAAATTCTGATAGCCATAACACACAGCATGGCCTGCTTTAACTATTTCTTCTGGTAAGTCCCATTATTTAACTTACTCCATGGTTTTCCTGTCTACTGAAAGACAATACAGGTAGGACTTGGGCACGGAGTGTCTAACACTTGTTCTGCCTGTGCTAACACTGTTCTGCCTCTTCTTTCACGGTATCCCTATTTTCTCTTTGGCTCAAGCATATCAGGCACATTGCATCTGTCAGCAATTTATGTGTTGTCATATTTAATAATAATCATAATTGTAATCATAATCATAATAATCATAATAAAATACTCTGGGTCGTGGGTTGGTAAAACAGTTGTGTATTTTTGTACCTTCTCATCCTGTGATGCCAGAAGCTTCTCAAAAGCTTCATGTTTCCTTATCAGTTGCTCTACTTCATCCACGGAGTTTCCAAGGTCACTGCTTTTCAAATAAATCTATAAAAAAAATAGTTTAATATTTTTCTCAGTGGATTAATTAGCACATAAACCCAATTCATAAATGTGAGAAGTATTAACTGTGATTGAGAGTACACTTGATAGGAACAAAAAAAAAGAACAGAAGATAACTGAAATTGGAAATTAAACAGGAGAGCTTCATGGTCTCGAGCAAGCCAGGCAAGCACTAACAGATCTGGCTATGGAAAGTGACCTATCACTGCTTATCGCAACCATTAAGTCACAAGGCAGGTAGCAAATTCGAGGGGTCTAAGCCATCCTTGTAATCTCAAGCAAGATCAACATCGTTGTGTCTGATACATGTCATTATGATTCCTTCTTACAAGACTTCAAATAAAGGACTTCGCAGCGTCTCTGGGAAATTCATTCCAGTGCTTTTTTACCTTTACCATCACCAAGATTTTCCTAATATCTAGGCTGAAAATGCATGCTAACGCTTCACCTCATTACAGACTGCCCTCTTCATCACAGAAAGGAGAAAATTCATTTCCTGTTTTCTTCAGACTTGTACATGTTTGCAGGCTTTTTTTATGCTGGGGTTTCTACTTTCTCTAGGCTAAAACTACCCAGATCTGATCAATCATTCCACAAAGTCCGTGTCTTCTTGGCTCTGATTATTCTTATTGCTCTGTTCTGGGTTTTCTCCACTTCCACTTATTTTGAAACGGAATTTCTGATACTATTCCTAATGGAATAAGTGGCAATAAGCAATAAGGCTGCCAGAATGAAGGTAGCGAAGACAGCAAAGAGCTTGTGTGTCCTTTCCAATCTGCAATCTTCCACATGTATCTGTGTACAGTGCTTATCTTTTACACAATACCATGAACTCAAGTTCACCTTGCAATCTACTGTGAGCTTCCAGAAACTTTTCAGAAGAACCGCAATCAGACCGGCTTGTCCCCATCCTTTATTTATGCAGCTGATTGTTCCTGAAAAATGTCATAGCTTGCATCTGTACCAAGTGCATTACATCTGTTATTTTCTTCAGGCCACATTTCCAACTCGCATGCATTAATTTTATTTACTGCCTGTCCTGTCAGACTCTGATGTAGAAAGACCTTAGTCTAAAATAATAAATGCAGTTTTAAGGAAACCAACCTCTGCACTAATCACTTTTAACACTGTGAGGACCTTTTCTAACTAATCTACATAAATCTCTAAGGCACCACAAAGTTTCTTGACTCTTTTCTGATGCTAAGAAAACTGATTACCCAATCACTTCTCCCACGCATTCTGTTACATTCATTTTTGTTAAATGCATAAGAATAAACAACATCATTATCTATTACCAAGAAAAAAATTAGCTTTTTTGTAGACAGGTATGAATTTATTTTTTTCCAGTGGATTTAACTACCCACAGTTTTTTCCTTTATTCAGTGGCAAAATAACAGCAGGACAAAAACCCCAAACAGAGGCCCTGATGGGACATGAGCAAAAGCTACCTGTGGACAAGTTTCACAGTGAAGAGATTATGATTGGACGGACTTTGGAGTCCAGGTTGCTACGAGGGACTGCATTTATCGGTTGGGAGCTCATGGAATCATAAGTATTTGGATGAGAAATTCCAACCAGTAATTCTAGCTGCGTAAAGTGCAATTAGCAGAGATGGAAGAAGAATTTGAGATCAGTGACATAGTGTGAAAGAATTAAGCAGCAGGAAAGAAATAGAATAATCAGTGAAACAACACAACTGCTAATAGTTTCAGAAGAGTGTTAGTGAAGAACACAGGTAAATCTGTGCCTTAAAACCATAAACATGCACAGGGAAAATAACATCTGGAGAGATCTCTTGCTTTGCAAAACAGTATAGTTCCATAGCAGTCCGACAGGGTGTTTTTTATAGGAGAGAAAAGGTATTCTTCAGCAGCTACTTCAGAAAACTACTAATGATGTTTATTCTCTGGACAGAAGTATCAGATGAGTGTTGAACCCCACAGCACATCTTAAGGAGTGGTCTCCTGGGTATGTGTTATGCGCAGGGGCATCCACACGTACTTGTCAGAGTCTGAGTGCACCAACAGGCTTTGGCAGCTCCAACCAGCTCCTGGACAGCCTCTGCTCCCACCTGGGGGTCCCTCTGAGGCTCAGCCCTGGGCCCCAGCCCTGCCTGAGCTGCATTGAGGGGAGGCCTGAGCCCTATCCTGGACTGCCTGAACAGAGCCCAGATTTCAGTCATTACCTCACTTTGTTGCCTTGATCTCCAGCTGGTCAATGTACCTTGTTACTACTGCCGCCACTCAGCCCTCCTTGGCAGCTGTGGATAAGAGGACTGACAGCCAGACTTGGCTGACTTTCTGATTCATTTTTTGGGAGTTAATGAGAGGAATATTTTGCATATACTAGAAAAATGCACAGAAGAATACCATGCCCAGGTCAAACTGCTCTATACTATTCCATGCCGACTATCAGAAGAAAGATGAATAAATCCCAACACAGTAATCACTATCAAGACAAGAGGAAGGCCACTGTACAACAGGGTTACATTTTTAATAAGTCTGGCCCATAAATCACTAGGATGCCTAAAAGAAATACATTAACGCTTCTGTTATGCAATGTTAAATATAACCCTCACCAGAAATCTGATATTCTGTCATTCAAACTTTAATACTTTGATCTATTGTACTTATCAAGTGTACGAAATTATGACAGGTTTGTTTTGTGGAGTTTTTTAAGAGTGTTTTTGGAATTGGTTTGCTCTTCCGGAGGAAGAGTGGGGTCCAGGTCTGAATACTGTAAAGTTTTGTTATATCACTTATAATTACCATCTGTGTTTACACTGCTGTTACTAGCACTGAAATAAAAATTTATCAGCTGAATCTAACTCACTTTTGTTCAGCGTACACAAACATACAGCCACATGCTGCACCTCTATTTTGCTGTTTTAAATGCAGCTTTAAAAGCATGGTAAATTCTTTGTCATGTTTTGTGTATTATCTACCATTTTTGGCAAAAAAAAAAAAAANAGCTGAGGAAATAGAAAATTCCCATAATTTTCCACGTATCACTCCAAGACCTTTATTTAGTAACTGTTAGCAGTGAAAGTGCAAACTCTGTGAAACCTGAAGAAATGATCAGCCATTAGTTTTCCTGCTCGTATATCTGTGGTGCAAGAAAAAGGTAAGGGACACCTACTGGTAAAGACAGTTACTTTCTTTGGAAAAACAGAACAGAGACATCTGAGAGCAGGGGTGTGGGATGGTGAGTCATAAGCAGCTGCCACTGGAGTGCTCAATGCCTTGCTCCCACTGAAATTCACTACACACAAATAACGCTGAGCATTCAAAGCCCCATCTCTCCAGCTGTTACAGCAGCAGGAAAAAGTCTTCCTGAGTTCTGAAAGTTTTGGGCCAGGTCTTTCAATTAGAAAGCCATGCAAATGCCCTTGGGAACTCAGGATTTAACAATGAGAAAGAAAACTGGTGCACAAAAGGAAAACTGGCGTGCGGGAAAAGTGGCTGTGTACATTACAGGAGAGGCAATGGCAATACGCTTAGAAGAAAGCAGCCCCAGTAGCACTAAGAGCTACTGGGAGAACTGGTGAGTTAAAACTTTCCATTCGTCTTTTGAACAGAAAGATTATGACAGGAATTGCTAGAATCAGAACCACAACATTTTTTTTTTTTTTCATTTAAGCATTTGTTATACCAATCTGAAAGCAGGATGGAAACTGGCTCCCACACCACAATGCTGGCCTGTGGCCAATTACATCACTTTTTGGCATATTTTTAGACAGGTCCCCAAGCTCCTGCTTTGAATGGAATGTGTTGATTTCAAATACAAAACACTGCATAGCTCTCCTCAGGTAACCTACAAGGGTCTCCCACAGCACACAGCAGGTATAAACTCTCTTTCAAGTTTTTTTCCTATTATGAATCATGGCCCATCATCAGGAATTTAATGCTCAGCCTCAGAAAGCACAAAAGACTTGACCAGTCGCTATATAATGGATTCATTTTTAAGTGAAGACTTGTAAAGATGCTTAAAACCACAAAATGAAGTTGGCATGGCTCCATTTGAAATGGAGCATGCAACTAATAGCCAAGTTATGAACAATGCAAAGCACAGAAACGGAGGTATTAACCCTACTTAACTTGAATTGTTCACTATTTCTGAGCTCATTGCATAGAGAGCTCACTGTCAAAATATATCTTACATACAAGTTAATGCAGAACTAATTGCAAAGTCCAATTAACAAAAAAAAAAAGTCCATTTTAAATTAAACAGTACTATATCCACACTTACGTGACAGCACTGGCCAGCTCTAGCTTTAGGAGAAATACTGGATGAAATATTTTAGTCATTAGGATAACTATGCTCTCTGTAAGCCGCAACTCCACATTTATACACTGGAAGCTGACACAGCCCCACAAAGAAATCTGTTTTCCAAGAATTGTCATTTTTATTTGTCTAGAAGAAAAAATATTTTAAGTATCTGTGAAAATCCACTCCCTTCTACTGCTTCTACTCTTCACAATATAACAAGCTTCACAGATTTTGTTCCCCAATTCCTGCCCTGGGCTTGCTGCTGAGATTCCTGGAACTCCATTGAAAATATTTCTGATCTAGGCATGTACTAAAAGCCAGAATAGAATTACTCCCAGTTGTAAATGCCTTCATTTAAATCATGTGATCAAGTCCAAACTCTCTGCCCAGATAGATAACAAGATTTGATTTGACTTACTTCTGATAAAAGTAAACACAGAAAGGAATTAACTAAAAAACTCATTTTTTTTAGGAAAGTACATAAATGTGCTTAATACCATGACTATATATGGTTCACAAATATATTGTATTATGTTTCATTTCAATGTAAAAGTTATAAAAAAGTACCATACTATAACCCTAAGTGGAATAAAACACGCTGAAGTAGTTTAAAAAGAAAAAAATATACACCTTTTCTGACATACTGACATCACTGTATTTTTGGCCTCTGACCTCACAATATAGACGTGAAATTCTAATATTAAATGTATTCAAAATTTCCTTCCCCCCCTGCCACTTGGCATAATTGTCCAATTAGCATAAAATAGAATTATCTGATATGTACATGGGAAAAATAGCGTTTGTTTTCCCATAACTGCTATGATGCCTTCCTCTCACTTACTCCCTCCTTCAAACAAAACTCAGCTCCTGTTCTTTAAGTACTAGGTGTCCATACAACATCATCATTAAAATATTTATTTATGAAACATTTGTCTGAAGGCAGTCTAAATTCATCTTAAAGTCCTCATAGTTTCACTGCTAGAAACTTTGCTGGGAAATCCAAAATCGAGATGCTGTGGAGACTAAATCCCCTTCATTTCCCTCAGGAAAGGATGGTACCTTTCTTTGTCTAAGGGGTGGGGGGTGGGGGGGAGGAAGGGATTTCTTTCTACACACTTCAATATTTGGGGTTTTGAAAACAAGTATTACTTTTAAAAGTTGCAATACCAAAAATGAGACATTTAGAAATACAGCATAACCTGAGAAGTAAGAAAATGAAAACAGTGAAGGAGAAAAAGCTAAGAAAAACTATATTAAGGATTTGTCACAGGTCCCAGACCAACTAGCAGACAAGAAAACCAGTTCTTGGCCCCGAAGTCTTGATCCTTCAAAGTGCAGGGAACTACAGCCCAATTATGAAAAGTCTGTAAGCACATGCATACCACTAAGCATGTCATGCTGACAACAGTACTCTAAAAGTTAAAATGATGCACTGTTGAGTGCTTGATCAGATCAGCTTCATTTAGGATGTGTCAAGCAGTAGCTGCAGTCTCAGTGACAGCAGAACACATAGAGCTTTCTGATTGTCCCATAAGTCATCTCTACGGAGTGGGAAGATGGCAAGGAAGCATACAAAAAGAAATCCACATGGCTTGATTAACACAACTTAAAACTGCTGCTTGCAAATGTTCCTAGAATGGCATGGAAATCTTCACCACTCTCCTCCCAGATCCAAAGGATGCAATGTTGACATCAATAGACGGACACCATGCACCCTCCGTTTCTCGGTGAGTTGAAGGTGTGGTGTGAGCTGGTATGTTTGTCAAAAAGTTGTCAGGGCATACAGTTCTTAGAGTGCATGTTTCCTGGGAAGGTCTCAAACCAGACCTTGCCCAATGGCTTGGAAGCAATCCTGAGCAGCAAACTGGATTCACTGACAGAGAGAGGCCAGCCCCTATCTCCACAGGGTGAAATGGTGGACCAGATATATATGAATCAGTTGTTTTGATAAAGATTGTTTGACTTGGATTTCTTCTAAACTCTCTTACCACCTGGATAGGCACAGCAGTCCAAGGGGTGGCAAGTATCAGGGTGATTTTGGAAACCTTGTGGTGAGCAGGTGTTAGACCATCACGTGGAATCTTGCTAAACTCTGGCCTAGAAGAAGCATGGTTCTGAAAGACAATCAGTTCTGGATTTAAATCCTTGGTTGGGATCTTATTCCCACTAGCTGAATTTTCTGTTCCAGTCAGCGCAGCTGAGGACAACCATATATCTCTGGAGACAGCTTGCTGGGGAAGACCAGGATATTTAGAGGAAGTCACATGAAATCTTGTGATCTGAAGGGCTGGAGACCCACCTGGAGGGAAGCCTTGTGCAGGTTTCTGGGTTCTTGTTGAAAGACCATTTGGAGTTTCAGACACCTTCTCTAATTGTGGTATGATCAGACTTGAATGAGCATGACCGCTTCCATGGGAATCTGCTCGAAAAGGCTTTATCGTCAAGCTGCAAGTTGAAATGTAAAGCTTCACTGAGGCATGGAGGTCTGGCATTTGGACATTGCACTGGCTACAGCCCTGTTGGGGTGGGAGAGAATCACAAGGTTCTGAGGATATGTGCAGACTTTCACTGCGGAGTGCAGAAACAGCTGGAATAGCAGAAAGATCAACGTCTAGACGTGATGTCCAGCTCGGAGCTTTGCAGGAAAGGACATCAGAAGGCAAAGATACAGCAAGCTTCAAGGGATTGTTTTTTTCATAAGAAATATGATGAACCTTTTTTTCTCGTTCTGAATATTGTCTGTAAGATGCAGATGTTGACCAAGTGCCAGAATCCCCATATCCATGAGCCCAGGGGTTTCTGGGAAGACCGGAACAACTGGATGTCTCATCAGAAGGACTGACACGGTGATGAACACTCCTGAAACGTTTCCTCTGGTCTGTGTGTGCCAGGACGATGTCTAGCCTTGAACAGTAAGCTTCAGAAGACACACTGCATGGTGATGAGCTGGCATTTCCTGGAGCAAGCTCTGCAACTGATTGACCAGTGGGAGGGTGCCATGCTGATGCTGGCATCTTTTGAAAAGGCCTGTCCCTCACAGCAGATTCAAAAGGAGGAGGTGGGGTCATTCTGCTGGAAGACAGCATCACTTCCGCAGTGGAGACATAGGTTGCAGATGAAAGTTCGCAGCAACGGTCCCTGAATGACATTCTGAAGCTCAGTTCTAAATGATGCAAAAATAAAAGCCACAGAAGCTTGCCTTTCCCACTGTTTTTAAAACCAACTCCTAATCCTTTTTCCTTTGGCACTGGAAATTTCCATTCTTCCTCTGAAGCACAGGAATGAGAGATGAATAAACATTCTCCAGGAAAAAAAATATAAACTAAAAAAATCCACATTCAAAAGGAAAACACGCAGCTCTTCTAATACTGCTACCACCGCCTGTCACATCTGCAAAGTGATAGGAGAGTGGGACGGGCAGAAAGATAAATTACGGAGCAGGAGGCTCTGCTCCCTGAGCATTCTGACAGTGAGACTGCAGACAGAGTAGGAGGGAGCCAAAGGCGCCTGCCAGAGACAGCCTGCGAACTCGCTGTTATTTCATCTGTGAAAAAAAAAGAAAGCAGCTAACCTGAGCAATGCATCTGCTGCCGTGAAAAGGTTAGAACGGAGCAGAGCGTACTGGACACTGCTTCTGCTCAAAGCAAAAGTGACTGTTTTTTCCTTCTATCTCTTTTTCAGCTGTTTCTCTTCTGCACTCCGAATGGAAAGATTTCAGCTCACAGGTCTTAGGAGAGTTTCCTACAACAGTTCAATGCAATAGCACAACTGAATTAATAATTAAAATAATAAAAGAAATAAAAGATAGACGTTTTCCTAACTTTCTCCACATGTGCTCTGTTTTCCTTCAGCACAGAACAATCTTAGACTAAATTCTGCAGAAATCCTTCGAAAGTTTAAATAACTTGGATGTAATATAAGATGCTGGCATAAAATCAAACCCGGCACACTGGCACAGACAGCGAATGAGAGAGCAGTTCTCAGTAGTAGTTCTTAGTTTAAAACACTCCTCTGTTGCCTTCTTCCTTCCTCCATTCCTTGCTGCTGGCAGAGACTTGGTCTAAGGCAAATGAAGTACTGGTAAAATAGGATGAAAAAATTATGGGATGACAGAAGCTGCTTTCTTACACACATATTTTGCAGATGTCCAGAGTGAAATGCACATGCCTGAGTCTTGCCTCAAACACAGAAGTCAGAAGAAACACAAGGGGTGGCAGATTGCTTGTATTTGTCTGATAGAAATCTTTTTTCAAAAGTGTGCTTGCTTTTATCCTTTCTGAAAGCAGTAAATGACAATATTCCCATTGGAAAAGTGCCCTGGGAGACTTCAATCGATGCTTAGCTGAATACTTTCTGAGAACACGTTTGAAGGGACTGCTTTCCTACCTGCTTGCTTGTTTCCCTGGGGAGCAGTCTAGCATCACTATGCAGCTACATTTCAACTCCACATCGTAGTAACAGAGTTCCATCCACAGGGATCAGATTCCTCTCCTAATTGTTCTCCAAATGCAGAGAAGTAAAACTCAAATAGTGACTAAGGAACCCCAGTTCACCGTCAAATCGTATATACTGATCCACAAGGCAGATGGAGGCAACTGAAAAACACAGCTTTGTGGTTCTTGCTATTTTTCCCCTCACTTAGATGGGAGCGCTGCAGCACAGGAATAACCTGTTCAAAGGACAATCACATTTAGAGACAAGAGAATAAATGAAATATGGTACATTCTGGGAATACAGGAAATCTAGCCAAAGAAGAATCAGAACAATGTTGCCATTTCTTCTACCCTTCTCTTCTCCACTTTTGTGAGACCCTACTTGAAGTACTGTGTCCAGCTCTGAAGACCCTAGGTAAAAAGGACATGGATCTGTTGCAACGGGTCCAGAGGGGGGCCATGAGGGTGACCAGAGGGCTGGAACACCTCTCCTGTGAAGACAGGCTGAGAGAGTTGGGATTGTTCAACCTGGAGAAGAGAAGGTTACCTCACAGTACAGGGAAAGAGTAAATTCTTCTGAATAAAGAAGTAATGTGCGGTTCAGTTTACCTGTACAGAATGTGTTGGGGGCACACTGAAATTGCCAGGTGCAACCCCTTTCATGTAAGAATAATACAGTGTTTTGCAACCAGGATTCAAGACTGAGGGGCAAGAAAGAACACTAACCCATAGCACCTTCATATATATTTACCTCTGAAGTACATTCAGTAAAGCAGAAGCCATAGTCACAGCGCCTGATGTCACAGTTGGCTGATCTCCATTTCATGAAAAGAGAAAGAATACACTGCCCAAAATTTTGTAGAGTTTACGTTTTTCCTTGAGGATGCTCTCCATGCAAGAGCTTGGCAGTGATGTAACACTTGTTGGTAGGGATTTGAGATATATAATGCAAATTGTGGCATTTACTAATTAAGCAACACATAAACATTTGTAACAGGCAGAACTATGTAATATTTTACTCCAGAAACCTGCACCTAGGCAAAATTCTCTTGATTTCACAAACTCAGAATGCAGACCATACTTGCCAAGGATTCCAACTGTAGGGAATTATGAAGATAGGCATTTCCTTCAAGGAATAAATAGCTTCAAGCCAATGTGTCCTAAAAGGTTAAGTATCACCACATGGCGCTGCCCAGGGTCAGTTTTCCAGATGATTTAGTGCCGGTGGCAAAGCACTGGTGGAAAACAGAGCTCAGAACAAACTGAGAGTCTTTATATTATGCTGCCAGTGGTCTTGGAGAGTGAAGAATTGTTTTTCCTTAATAAGAAATGACCCAGTGGTACAACCTCCTTCAACATTTCTTCAACCCTTCTGTTTGGCAACTTTCAACCCATTGATGTGGTTTGCATGCCAAGTCTCAGCATAGTTACAGCAATCTATCAACCCATTAATTTGCACAGAGGGGCTGGAAAAGACTCCTGTATTCTCCAATAAGTTTTATAACAGCAAATGTCAGACCTCAAGCTGGAATCTTTTTAAATAGTTCCATGAATCCAGGGAAGTGCAAGAAAGACAAAATACAATTTAATACTGGTGAAAAAATATATTTCAAGATCTGCAAAATTATAATAATATGAACATCCTTCTGGATGCCTGTTGGCATCAACTGTATCAGCCCTCTGTTTTCATGAGAGAGCTTTTTCACTAGCTCACCTTTCTCTACTGCATCAAACAGGAACTAATATTCCTTGCAATCAAATTCTTTTGTAGTTGCTCTCCACACTGCTATCAACTTCCTTGCAAAACTGAGAAGTCAATTCCTTTTCCTGGATTAACTCACACTGCTAGCACCCATTTTCTGCTAGTTCCTTTTCCCCAGCACTAACCCTCAGCCAAGGGTGAGGTTTCCAGCAACACCTGCAAAGTAACCTCCCTGTCCTCCTTCAAACCCTCTTTATATTCCCCTCTCTCTGAAGTCTACAAAACAATCTGCTAGTTGTTAAGCAGCTGGTATGCTGCAATCTGTTTGTAAAGCTGTCTAATACTGGACTGCTGTCTCCCTCTTCTGTTGTTACTCTCATGTGTTAGCTTGCATGTTTATTTGCAAAAAATGATCTTTAAGGCAAGGATCACCTTTTTGTTTCTGGTTCTGCACCCAAGTGCCATAAGAAAGAAGGGGTCTTGTGCACTGCTATAGTCTCCAAGTGATATCACAGTGTAAACAATAAGAAAAGTGTCTTGTCTATACACAGACCTTTTAATTTTAAGTTGTTGGTGATGGTAATGCCCCTTTTAATTTGGAAGAGTTCGAAGACTTGAAGAGTGTAACTGCTTATTTCAAGTTTGTAATTCACATACCTCCTGTGAATTCAGGAGCTTGTCCAGGTGATCCCAATCCTTGTAGAACATTTGTTCTTGGTGTATTTTCTCCAGCCATTCCTTCTTCTGTTTCCATTCATCGTATACGTTTTCCTTCTCTTCCAACAGAGACTGTAGCTTCTGCTCAATCTGAACGCAATTTTCAATGAAAAACTCATGTTACTCTTTATACCCCATGGACCATGGCAAGGTGGGAAGAGAAAGGATTAAATGCAGTGGTGGATAAGCCTCTTAAATTGCAACAAAATTATAAAACATAAAGAAGTAAACTGAGCTCTAGCACCTATATTTGGGCAGAGAAATAATCAAAGGTGCCTCGTTTCCAGAATGCAGAAGGACTTCCCACAGCATATATAGCAGTCCAAGTCAAGAGCAAATGTAGGGAACTGTTTCTCAAGTGTACCTTCTGGAATCAAGTACTAATTCTCCATTAGTTTTAGTGATAATGGTGCAATTATAGCACTTCAAATTGTGATACTTAAATAAATTATTAAATAACACATTGTCCTAGTCAGTGAATACATGCTTCAATGTTAGACTTCATGTTATTTCAGCTTCCAAACTCTGTATACCCATAAGCCTTCTATAAAATGAATTTCCCCCCCATTTTTCTACAGGCAAAGGACATCACAGACAAAGATTTCTAGTTGCTATAGTAATACATTGCAATATTCAACTAGTTTTCAGTCAGAAGGGAGGGCAATTTGTGTGAACTCTGCATTTTTCTGAAGATAGTCAAGAGATATGAATTGTCAGGGGAGAAATCAACTAGTAGGTACTGGAGAAGAAAAAATGCTGTGAGAATCTTAGAAGCTATTCATCTTGAGTAAACTGACATTTTGATTTCTGTCTTTCATTTCCAGTGAGTTAAGTATACCAGCATAATTCATTACTTCAGAAAATGTTTCAATGAAACTTTAAAGTCTTTCATATGTTTGTTTTCATTCTTTGGTTGACAGGTTTGTGTCCAGCCTGGTCTGGTATGGATATAGCACTGTAATGTGAAGACTAATACTTGTATCGAAACCCAGTTTGGGGAACGGGTAGAATTATCTTTGTTGCTCAGAACACAGCAAACTTCTCAAGTAAGTCCAACTCTGCTGCAGCAGGCCCTCAGGAGATGCCAGCACTCATCTGTTGCTGAGGTAGGAAATGGAACTGATGTTTTTGTGCCCAAGCTAGACAGCACACTGAGGCAAACATAGGTCACGTGTATGGATATGTGTGAGTGTACACACCCATTTGTACACCTATGGTGCGATACAGTACATAATGATAGTTATAATGGTGTTGAATACCTCAATGTTGTGAATGAACTCTAAGGAGTTTCAATTACCTCTTTTGATCTTGTTTCCTCATCTTGCAAGAGTGACTGTCCTTGCTGTACAACATGATTATACTTCTCTTCTCGTGCTTCAATCTCTGCCAGTAGCTGTTGATGCTGGGTAAGTCTAAGGCTACTGGTAGATATGTCCCGAATAGTCTCCTTGGCTCTCATTTCCCTTATAATTTCTGCTGCCCATGAGAAATAATCCCAAACCTGAAATCCAAGAAAATGTGAAAGTTGAGGTTAGAGCTCAAGCTTGGGTTGTTTAAGGGAATAATAGGTAAAAAAAAGACAGGTAAGAAAGAAAATATTTCATTAGGGTTTAGAGTGCTCCTACGAGTTTTAATAAGGGTGGATGACATGAGCACAGGAATTTCTACATACCGTATTAAATCATAGATGTTTTGTAACACCATATTCAAACTGCATCATATCACATCAGTGACAACATGATACAATTTATTGCCCTTTAATCCATCATTCTTTAAGTGTTTCGTGGTGTTATTCTTTCACAGTGGATAAAATAGTATCACCCGATTTTTCTGTGACATCTTTGACTAATACAAGTCTATTCGAAACTTAAGCTGCACACATTTTCTAATAGGAGAGTGAGAATTTTCAGATGAAAAACAGATGAACTCACTCTAATAGAGGTGGAATAAAGGCAAATCACAGTTGAGAAAAGAAATACTTAAGCACATCAAGTATGTGCTTAAGATTTAGCTCCTGGTTTGTGGAGCTACATTGGCACAGAAACACAATTCTGGAAGGAAGAAGGATGTAACGCTAGTTTACTTTCAAAATCTGATGAACCGATAAACACAGTTACAATGTCTTAAAATGTCCACAGCATTTAGCTGAGGCAATTATGAGCAAGAAAAATCTTAAACAAATCTCAGAAATGTTTTCTGATTGTGACTGAAGAGACTTGAGTAAGCAAAAAGAATTTAACATTTTCTGTTGGTCTTTACACTTGATTCTGCACCTTTACCAGTCCACTTTAGGCATCTCATTTGAATCCGTAACAGGTACTGTGCTCTTATGTGTCAGTTGGTAAAAACTAAGACTGCATGGGACTGTACTAGCAATCTTATTGGATGATTAATTAATTTTCGTTACAGTTTAATTGTATTTGGATTAGTTGATGCGATTCTCAGTTGGTAAACGGTCTTTTAGTTTTTAAGTGTATTTTAAAGGATCGTTATGTATAATAAGTGCTGAAGAAAAATGCTCTTTTCCTGAAAATTTTCTCTTGTGAATGGTTGCTGGCTTTTCCATTGAAGGCAACTATGTAATGGAAATACTTCCAAGCTTCTTGCCTGTTCCATTTATCCAAGGATTTTTATCCCTGTCATGAAAATTTTGTACAGCTCAAAGCTGGCTTGTGAACCATCTGGCCAGGAAAAAATAGTTTCAGAAAAGCACCACAAAATTGAAAATGGCCAGTTTGGGGTCTGAAGAGTTTAGGTTTTGAAGACAACATACTCTTTTCTTAAATCCAGTGAACACAGCTACTAAACAACTCTTTAAAAGGACTGTGGTCTTTTTAAAAGGGCCCACATAGCGCACATGTGTTGGCATCATTTTGATTTGCAAAACTAATTCAGACACAGCTGGATGTCACTGTAGACACTGACATTGCTTTTGGCACTGCAGATGTCTAAGACTTCCTGAGATTTTAAGCTAAGCATTAGGAAAAAATCCATAAATTTCGGGATATTTAATGCAATGGAACAATTCAAGAGCCAGTAATAAGTTACTGGACTGCCACTGCCAGCAATATTTAAGGACAGTCTGGCATCAGTCTGCAGTGAACTCCTAAGCTCCTAAGCAGAGCCTAACTGATCTACATGCAGATCCTAGCAGAAACTTCTTAACAAGAACTTCAAACCATTCAGAAACACTTTGAATCTATGTCTAAATTCCTCTCCATTGACAGTGTTTCTTGGAAGATTTGGAGCCCTCTGCTGTTACCATGTGTTGTCAGTTGGAGTCAGCTCTGCCGTTTAATCAGACTAAAATCGTACTTGATGGGACACAAGCAGATATAATAGATGATTGTGCAGAATTCTTATTTCATGGAGGGGCGATTTGGTTTTCTTTCACTTCTTCTGCATACAATTTCATAATGAAAAAGCCCCATGGACTGCATATGAATAACACTAATGAAAAATGCACACTGAACAGCTGTGACTAACATTAAGTTTGTAGAACTCTTGGTATGGCTGAAAGAGGAAAGGGAGCAACATTGTCTCTCTGCATTCAGCAGTTTGGGGGATATTCTGCAGTAAAGTTGCTCTAATTTACCCTAGAGGTACTGAGGTTCTTACAGTCATTAGATATGGCTGTATAACCCTTTCTTGTCTCATCTGGCCAGAAAGACAAGATTACTGAATTTGCCGAACTAGCTCTTTACTTTTTCAGAAATTATTGTCAGGAAAGGAGGTGAAAATTGAGAGGTTTGGGGATGCTTCTTGCCAGTAGACTGAAATCAAAGAGACAGAGAGACGCCTGAGGCATTATCCCATCTAAGCATGTCACTGAGAATACGGTCACCTGGCTTTGTTATTTTTTTTTAAGGATGTTAAGAAAGTACCCGAAAGACTGTGTAGCCCCCTCTATTAAGCACTGACAGGTTTATGTATTTTTAAGGTGTTCATTGCTTGTAAATTTACCAAAGCAGACAAAAGGGCACACTGCCAGAGTAAGAAATGGGCTACAGATTTGCCATTCAAATTACAGGATGTATTACAGATTTCAGACCAATTTCACACCAAAGGTATTTTGTATGACTACAGGAAAAATAAAGAAAAAAGCAGCTCCACCAACAGGACATTTTCTATCTGAAGTAAATAATTAAATTTACGATTTAAGTTACGAAAGAAATCAATAACAAAGTGAGCTCTGAGTGACTATGTTTTAATGGATAAATCCATCAAGACCATCTCCTGATGAAGATCACTCCAGGCTGAAGACTTCCAGAATCTAATATATTTTAGAAGTATATATAGTAGAAGAAGACTGTGTTTTTCTTACTATCATTCCTAGATATCTGTCAGAAAGACAGTGGACAAATAAACCTTTCACCTACATCAGTAGAAGCACTCTAATTTTCCTTAAGTCAAATTCTAATAATTTTATTTCCCCATTAACAATTCTACACAAGATAACGGATTCTTGAAAGTTAAAAACCAAACTAACTCTCAAAAACCGAAGTACCATAAACATTCTACATCTCTAACTGGACAACGTATTTTTGTATGAAATATTACACATAATGCTGGTTTGAACACTTTTAAGAGACTTAAAATGGATAGGCCTAATGTGCAGAAGAGTCTCAGGCTAACAAAAAAGCAGAATGTACACTTATTGTGGTCTTGATCCCAGCTCACAACCTGAAGACAAACTTGTGGGAAGCTTTTTTCTAGGTGAGCATATCCTGGATATTCTCTGCTTCGCAGACAACAAGGAAACAGAATGTGAACTACCAGAGGTATCTTCAGTTGACCCTGAAGTTACACCTGGAACAATTCAAGAATTCAAATAATCTAAAGGTACTCTAGAAATCTTTCTTCAAGATTAAAGGGGGCACCCTTGTGCCAAGTAATGCAGTACTTAAAGAAATGATCTACTAATTTGCAGTGATGTCACTCAAGTGTCTTCACTGAGAGTGCTGACATTTGCAAAATATCTTGTGGCAAATCACAGCTCAGTGACCTACTGAGTTCTTCAGAGGGAAAACTACTGTACATTGCAGATGATGATACTATGCTAATATATGCATGTCACTGTGTTTAAGCAACTGGAGAGGTAATTTCACTTGTATTTGATACATTCCATGAATGGAATTAACTGTGAGCTAATGCACACGCTGAGAGAGACAGAGAACAAACTTTCAGCCATTATAAATGGCCAAAATGACAAACGAGAGTCTACTATCTAGTTTTATCATTCTTACCCAGTGGGAATTGCAGAGTCTTTGAAAAGACCACTGCTACTCATGCAAAGTGATGACCTTTTCTGAAAACTATCAATTATCCCATCCACAGCTGGAAACAAGCTTGCCTTTCTACAGAAGGTAAAAGATCCTTATCCTCTAATACCTTTCTAAACAGCTACAAGCACTTAAATACTCGATTAACAACAGAGATAGTACCTGTAACCTTTTACATTAACCTTTGCAGCTCAGGAGTACATCTATGATTCACACACACTAAAAGCAGCTTTCCCCTGTGTAACAACGGAAAGAAGTCAGAAGTGCTTACATGTGCCTGAAATTGGTAAAGCCTGTGTGCTTGTTCCAGAAATTTCTTGCGCAGTTCCACTTTAGACTTCAGGGCCTTCCAGTTGGTCACTATTGCCTGCTGCTTTGCTTTCAGGTCTTCCACCTGCTTCTTTGAGCAATGGATCAGCACATGATCGGCAGAGTGCATCAGCTCCTGCAGCTATATGTAGGGACAAAACACAAGGGTAGGAATGAGAGAGTCATAGAGCTAATATCAGAAAAGTTACGATAAGGGCTGTGTTAACCGCACATGAAACTACAGTTCAAGCAACATTTTCTGACCTAACTTTTCTCATGCTGAACAAAAGCTTCCCTAATTTCAGTTCTATGGAATAACAGTGACATCCAGTGTTCATAAAGGCTCATCACAATGGCGTCCTTTCAAATAGGCAGGCAGATTTTGTTTCTCCTTTTCACTGTATCATTTATTATATAAGCAATGCAAGTAACTGCTAAACATACTTTGTTATCCACAGTGACCATATATAGATTAACCATGACTACATTCTCTTTATGCATATCTCATGCCCTTTTACGTTCAAAAGTAACAAGCAGCTGGTGGGATCAGTTCTAGTGTTATCTGCCACAAGGCCAAGGTATGAGGCCACTCACAAGTGATACTGGGATAACTACTTCAGTCATCTCAATATAACACATGCTCTTTTAACTATACCATACATTTACTAAACAAAGGGATGAAGAGAAAACTCATACTACTTTTATTGGTCTAATTGAAGCTAAGCAAATCTCCTATATACAAGGAAGTTTTCTAAACAACAGGTTCTCGTGAGCTGAAATTTTTCACAAGTTTGTATAATGAGACCTTTCTTCTCACAGCCTAACTCCTGCTCCTCTAAACTTGTTGAAAATTCCAGACTGCCACCCCATTCTTCCTTCTATAATTCTCTGTACTTAATCAGTGCATTTTGTGTTCAATGAATATTCCATTTTTTTTGCACATAAAACAAATTCTAGAGTCTTCCTTGTATTCACACTTAACACTTTGAAGAAGGGGGGTAAATGGATCATGAAGTTTGGCATAATCATGCATTTCTAGCAGTGATCAAAAATATCCCTGTGAATCACTTCTATAGTCAGTGCTCATTATAACGCGTCCCTTCCTTATAAGACTTTAAAATACCTACTTTATCATTGCCATCAAACCTTGAACATACTAAATAATCAGAAGACTAAGGATGATCCTTAGAAAATTCCAGGGTCTCACAGAGAGCTTGTAATAATTTGGTCCACAATACCAAATTATTACTATGATTGTCTTGAAAACTTGAATTTTGGCCACACGCTAAAGACCATAAATGACTTTTCATTACCTGTTGCTCATTCCCAGAGAGCTCATGCTCCAGGGCCACATGGTTCCGGAGCTGGGTTTGCACACCTCTCATGTCCTTAGCAACATCATCTGGAATACTTTTGGACTTCTCCTAGAAGGAAGAAATCAGAGAAAGCTTCGTTACTTTCTACTTACAAGCAAAACATAACACAAGCCTACTTCAGTCATTTTGTGTAGTGCAACTCATATTGCACAGTTAAGGACATCCTGCGTTACTCAAGTATGATAGGTAAAAGGAAACTGGAAAAATCTGTCCTAGAACATCTGCCCTAGCAACTCACTTCTAAGTATCCCAGTGATTAAGCTACCCAACTGGACTGTGAGAGATGTTCAATCTTTCCTTGATCAGACAATACAGGAGAATATCTTCCAGGGTTTGAATTCAGAATCAATCTTGAATAGTTACTGCAGTGACATATAGTGAATTCTTGAAGTAGCATTAACAATTAACAGTTTCAGGCCATTATTTGGTATTCAGGTGGTCTATCTGAGAAAATCTCTTCAGATAAAATTTAGATACATGTGCTAAGGAAAGATGGCATACATGCAAAGAAAGATTACTGTGAAGATGAGAGAAACAGAGAAACCATCACATAAAAGGAGACTTAAACATTTATTTAGCTCAACAAAGGTTCTGAGGGGATTTATTTGTTACAGAGACATGCACTGGCAAATAGCAAACAAAAACACTGTGAGCAACCAAACAGGTTTTTTTACTGAGATTTTTTTTGAGGTCAGCTGTAAGCATGCTGAGAATCATAATACTGCTCCACAAATTAAACTGAAATTAAATTCTCATTATATGAGACTTTCCCATTATTTTTTTTACCTCAATATGGGCCAGAGCATCTGTCAGATCTTGGAAACACTTGTGAATCACCTCAGCATCTCTCAAACGTTCACCTCGTAATCTGGTAATTTCCAACAGCTCCTCCCAGGAGTTCCTACAGGGGAGGACGGGGAAAAGAAACACGTAAAACATTCAGACTAGGAGTAAAGGAGATAAGCAGTCTGAGGAAGACTGAAAACAAGACCTCTTACTTTGTTTTTCAATCCTGCTATTAAATTCTATCTCCATTATTCTCTGAGGGGCAGTGTGTCTCTCGCCCTACTCTGTTCATGTCCTCCTGTCTTATCCAAGCACTTAAATAGATGGTCCTATATAAGGGTGCACCTCTCCAATTACACTTTTCAGGTTTTATATACAGGACTTGGACCTGAGTAAGACCCTACTATCTCTTCATGCTTCTCTTTTGAGCCAGTTTGGACCGATGCCAGATGTAAGAAGCTCAGAACATCTTAATGCTATTCTGCAGAGCAGGCATGGGACTCAAACTCAAAAATCAGAAGCAATAAAGGAGCAACCAAACTTCTAGCCTTTCAGTTAAGTGATCCTGTTTCAAAGGTCAAAGGAAGTTCATTTACCCCTTGCTTGTAAAGCACCTCTGATGCAATTTACAAGAAGCCATATCAGCAAGCAGATAATGTCTGCATTATACTTGTTTATTTTCAAATGAGGCATGGCAGCAGTTCTGTTCCAGTGAGCAAAGCACATATTTTGCACTTAGAGAATTGGGAGGACATGCCTTACCCTTTTCTAACTCCTTCTCACTGCCTCGTCCTCAAGAGTGAACTGAAAGAACAAAGCATTATAGGGCTAATGCAACCTCCTACCTTAGCTCTTTCTGCTTCTGCCGAATTTCCCAGGACTCAGAATGCCCACTGTTCAGCAAGTTGTCTGCCAGCTGCTGGAAAGCCACAACTCTTTTCCCAGCTCCTTCCAACTGGTGTCGGAACGTGTCATATTTGGCACAAAGTTGCTTTTGAAGGAAAAACAATAACAAAAAAGGGATTTGGAGTGTTCTTTTTGCCCAGCTATCAGAGCACAGCCAAAAGACAGATAATGAGCCGATCACATTTGAAGATGAAGAAACTTCAGAGAATGACTGTATTTTACTTCCAAAGACCATAAGGAGCTACTATTAGCAAAACATGAGGTTTGTGATGAAGATGGGAGGCAGAAACACTATTACCAGGGACAGAAACAAAAATCCAATGTATAATGAATTTTAATTATTAAATTATATGTTTTCACTTCATGAATGCATATGTGTTTTCGTTACTACTACAGAATAATGCAGTCCTATTTTAAGATTTAGGACATAAGATACTTTGAAATAAATTACAAAAATGAGGATTCTGAATGGTTTTTGATTTCTAATGGGCTGACATTAGATTAGATTCTGTGCCATGTGAAGAATATAATAGCTGTATGTGTCTATACATCAACATTTGTGATGAAAAAAATCTTTAATGGACACCACACTGAAATATCTAGTTATTAAAAATAGAAAGAAGTTGCTCTCTGAAGGTGTAGACATTTTAGCATGTATTTTTTTCATGCAGATCAGCCTCCATAGTAGCAGGATGCAAGTGTTAGGCAATGCTGCCTGCCTGTCATAACGAGTCATTCTTTCCCACCTACTCTTTACCCTTTTCCCTTCTCCTAGTTTATACTTACTTCTTGCTTCATCTTATAAGATTTCAAGCACAACCTTAGAATCCTTTTACAGTCTCACTGCATACAGTTTGGCTGATTTTTGATCTGTTACTTGAAAAACTCACCAAGACATGTGCATAATCATTTCCATAGTCTTCTGAGCTGGCTGTTTGTTTCTGCTGAGTGATCCAGTCTTGCAAATCTTCGTATTCTCGTAGAAACTCATGCAAGACAAGAGTCTCATCTAGCTTCTTCCCTCTGTTGGGAGAAGGAGACGAGACAATACAATTAGACCAAGGGAACACAAGAGGAGGGCAATCAGTAACTTTCTTTCAAGTTATCTCCAAAACCTCTCATCAAAGACTTGTTCTTTTTCATGAGAGCTGACTTTATTTCTCAAGATTGGAAATTATGTTTATGGGATAGCAGTTGTCAGCCAGTTAGACTTACTGGCCAAGTTTCCCAGAAAAGCACTGAGCCTAGCTGAACACTCTCCCTGTTTTTTTGTTTAATTGGTTTTACTCAGTGTTGGATTTTCTTTTTTTTTGGGGGGGGGCCGGGTGGGAGGATGTGTTGGTTGACTGGTTGTTTCTAACTGTTCCCATGAGAATACCCTTATTTTTTTCCCCAGATCTGTCCTGATTTGTCTTTCTAAAAATAATTATAGTATCTACAGAAATGAGAAGGAAATTTTTCTACCTGAGGATGGTGCACCAGGAAGGGAAATGGTATGAAAGCCATTTTATGCAATTCTGTTCATATTGCCTGTTCAGCAAAACGGCAACCTGATGTGTATTTCTGATCATCTAGAGTACCTTATAATACAGCCTGACATATTACAGGCCTTCCACAGTAAAGAAAACACCAATTTTCCAGCTGCTAACAGTGCCTGGCCATTGTGCAAATATTCCAGGAAAGATGAACCTGGCTTCACTGTTTGAATCACAGATGCTCATCAAAGGAGATGTAGGCTGCTGAGAAACTTGCCCAGGGAAATGCAGATCAGAGGTACAAACCAGAGGACCAATAAGGTACCATAAGACCCAGATTAACATCAAGCATGAGTGAACACAGACCATTTCTGTGTTCAACACATACAAGCACTTTGATATTTCTAGATTGAGTATTTCTTTTTCTGAACTTTTCATTCACTGTATTTTGTATCAATGCGCTTACTTTTCTAATTGTAAACAAGAATAAAAACAAAAGATTAAATATCAGCATTTCTTCTAGGTTATTATTATTCCAATATTCAGATTCACTTATTTGTTATTCTACTTGCAGAGCCCCATTCCTTTACAAACTTCACAAAATTTCTGTGGAGGAAAAACCTCAACTCTTCAGATATTTTTTCTGTCCCGAAAACAAACCAGAAGTGTTTAAAAACCCCGTGTCCTGTTGCAAACATCTTACACTAACAATAACAGAAAGAAAGCAAAACGAAGAATAAATGACTTATTTAAGAATAAACCCCTACCTATCTAGCACAGCCTCTGGGTATACAGATAAGTGCAACTGCAATTATCTTCCTTTTGCTATGTAATTAATTAATTAGTTTTCAGGCACTAAGGAAACCTTTTATAAACATTTTTTTTTCTTTTTCATAGCAGACTCCAAATACCAAAAAGGCAATTCAGAATCCAGCATCAAGTCACTTTACAAGATGACGATGAAGAGTAAAGAGGAAATCTGAGGGCTTCAAATCCTTATGTAGAATGTAGAATTCTTGCTTAGCAATAACAAAAAGTTCATACCTACACAGAATTCTAATAGACAAACAAGCAATTTCCTAAATACAACTGAAAAAATGAGGAAATAATAGATATGATCTAAATTTCAGTGAGGTAACCGGAGATAACCTTTACTGACTTCAGTGGGCTTTGAATCAAACCTAGGATCCAAGGGGCAGTTTCAGTCTATACCTTGCTGCTGCTAGTTCCTGCAGCTCCTGGAGTCTTGAATGAACTTGTTCCTTTGGTGCATCAACCTCAACAAACTGGATGGAGCCCACAAGAGGAAGAGCTTGTGCACTTTCATTCAGTTCTTTCATCAAATTTTGGTAAATGACAATCTCATGCTCCAGTGCCTGGCAGATAAAAGAGTGGATTGAGAGCTAGTTTTCCAAGATACGCACTGTTTGAACTTTTGCACCAGCCTACAAGTATAGACCTTGACACGTTAAAACAGAAGTAAAACTTTGTGGAACCATGTAATGTTTCCAAGACTTGATGAATTTTAGATTGTTTTCTAGCAATATTTTTTTGGGAAAAAAAAAAAGCATACATAAATTCAAACAAATCAGATGAATAAAGACTATTAGAAATTCCTATTGCATTATTAGGCACATAAAATATTCCTGGAATAATACTCTATCCATATCTTTGATTCTAGGAAAAATAAATAAATAAGGCTTCTGTATGTATCTGTTGAGACTGAAAAGCAGATATTAGATCATAGTTCGTTCAAGTCTCAGAAAAATAAGATGAGAATATTCACTATTCTTATTTTTCCCCAAACTACATTTTTTCCAACCATATCAGTAAGCTCCATTGATCTCTTCAGTCAGTCCATTCACATGCAGGCTGGACACTTAAGTACCAATGAGACAGAAAATTTTGCAACCACAGACAGACCAGAAGATCAGGCTAGAGTACAGAATATAAGCACAGAAATACCTTATGTTTCTTGAGGAGTTTCAATGTTCCATCTTCATCCTTACCATAGTCCTTGCTTGTCACAAGTGGATATTTTTCTGTTATCCAGGCCTCCAGGTCTGAAGTATTCATTAAATACTATCAGTTAAAGATAAAACAAATTAGTTTTTACCTCAACTTGCAAAATACATTTTTTTTTTACTTAATAAATCCTAAAAGGAGGGTGTACTGTAAGATTTACTGTGATGTTTTATTAAATAACAAATAAAGAATATTTAATCCCAGGAACTACTATTCCATACTGTTGTTCTGTCAAATCATATGAAAGTGAAGGAGGCCACAGATGGAAGACTTCAGTGCAGGATAACTGAGGTCTTCTCCAGGCATCAAAGCAGTAAGCTTCAAGTTGTCTCAATTCTCTTTCTTAACATCACTATCTTTAACTTGACTCTTCCTTTACCTTGTTTACTAAGGATAGGAACTAACTGTAAAATATCACTGTGATATTTCTCCTTTCCCTTTCCTGAGAAGGTCAAATGACCTATAAAAATCAGGCTTCATAAAGCCAATAGTATAAACAGCTGTTTTTATAGATGGCATAAGTAACAGCCAGATTACTAAATACCCCAGGGAACATACTTTAGGTGGGCCTGTGCAAATGCTGTTTATGTCTACAAAGCTGCATGTGTTGTCTGAAGAACTGCACTCCTACGTGACCAATTGATGAAAGAAAATTTGGATTATTGAGATAAATATTTGCATGCAATATTTTTTTCCTTTTTAAACAAGCTAACATAACGCTCCAATATCCTGTTGAAAATAATAGGGCCCAAAATTCTAACTTGCTCTGACACTGAAAAAGTGTTATGAACTTCCCAGTTATCATTTTGTTGCTTGGATCAGGCAAAGATTGGATGGCACAAGAGATCCCATCTTTTCTGATTTCTTTGTCATAATTCTCTGGTATGAAGGGCCAGTACAAGACCCATTGCATTACTTAAGTCAAAGCCTCAGGTTGTATAAAGATACTGAGAAAGGAGCTACTATTAGGAGAAATGTGTGTTCTACACACAACCATAAGGTATGGGTAGAGACCAAGGCAAACCTCTTGAGCAGCAGGTCTAGACTGGGGGCTGCATCCTGCTATGCAACTCAGCCCTCCATTCCCAGGAGTCCAGCCTCAAGCAACTGAAGTGAATACTAGTTCCAGCAAAGCTGTTTTTTTATTCACTTTAAAATTCTGGTCCTCTTCCTTGTCTGAAGAAGCTACTGTGTAAGCACTTTGCTGTAATTTGTACCTCCTGGAAGCCGACTGAGTGCTGCAGCTGCTTCATCCTTTCCTCACAGGCCTTCTCCAAGCCCTGCCAGGCAGTTGTGAGCTCCTGGCATTTCTCACTTATTTTCTGAGCTGATGGATGCTGGCCTACAACCATTGTCTTTCCTTTATCCAGGACCCGTTGGACTTGTTGTTTGTGGGCATTCACTTCTGCCTGTAGTTCCTGGGAAAGAGATAAAATTAAAAATAGGAATAAAGGGAGGGTATGTGAGGAAAAAGAAATTCTGTGTGCTCCTAATCCTAAGCAAAACTGCCAGCTGGTGACAGTGGGCAGAGTATAGGCAGTGGACAAAACAACTGTCTCTGTTTCTCCAACAGTTGCAGCCTCAGTCACCGGTCCCAGCCCCACTTCTATAAGGCTTTGGTCTTGGTGCTGCCATTAAGGGAGGAGATATGAGTCTGTAAGGTGGCAGCAGACATCCCCTAACTTCCCTACACACTCAGCATTACTCATTGAAGTCCTCAGCCTGGTGCTCTGGCCTGGTTCTGCCCCTTCCCCTGCCCAGCAGCCAGGGGGGGCTGGGAGATGGAGCAGGACAAGGGATGAGACAAAAAGTTAGGAGATGCAGAAAAGTGTGTTGGGCTGCTAATGGGAAAATACAATATGGCAGAAGATGAATGGGTTAGAGGATGGTAGGTAGACAGACATTGTCAACAGTACCATGAAAACCATTAGAATCCTGCTCCATAAAGCTTCCTCACTAGTCTTATAAGCTTTCTTGTGGAATTTGCAATCCAGGTGCTGCAAAATCCAGTGCTGCCTGTGGTGCAGGGCAGCTCTGAGGTGCCCCTCTGGCTGTGGGGAGCTGCTACAAAGAATCCCACTCTCCAGAAATCAGTGTTAACTTGTCTTTAGAAATATACTGATGGCGGCTTCTTCAAGCCATTTTACAAGCAGTAGAGAACTAAAATAAACATTCAATGGCTGTTAAGTGCTCTCCTAGCATGCACACACCTCAAGACTGCATGTATAATGAAGCAGTAAGCACAGGACCAAAACTGGATGAGCATGTAACAGTAAAACATTCAACTCAACCCCCTAAAACATCATTTCTCCTATTTAGTGTGAGGTACACTAGCTTTTTATCCACTTTGAATAGGAAGAGGTAGAAAACTTTTCAAAATAATAACACCTCCCACAGGACTTTCATGTTTGCTCTGAAAATCATCACCATATTACTGACTTGTCTCAATCCACTGGAAGTATTTAAGCTTGGCTAGTGCTGGAATAGGTGAAGGTACTCATTGAAAGTGTGGCATTACATTTTACTTGCAATAGTCTTCCTGAAGGGAAAGGACAATTGTGCAGGTGGTGATTTGCAGGCTGAGGTGAAATGCAATGAACCAACGCGCTATAATACACTTGATTGAACGAGTTACCTTGTGTTTTTGCAGCAGGCTTTGAGCCACATCCAAGGACTTTCCGCAATTGGTAGAATGGGCAATAGGCAATCTCTCATTAATCCAGTTCAGTTCCATGTCATGATAATGGTAGAACTCATAGAGATCCACAGCAGCTTCCAGCAACTTACGCCTCTCATCAAGAGGTGCTTTCAAAGACTCAAACCTAGGGTCACCCATTAAATATATGTTAAAACAAAGCTTTATCCTGATTCTGCCAAGGGAATAAGACTATGGTACCACTGTGAAGATTAGAAAACACTGGACACTTCTTTGCAATTAAATTTCAATGGTTAGTGCTGGCTGCATATAGAAGAATCCCTCCTCCAGAAAGCTACTTTGGGCAAGCAAACTCATACAGTAACACTAAACATCAGCAGAGAAACAGTGATTTACACTGTTGAAGTCCTAGGCTTGTCCTGTGATGTTTCAAGGAACTAGTCACCATTGAATGGCGGATCACTGCACCTCTTAGAAAGCAGTGGATAACCTATGGGTAAGCAAAAGACAAGAGGAGGAGTGCAGCAGACAATGAGCAAGGTCCAGTAAGAAAGGCTGAGGTGGGTCAACAGGCACCTGTACAGGTGCAGATCAAAGCACAGTTGTGGTACAAATGGGCAGAGATATCATTCCTGGATATAAGTTAAATCTAATCAGCTGAAAGGCATTTTCTAGAAGGTAGAACAAAAAAATGCTATTTTTTTTTTCTGGTGTCCCCAAGGGTTGGAGACAAAAAGAGAGTGACATCTCACCTCCTGAGGTATTTCTGTGTTTCATCCAGAATCCTCTGGGAGTCAAAGTGATTGGTAGCCATTTTTCTTGCATGAGATACAATAGAGTTCATTTTCTCTGCCAGCTCATGTGTCTCATTTTCCAGCTGTTTGTGCTGCTTGAGTAGATCACGGCTGGAGCGCAAATCATGGCCTGTCTCAGATTCCTGAAGAACTTTCTCAATTTTCTCTATCTTCTTTTTAGCATCCTGCCAGGAGAAGATTGCAGCACACTCATACCGACCTTTCAACATCATTTTCTTTCACCTAGCTCCTCCCATGACAGCTTCCTGGACACAACTTTTAAATCCATAAATCCTTTCTTGGTAACATGATGGACAGATATCTCTAAGAAGTATCTCCTGGGAACATTTCATTTGGCACATGATTTTTGAGTTCTCCTCTCTCTCAGACACTAAAGAACGCCATTAAAAACAATCTCCTTGAACTATCTTCAGTGACATAATACAAAATCATGAGACAACCTTCAAAGGCTTCAGACTGTAGCTACAACACAACAGCAGCAGATAGTTCTGTTTGCACAGCATCGACCCATGCAGAAGGTTTTGACTGTTTTTCCAGGACAGGACAGCTACACAGATGCAGTGCTGAGCCTGGGTTCAACAGCTTTGTATCTTGGTGCTGTGCTGGCACCACTACCTTGCTCATGGCTTAGGAGTGACCCTGGTCAGCATTATATTGGATTTTCACTCTTGAGACCATAGACAAAAGGAACACCTTAAAATACACTTGTATCTGCATGGTATTCTGTTCTTTTTTGTGAAGACCACATGACAGAGCAACCAGGCTTCTAAGCAATTTTTCCCCTCTGTTCCCCACCACCCCCTGACCTGGAGTAGTTCCATGAGCTGTTCTTGCTGCCCAGCTTGTCTCAGCTTGTCACCTCGCTCTATCATCTTGCCATACAATTCCTTCCACTTCTTCTGAAGTTCTGACATCTTCTCCCGGATAGAAACTGCAGCATAATGGTTTTCTTGAATCAGCTGATTCCCTTTCTGGAAAAACACAGCACATCACTTTTAGAGCAGATCAGCATTTATGAAGTTTGGGACAAGATGGAAGACAGCTTCAAAACTGCTTTCACCTTTATCAGTGTTGCAAAGTGCTCCTCATTAGCCATCATTTCCTTCTCAGCAGCCTCATGCCACTTCAGTTTGCGCAGAACATTTGTTGGATCACGATAGGATTCATCTGATGCAATCTTGTACTTCTCATCCATCCAGATCAAAAGCTCAGCAGCATCACGATTGAATTCCTTACAGAAACAAACAGGATAAAGTTGATTTGAGGTCTGTTTCTATGTGGGTTTGCAGCGCATCCTTCCTGGTAGGATCAAGTTCTTATTTTTTTCTCCTACCAGTTAGGAAATGTGACATATTTTCATATAAAAGTTATTCTACACAACCAACACTCTTAATTGAAGACGAATGAACTTGAAATGTTGATGAGTTTTTAAGCCCTGAGAGTAACATCTCTTAGTCCCTTTTTTACCACATTTACTAATCTGTTGCCTTTAACTGTAGTGAAGATTTGTTTTTCCAATCGAGTATTTTAACCCTAAGTGGTCCATTTCTCCAGCATAAATTTGTATCTCAGCACTGCAAGCTAAATTTGGTGCCAAAAGTATGGTTACTTTAAGTATCTGTGCCAAACTGTTAAGGCCCAGAACAATAACAGGTAATTGGCAGGATAAATTTATCCAGTAGACAAAACATTCTGTTGATATCTTTTTATTCAATATCTCCATTTTTAATTTGGTATTTTGCTGTGGTTATGGCTTTGTAAGATTTATCAACAGTGCATCATCTGATCCCTGGAAAGTGAAATTCTCTGTCTCATAGCCAAACAGGAAGTGACCTGCAGTAGGAATGCTCAGCGTTTGAGATTTGTCCCATATTAAGATAAATGATAAAATTACTTCATTGACAAAATCTGCAATATCAGTCTTTTTACCTGCAGTTGTAGGGAATCCAACAGTCTCTGTTTTCTCTCAGAATTGCTTTGTATCAGCCGCTCCCACCTTTGCTGGAGTGCGACCATTCTCTCTTCAATACTACCAAGAAAAACAGGAAGACGAATGCAGTACTAGTCATATTGGTTCCCCTTGGTTGTACTGTAGTCATGACTATGATATAAGTGGAATCTAGTTCAACACAAAGTTCAATACAAAGCGAATTATTCTAACATTCTGTCAAATGCCACTTCAAAACTAAAGTGTTTCAGTCATTTGTCCTGAAAGCACAGGAAGTTCATATTTTTTTGAAAAAAAATCCCTTCATCCTGCTTTTTCCCCCCAATCCAGCAGGTCACAGCTTGGAGGTCAACTACATCCTGGCTCAGAGAAAGTGTTTCATCTCACCTTAATCACACTGGACCATTTATTAAAGCTAAATGAAAAAGGAAGGAGCTTGGACTCACACATGAGATGCAAAGTGCCTGTTCTCTATTAGGTTCACTCCATTTTCATTAAGTGCTTCAATTCGTCTCTTCAGCACCATCAGCACTTGTTCAAATTGCTGATGTTGCTTTAGCAGGCTTCGAACAGCATCTACATGGTCCTATATTTAAGAAAGAAAGTTTGAAAGTAATGAAAAAAATGCTGGACTTCATTTTCCCACCTTCTCTTTCAAGCATGAGTTATAGAGTACATTTTGCCTATGCCTAAGGATTTTTTCTTAATGATTAGCCACCAAGCTGATAAGTCAATTGTATATAAGCCATCTTACATGTACAAACACAGCAACAAATCACAACTGTAGCTGTTTTTAAAACTTTTTTTTTTTTTGAGATACAATGAGCTTTGTTCTCACTAAGATGAGTAAGAACTTAAGAACATTAATAAGAACCTGAAAGTCTAGTTTCCAAGTATTAAAATGCCATGGCTATAAGAATGAGGAAACTGATCTAATTTAAAAATTGTTGCTACCCCCTGGATGGTGAGGTGAAGTAGAAGAAAACCAAATCAGCTTCATTACATACCCCAAGGTCATTTCCCCGGAGAAAGGCCTCGTGGCCAGAGAGGGCTGCATTGATACGGTCTCCCTCCCTGTTGAACTTCTGCAGTTCCAGGCCATCCTGCAGCTTTTTCTGCCGCTGTTCCCACATTTTCTCCAGTAATTTGCTCTCCTCTGCAAGCCTCTCCATGGACTGGTGGACATCTGCGGTTCTGCCGTTACTGGGTTGTTCGTGGATTACTTTGCGACCTAGCTCTTCCAGCTGCACAAATCTTAACCAGAGTCAAAAAGAAAAGTAAGACCTCATTGCATGAGGGAATATGAATTCTCTTTCATTATAGCTCTTGGCCATTTTGGTAGTGCCTAGACATTAAGCTTTCTTCCCTCCCTTTCACTCTTTTCCTGTTAGCCAATGTTATGCGCTACAAAGTGCAGTCGGTTGCTTGCTCAGGGGTAGATGCTGGAGGCAGTAGGTGAGACTTCCACATTTGGATTGAAAGCCTATATAAGCAGGCTTTCCCATTAAAAAGCAGAGGGGGCCCAACTCAGTATCTGGAACTTCATAACAGTGCAGGACAACTGAAGATGATGGCAACTGGAAGCATAAGACCTGAGAAAGGGAGGAGTGGGAAAACTCAAATAAAGTGCAGATGGTACTATCCAAGTGTCAGGTAGTTGTGAAAGACTACTCCAAACATAGAGCTCTTCCTTCCCTCTCCATCAGCCATCAGGACAAGCATGCAAAAACTAACTGCATTTTGTGTTCTGCAGTCTCCTTTTGACACTGTTTCAATAGTATTTAAATAAACTCTCTGTACGACTTCCACACATCATTTATATACATGACAGACACTTTTCATTTTCACAAAACTGCTGTCATATCACCCCACTCTGCTCACCCTAACAGTATCTCTCTACCTTTCTTTCTGAGACATAATTTCTTTCAGCAGGTCCTGGTGTTCCTTCAGCAATTGCTCTGCAGAAGCCACATCTATACCCATCTCTTCACTGCTCAGTTTCTCCCGAATGCCTTCTGCCCACAACAGGAGCCTGCGGCTGTCTTGCAGGAAGGACTGTTGATTTTGGGCCTGCTGCAGAATGATCCACTTCTTTTGGGTCTCCAGCTTGAGTTTTGCCAGAAGCCTCTCCATATTCTCCACCTGCTCAGTGATGGCCCTGCTCTCTGTAGGGTTGGTGTCCTTAATCCTACAAGAAGAAATAAAACATATTAAACTGGATGCACACTTCAGACATTTAGAGCTTGAACTGGTAGTCTTTAAAAGGAATGTATTTGGATATTTACACTTCCATTAAAAAGAAAGTCAGCTAGTGCAACAAATATTCCGTGCTAGTACGAAATATGGTTGTGAATACAGTGTATTGCAGAAAATGCAGACCTGTGAAAAACTCTAGTAACACCATTGTGGTTCAATGATTCATTCCCACTGTGAATGTACAGAAAACTTAAAGTAGAGAAATACTTTAAATTCACATTTCAAATTCAAACTCCTGTCACAATTCTCTGCTATCTTTCTTCTTTCATTCTTGCTTCACTCGATTACCATTTTCAGGACCTAACTGATACCTAGTTCAAAATGTGGAAGTAACTTCCACCAGTAGAGAAAATTTGTTAGAGCCACAAACAGTCCTGTGGTATTTATCCTCCTACAACAGTGAATTCTGGAAGCAATCACTTCACTAATCACCCAGCCATGCTCAAGAGATGATCTCAATCCAGCAGGCCAGTCAGTTCTTCAGTTTGTTAGAAAGGGAAATTTTAATGAGAAATTTCACAAGCTGCTCATTCTTTTTATACCCACAGTTTGCAACATAATCTTAAAGAACTAGCAAAGTATAGGGAAACAAAGAGTAGATTCCTTACGATTTTGCAACACTCCTCAAGTATTCGATTTTCCTCTCTATCACCAGGACCTCTCTCTCAATTGTAGACAGTTTGCGCTTGTCCAACTCCAGCCCAGCAGGCAAATTCTCTGCTTCCAGATTGCTGATCTGGACCATTTTGTCTTGCAGTAGTACTCCTATGCTCTGGCAGTCCTGAAGAAATGTCTTCACATCAGCCACTCCAATCAGCTCAGAGCCCTTCTCCTCCTTCAGGGCTTCCATGCGTTCCCACCTTAGAGAGAGACAACTCCATTATTTGCATCTAGCCTCAGACACTACCTAGAGAGCAGATTCAATTTATAGCCTTTGTTATACATGAGATGCATCCTTTTTTCTATTCAGAAAAAGTCTCGTATAACGATTTGATCAGGACTTAAGTGGGCTGAAGGGGTGGACACTAGTGCTCTCCTACAATCTCAAAGCTCAACTCATTGCTATTTCAAGCAGGGGGACCTGCTCAGGTGACCAGAACACACTAGACATGATGCTAATAAACAACAGTGGTCAAAATCAGGACCTGGCTGTGCTTCTCAGCTCTAGCTGGGTTGCACAGCGCCAGAAGTACATACACCACAGGTACTAAACTAAACTTGAAGTCAAACAGGGTTTGATGATCTTCTCAGCATTTGTGAAGGGTATCCTCGTCCTAATGTTTAAGTAACCAAATCATTTGCTGCAGAGACAGATCTGCTCTGAAACCACTTTTGTCATCTGTGGGTGGATTCGCATTGTTCTTTAACACGAACACACATAAGTGGACTGCTACAGTTTAATATCTCAGTGTCAGCGGCCTGGAAGCACTCTCAAGTCCCAGAGGCATGACAGCAGGCTCAGGGCCAGCCTAGAGCCACTGTGGCTGAGGGCTGCCCCCTTCCCACTGGTGACAGTGGGAACAGGTTGCCACACAGCCCTGAGGGCTGGAATACAGCTCTGGGGCTGACTACCAACCCCAGGCTCGCCCAGCTCACCTCTCTGGCACTGAGGTCCATCTGCCCATGCTGGCCCACCAACCCAAAGGGAACAGCCAGCCCTCCCTGTGCCTTCACAGTCTGACCCAGGCTCAGGCCTCACAACAAAAATTGGCTTCCTGGCCAGGCCACAGCCCTGGTCCCTCACCACAGACAGCCATGGGGACCATGAGTGCCCCCCATGCCCTGCTCCTGGATGGGGTGGTGGGACAGGCTGCCAGGCCCACATCAGGCCCCAGGGAGCAGCCCCTACTCCTTTGCCCCCTGTTTGGTGACAACTGCCGCACCCACATAACAGCAAACCTCACCCACATGTGAAAACCTCCCCTCAGGCCAATGCTGGGAGCTAAAACTCTACCAGGTGGATATTCTCTCAGTGTAGGCTAGATCCGGCATGAAGGGTTAGTTGCCCCCATGAGACAACCCTCTGTTTTACTAGTAGTTCCTTTACCTGCTGTTGATCTCTTCCAGCCAAATTTGGATCTCAGAATATTTGCCGGGACTGATCTTTCCATATTTAGCAGCTAAATTTTCAATATCTCCCAGCTGGCCTTTGCCTGCAGCCAGTTCCGTTAAAAAGCTCTAAAACAGAAAATAACAATGCAGAATTCAAGGTTTTTTCATTTTTATGGACATGATTCTCAATAATCTGTCATATTCACTCATCTCCCACCTTCACAAGTGTCTTCTGCCTTTGTCAGTCTGCTGAAACCATGCCTACCTGCACATGGAGCTCCCTCATAGCCCTCCTGAACCCCCTGGTGTGCACCCTACACCTGTGCACATGTCCCACTCCACTGGGATGCAAGTGCACTGTAGGATGTTTTCCTCATCTGGCATTTTTCTTCAAGTGGTCTAAGATAAACCACAAAAAGAATCCTTTTGTACCATTATATTTGTACAGGATACTACATCCACAGGAGAAGTTACAGGGATATAATTATATTAGCTTCAATAAGCTTGGCATAGTTTATACGAAACAAATACCTGGTCTGTGCATGACTCCATGTATTGAAGTTAATGAAAAGACTCTCAAAACTTAATTTCTCAACTTCACCTCTTTCCCCAAGATCAAACTGATTTAAAAGGTATCATCTGTGAGCAGGGAGAAGGGATACCTGATATTTCTGCTGCATGACCTCCACATTGTCTGCTTGAGGCTGAAGAGTCCGGAAAATATTCTCTTTAACTTTCATCCATGATTGAAATTCTTCACAAGAGCTACAGAAGCGGTAATATCCAATCATCTCCTCCAGAGCCTTTTTTCTGTCCTGTAAAACAGACGAAGATTGAAGTATTGCTGTACTAATGTACCTTGCCATTTGAAGAAAAGAAAAACTCCTTGGATTTAACTACAATACACAGGTGGTAGCTTAGTAGTTTTGCCAGACACAGCTGAAAGCACAGAACACGTTACCTTAAGATCACAATACTTCTTCCCAGAGCCACAGTGGTTTAAAAGCACAAGAGAAGCAGTTGGAGAGCGCTCAGCCCCAGACATGTAGCAAGGCCACTGTGCTGCTTACTACTGCAGCCCGAAGGTTCACCTCAGGTGTTTCAGGAATACGTAAAAGTCCCATGCAACATATTTTTGGTCATCTTTAGGTCAGGATTGTGGTGGATGGGAGTGAAAAGTAATAAATGGAGAATGCAGATTACAGTTGTTTATTTTTTCAGGTATCAGATAAAACAGCCCAAAGACTTAGGAGCTGCAGCAAACAAACATTGGCAGGGGAGAGGGGGAAGGATTACACAAAAAAAACCACTCTCCATAAATTAAAAAGACTAGAAGGGAAATCAGAGGTTTGCGAACACAAAATGCATTTTGATACAAAACTTCAATGATAATCTCAAGCCTTGAGGTCCCACAGAACAGGATTGAAGCACATTATTAAACTGAAAAGCAGAAGCTGGCACAGTACTCTGCATTGCTTCACTATTTTTGTGAACTACAAAGCATTGGAGGGGATACTATACCTCAGCCATGCTCTGTAAATTTTCATAAAGTGAATCTATTTCCTCTTGGGTCTTCCAGATGTTCTCTGGAAGAAAATGAACATCTGGACTGGAGGTTCCAGGGAACACAGCTTCAGACGTTGCCCAAGTTCGACTGAATGGTAGCTTATTTGTCTTTTGATTTAAGTCACTTAGGGTTTCTGTCTTCACCACCTGTTAAATGAAATTTAACAGAATCAATTTGGAACAAAATTTCACATGGAAAGAAAATTCGCACTTGCTAGTTCAAATCACATTCTGACTCTTTAAACAAAATGTTTCCGGTATTTGAATCAATTTCCTTTGTTTTATTCTGAAAGAATGAACCCAATAACTGAAAAAACCCACAATTTTGTTTAAAGAAGCTTCATGTAGCTTATTTTAAAACATATTAATTAGGTAAAAATTCTTATTTTGTGCCCGCATCCAAGTTGGGTGGGCTTTTTTTCCAGTTTTTAAAATTGCCAGCAAACCAAAGGATCGACTATGCTCACAGTTTTATTTATGGTGGTGTTTTAGTACCTGAACATTTCCAGTTTCAAAGCCTGTGAGAGCCCTAGTGAATAAATGTTTTTATTTGCACATCAATACCATCTTGTTACATACTTTTTCATGTTTAGTAACAAAGCAATTAAATTTCTGTTCTAAGAAAAATTAATGTTGGAATGATGAGGTAAAGCAAAGACCCAAAGTTCTGCTCATAGCTCTCAAACTGGTTTGGCTAAACATTGACTCATCACACAAGTCTGAAAGGAGCAAGCTATGAAATCTCACTCATCTCCTCTGGCTTCGGCTGTTAAATGAGCTGATCCCAAGTCAAAAGTTCCCTTTCTAGTCAGTGAAAAAGCACAGCCATCTGCAGAGGTTGACTTCATCCCACGTGCCTTAACCATTCTGGGATTTTATTAATAGCTCCTGGAGTTGTATGGTGGTTCATTAGTAGAATTACAATGCAGACATTCTAATTCTAATTACAACATTAGAATGCAGAAAGCAATTGAAAAGAAGTTTAGATTTAATGTCTACTTTTTCAAGCTGATTGAAATTAATAATGTTCTGAGAAGAAACATTGCAAAAGTATTTGCGAGGACTGGTAGAGGAAACTACTATAGATGACAACGCTATCACTGAGCACTAAGTAGGTGGGCTGTGAGTGGTCAAGTAACTTCTTCATCATCTAAAAATTTGCCTTAATTCTAACTGAAAATTTCTTATGAATTAAAAAAGGGCTCTTGTTTAGGTAATTTGGAAAATTCTATGGCAAAATAAAAATATTTTACATAATTAAACTCCATTTCATTTACATTCTTGAACAAAATGTGACTTGACCCTTCATCTACTTACTGCAGCTGGAGCTTGCTGTGCTGCAATGTCAGCCTGCTCTTTCAGGCGTCTCATCTCAGAGGAGTAGGCTGCAATCTCCTTCTCCAGCCGCAAGTGACGATGCAACAGTGCTTCAGCACTTGATTCATCTTTTCCGTAGTCCTTGCTGGCCAGAAGGGGCTGCCTTTCTCGTAACCATGAGTTTGCTTCATCGATGTCAGCAAAGTACTAAAGGAACACAGGGGAAAAACCACTTGGTTTCATCCTGAAAGTATCACAGCCAGCTCCTTCTTTTGAAAATAATGAATGAGGCAGAAATGCCATAAGGTTTGTAGCTATAAGGTTATTACAGGTGTTGTGAAAGCTAAAGTTAACTCTAAACCCATGATGTATTTCATAATCACAGCAAGCACAGATAATTCAGAGAATCACAGTGGGTAAATAGATTCAAGGATTGCCTAGTTAACTCTTTAAAAACTCCTAACTCAGACTTTATGGTACTTAGCAGCAGCGGTAAAAGGAACTCACAATGTACAATGTTAGCAGGCACCACACAGTTCTAATAGACATTAACTAAAGGTTCTAGGGAATAGTCCAACAACAATGAACTCAATCAACAACAAAAGTTTTCTTCTGTTTTTCAGAATTTGCAGTCTGCCCGACTACGGTTGTAAAAAACCAAAACAAGATTTTGAGATAGAGAATAGAGGCTGTCACGGTTTAGCCGCGGCGGTAACAAAAGCGCCACGTGGCAGTCCTTTGGCTCCGCCCCCCAGCGCTGTGGAGAGGATGAGAAAGAAAAGGCAGACTCGTGGGCTGAGATAAAAACTGTTCACCAGAGCAGCAGCTATTGCAGGGAAACAGCAACACAGACGGAGGAGACAAACATGAGCACACACCGACCGCACCCCACCCCCCCGACCCGACCACCACCGACGCCGCTGAGGTGCACCCCGGCGCCGCCCGCCCATATATACGCCTACGCCGTGACGTCACCACGCCCACTCCCGGCTGTGGCCCCTCCCCTCCCCGGCTGGCTCCTTGTTGTCCCTGAGCCTGGCACACGTCAGGTGCTATAGCTGTGCCGGGTAGAGACAGGGGAGAATCAACCCCGTCCCTGCTGGAAACCAGGACAGAGGCACAATCGAAAAAAGAAAACTTATAGTGGTGAAAGAAAAAAGGAAGAACAGCTGACTCAAAATGGTATTGAACTTACTAGACAGAAGTGAGAATTTAGACTTTGTCAAGAACAAAGCTGTCAAGTCTTGGTAAAGCATCTCACGGGAGCAACAGGCTGAGGAAAAAACTTGGGGAAGGGGTAATACCTCAGATAATGTTGTGTGATTTGTGAATGCTGCTTTTATGAGAGTTCCTTATTTGTAGATACGTGAACGTTTGTTGGTGTTGAAGTGTAGATCAGAATAGCAGGGTCAATTGTTTCCCAGGGCTTGGGAACTTCATGGAACTGAACTGAACCACATCCATCCCCCATACCACACACCATAGCAGAGCCCTTCTTACCTGTTTGATTAGAGCTGCTGCCTGCAGGCGGCTTTTGCGATCAGCCAGTTCATCTTGGAGCTGCTGCCACAACTTCTGGAGGTTGTCTGTCTGCTTCAGAATGTCCTCCTGGCGCATGGGGTTCTTCTGGCTCAGCTCCAAGCCCCTCCTCATCACATCAGCACATATGGCCCTGTGAGAGTTGCACTCTGCTTCGAGAGCCTAGCAGGACAGGAGACATGTCAACACAACTCACTCCCCAACAGCTGAGGGTGGAGAGGGGATCCTGGTCTCCACTACTGTAATACATATGTTTCTAACAGCCCTGTGTCTTATTAACGTCTATGACGTTTCCCTGAGCCTTGGCATGATTGTCCCTTAGCTCACCACACACAAGTTTCTGTCCTGATTATTGGCTTTGACATGAAGCTTGCTATACAGTCATTTCTGAAGTAGACACTTGTTTGTCATCCATCAACTCGGCTGTCTTATGCTGTCCAGAAGCAACAAATTAGCAAACAGATGCACACAAGCGTATATTAAAATTACAGAAGAGGTTTCTGTTTCACTTTTGTCATATAAGTTCTCAAGTGGACAGGTCTCTTCACTTGTTTACAGTGATTCTTTGCCATAGGAAGGCAGTAGCTTATATAGCTAAATTTTTGATAACAGCCAACAGCAAGCTCTTAGAGGAAGTGGTAAAATATTGTAAGCTCCCAAGGTGTTCTATCCTGCCTGCATTTTTCGTCTTTTCACCATCTCTTTCTTTCCTCACATCTCTCTTGGCCAGGAAAGGCAGGTGGGAAAAACAAAAACTAGCAACCTTTTTTACCTCCTATCCAAAGTGAGCTCATATGAAGCCCAGTGTCTTCACTAGAAGCTGCACTTCCAGCCAGTATGAAACATATTCCTTCTCTACTCTTTCTTTCCCCTCTTGGGGAAAAATCCCTACTTTATACATTCTTTAAAAATTCCACACACTGCTTAGGACGCTTGAGATAACGAGTGGTTTGGTAGCTTTCGTATAAGTGCTGCACTGACTGAAGTACATAATGTTCTAAAATCTTGCTATAATACAAAGAGAAGGCACCACCATCAAAGTAGGATACCTTGTGCTTGTGAATAGAGGCTGTAATCTGGCTGACATCTTTCCCTAATGTTGTTGTTCTCGCTAGCTTCCATTTCTCAGAGATCCATGATTCTTCTTCTTTGCAGTCACGGAAAAATTCAAAAAGCTTCAAAGCCTCTTCTAGCTGAAATTTTCTGAAGAAAGAAACAAACAGTATATCTCTGTCAGAAACAGGATTCCATGGACACAATGGTAGCATAATCAAAGCACAAATCATAGTAAGTGCTGAGGATGAAGCTATTCTTAGTCTATGAAAGTGAATGATCTCTTTTAGTCAACTGCAATCAAGACACTCAAGTTGCTGTGGTACATATTTATAACTGGAGAAATGAAAAATTTCAAATGCTGGGAAGCTGTGTCTTCTGATTAAGGGAGTTATTGGCCACCCTAATCAGGAAGAACAGAGCTACGAGTATAGCCTACCGAGACTTGCTCAGAGCTGTAAGGTTCTGATACAGCTGACGAAGCATTTGAACTTTCGCATAAAGCACTTCTGGTTTAACTGTGCTGTCCTTGCTGATTTCTGCTGTCTTCTGGGTGATGCGTGTCAGTCTGTCATCATAGGAAGAAATCTGCGAATCCACCAAGTTGTGCTTCTGCAGCAAATCTACTACTTCTGGGAGCTGCTTCCCACACTCCTGGGAATTCACTAGCACCTGCAAAGTGAGAAACAAAAGACATTGGCAGAGAGTGCCTCCAAGGGCTCAGTTAAAAGAAATCAGATGAAAGGCTCCTGTTGACTCTCACAGCTTCTTCACAGTAATGACGTCAGCTAGGTAAAGCTGAAATCTTCCCGATTACAATACTTTTCTTTCAATTTCAACAAGCTTATGGCAACAATCCAGAGTTTCTATCAATGCAAGTAACAGTCCCTTCAAATCAGCATCTGTTTACGCTCCTAAGTTATTTCTACTGATTAAGCACTCAAGGTCTCAGAATTCATGGACAAAAATAATCTATAGGCAGATTGCTTCACATTCTGTATTTGGAGAACTCAACAATTTCACATTTTATGGTAAGTTTTGACTGCAATGCTTTTTTTTTTTTTGAGGAACTTACTTGCCTTTGCTATCTAAATAATGAAAAGAAGTACTTCACAGTAGTTAACTGGTGGTTGATGAGTGTACCAAGTGCTTAAAAGTCTGTCCTCCTTCTAATTGTATCAATGGATGCAATCATCAATCCTGTTGTAGGATGTTATCTTTCCTTACCAGTCTTCTCCCATGTCCTCAGGCTGTCATGGTTCTAACAACATTATTATTATTAAGTGTTTGCTTACTAACACTAGGACAGAAAGATTAATAAATGACAGATATCCCCATATTTAATTTGAAATTCACAACTTCATACAGCATGTTGATGCTTTCAACTTAGGTACAAGACAACCTATAGTCCCAAGAATTTCTCTGTCTTTAAATAATACAAGGCAAGACCAAAGGATGTATATATAACTTCTGCCATTACAAAATCAATATTAAACTAGTTATTTCCTATGTTAAAGAGAAAACTTTGAGCTCTGACACTCTGGTAACACTTGGAAATTCTTGCTAAAAGGAATCACTGTGCATTTACAATGGAACTTTTCTCTTTCACAAGTTTAGATACCCGAAAGCCAGACTAGCCTGAGCTAGTGCCCACCTGACTGGAGGTAGTTCCAGAAGGTAATGTAGAAGAATTACTTGCAATGGGAAGGGGAGGCTGTTTTATTCCACTTTTGCTTTTACACTTCTAAATTTAGGTGAGATTATTTCTCATCTTTATTTTACTACATAACTTGAACCTGCTGTGCAATCTCTGTAATACCATATCTGAACAGGGAGAGCCACTGTAGCAAAGCCTGTTTTTTCTTATGAAGTTCTCATGTAGTCACCTTGAACAATGAACTGAAATACACAGTTTGGCATTTAAGTAAAAAAGGGTGTATTTTTTCTGTAGCTGATAGACTTATCTTCTATTGGCACCAGACAGTCCCTGGAACATGGGGGCTTTTTTAGGGACACACACTGTAACAGTGCAATCTGTGTGCTAGTGGAGAGAGCTCTGTACCTGCAGCTCTTTCAGCTCCTCAGTAATGGCATCAGTGTCCCTCAGGAGGCCCAGAATTTCCTGCATTGTACTCAGGGAGTGTTGTCGTCTCTGCAGTTGATCCAGAAGATCCTGCCATTGCTTTGAAATGCTATTTTGCCTATAAAGGAAGGGCAAGACATTACCAATTTGGTCTAAAGACTTTGGCCTGGGACATTCTCAGTGCTTGCAGCTTTAGAAGAGCTAACTGAACACGCACAACTGCTGCCACTCATGCAAGAAGACAGACCGCAATCACAAAACAGGCCAAAAAAATGTTGTTATCTAATTAGTGTGATCATGGTGAGGAATTTTGGGTAGCACATCAACTGTCATTCACTTTACTAATTTAGACCTTGTTTTTTATGGCTCCTCACACCTGACATTCCACATTGCTTTTATTTGATACACTGGAAAGGCTTGGAAAAAAAGAAGTTGTTGTGGTTTGGCCTTGGCGGCAACACAAGCACCACGTGGCAGCCTGCTCGTTTTGATGCGCCACAGTGGGATGGGAAGGAAAAGGCAGACCCGTGAGTTGGGACAAAAACCGTTTAACAGAACAACAAGTATTACAGGGAAACAGCAACACAGATGGAGGACACAAACACCAGTACGATACCGACTGCAGCCCGTACCGGCCCGACCAATGCTGCTGAACCCCACCCTGGCGCTGCCCGCCCAGATATAGGCTGTCTTCACGCCCACTTCCGGTTGTGGCCCCGCCCCTTCCGGCCAGCTCCCTGCTTCCCCCTGGGCCTGGCGCACATTGGGTGGGAGAGCTGGACCCTGATGGAGCCAGGGGGGAATTGACCCCGTCGCTCCTGGAATCCAGGACAGAAGTGGTCTTTACGTGGCTGCTTAAAGTAAAAAATTAATCTAAACAATACTGAGTCACAATCTGATCTCATAAAGAGTTCAGTTTACTCTTTCATAACTGTTTTTCTTAGTTTTCCCAAAAGTTTCTGATTTTATTTGAACTTAGAAAAACACTGAAATACCAAAAGAACAAGTTATTTGTACGGCATTCTTAGCCACTCCCAAATCAGGTTATATTGATCAGAGAAGTCATAAGATTTGCTCCACATTGGAGTCAACCTGAGAAGACTTTGTGCCTTAACTAACCTATATCTCCCCAAGTTACACACTGAAAAAGAAATGTGTTGATTTGGAAAAAAAAAAAAAATCCCTCTAAGCACTTCAAATGAAAGATAGGACTTTTGGCAGAACAAGTATTTTCATATGTAGTGTAAATCTTAAAACTAAATTTCATCAGAAACCAGTCTAATCAGGCTGAGGATTTGATCATCCAAGAAAAAAATAAAATATTAAAAAGGGTGAAGCATTTGTCTTATCTACTGAAACCGTTCACATGTAGAAGAAATTCCTGTAAGTTCTACTCATGAGGAACAGAGCTATGATTCACAGCTACCATTCATTTTCTTCTACCACACCACAGAATTGTAATTAATTTTGACCTCCACCACTACTCAGTCTCACAACCATCACTTACTTCTTCACAATTTGATCTTTTCCATGATAGTTTTCCTGGCTGATGACTGTGGCCATTTCATTCAAAGCTGTGAAGCGTTCCCTCCTTGGGAGTACATCTGCCACGATGGCTTCCAGCTTCTTACTCGCAGCCTCCATCCTGTCTACACTTTCTGGCCAGAAGTCCTGCTTCCCAATCACTTTCATCATGTCTTCCAAGTAGGATTCACGCAGGGCTGCCTTCTTGAGGAACCTCTGGGCTAGCTGTTCCAGCCTTTCTAGCCTCAGCATCTCCTTCTGCAGTGCTTTTCCCCGGTTGTGCTCTGCCTTTTCCAGGATAATCCAGTGCTTTTCCACATCCTGCAGTGTCCTCCCCTCTGGGGGCAAGTATGGCCGTTGGTTGTTGGCTCTCTGCTTGGTCCTAATGTTGAAGAGATGAGCTTCAATCATGCCCTTCTCTTGATATTTGGGAGGTTTCTCCACAGTGCGGAAGGTCTTGAAGTTGGCCATCAGAAGCCACATTTCCTGAAGTGAGTTGGGGAAACGACGATCATCCAGTTCTGTCACCTTCTGTTTAATCCATTTCAGGAGGTCAGAGACCATTTGCTCATATAGAAGCTTCAAGTCATCTATCTCCTTCAGCAAGAACACAATCTGTGATGGGAATATAGAATCATAGAATGCTCAGAGCTGGAAGGGACCTCAATGATCATAGAGTTCCAACCCCCCCACCACGGGCAGGGACTCCTCCCACTAGAGCAGGTTGCTCAAAGCCCCATCCAACCTGGCCTAGAACACTTCCAGGGATGCGGCACCCACAACTTCTCTAAATAACTGAAGTTTTAAGCCACATAAGAAGCAGACTGAAGCAAGGTGGGTGAACAGAAAACAGCATCTTCATAAACCAAGCTTAGGAAGCAAATAGTGAAATATGTCAGGTGAACTTGTGTCAGGAATATAGTATTTAACAAGCACATTGACACAGTCATCATGTTTTTATACCAATGTGGTGATAGCTGTCACATCTGAGGGCAGGAGAAATCCTAGAATAACATTCCATAAAACACAGATAAATAAATACTGTTTAATGTTTCAATTAGTTTTATTTATTTATTTATTTAAGAAACGGTTCATTTTGGAATGAACAGCATGCATGTGGAGACTGTCACCAGTTCCCATGTGGGCTGACTAGAAAGCAAGAATCTCAAAATGAGAATTCAGATGTTTTTTTTACAATTGAAAACAAGCAGATTTATTTTTTACATTCTCATTCCTAAAACCAAAACAATTTTCTCTCATATAATATGCAATTACACCCTCTTAGCATCACCACCTTAGGCTGTAGAAGACTATCAGACAAGATCCTGGTTCTCTCATGCCTACAGCAGACTGTGATCAAACAGCTTCTCCTCAATCTCGGAGATGTTTCTCTTTATATAAATTATTAGAGAATGTGTCATAGTCAAAGAGGGGTTTGGTAAGGATGTTAACTCTGATTTAATACTAATTTTCTAAGCCTGTGGTATTTATCTGTTTCATTTGTGGTCTGACCTGCCTTTATTTCAAGCCAGCACTGAAATCCGTAATGAAATGAAAAGGGTTAGAATTAAAACATCCTTTCTTTCCATTTTACATTTTTTTTTCTATCTTTGTCTTTTTACTTTATAGTTTATTTTTTCCTTGCCCTAACTTAGTAGTCTTCCTGCAGACATTAGGTTTAATGCTGAACAATATCGTCTGCCTCTATCACTCCCCTGAGTCCACCTGCTCCAAACAGGCAGATTAGTAAGGGAGATGGCACTGAACAAAAACCCAGCCCCTGCAGGTGGCAATCTGCTCTCACCTACCATTGCACATGGCAATAAATATGTGTCAGAGTGCTGGAAGAGGAGTAAAACAGCACCAACCTTTTGTGAAGAAAAAGCAGCCCGTGACATCAGGGCCCCCTTCTGTATTTTCTGCCATCGTACCCAGTTCTCGCTGAAAGATCCTAGCAAATGCATGGTAACCTCCCGTGGGAGGGGGAAAGGAGATTTACCTCCCCAGGCTGATTGTCTCTGCCATCCTGGTCACACACTTAGTCTGAACTCAGAGGCTTCCTTGGCACATTCAGGCTTCCCTCACCAATCCTATTAGTAAATTCAGAGCTGTCTATTTGAGGGGACTAAGGACATGAAGAGATTAACATCTGTTTAGTTCTCCTCCTCAATGTTTGTGTGTCAGAAATGCAGGAAGACAAGAATGGAATATTAGAGACAGGCTGAAAATCAGGAAGGAGGTAAAGAAAGAAAAAGAAAAAAAAAAAAGAAAAAACAGCAGGTAAGTGGAAAGAGAGAGAGAAAAGAAAGAAGAAATATTCATATACAAAATAGAAAAAACAGTGGAACACAACAAGAACTGAAAAAAAACACAAAGTAAGAAATACTCTCTCTTTTTTTCCTTAATATGAAAATTATGGCCTATTTTATCCTCAGAGTTCCTCTAATATGTGCTTGGTGACTCAAGGACTATTTCAGATTTGTCAGAAGAAGAAGTAATGTCTCTAAGAAAAAATCCAGAGGCTCAGGCATAGAAGAGCCAAATCCTACTGCCCACTCTCTTTACTGATGCCCAGTCTTTGTTTGACTGAATTCCAAGTCTTGCTCTCATACAATGCTTCTCTTAAGAGAACATTGCTGCTACTGATACATGTCTTGGCATCATCTGTTTTCTTGTTGCGGACCACTTTGTTAGCTGAGGAAACCCTGCTTTCCAGAAGCTTTTTACCATGCCACCACTAGGGAAGTCTTAGTTTGGATTTCTGATCATATGGAGGACAAAATGTATGTGGAAACTAAAAAAATAACATTTTTTTCGCTTTTTTCTAGGACTGTTTCCCCTTGTTCTGCACTCCATCATTTTTCATGTCTTTTTTCTTGTTTGTTTGGTTGGGGTTTTGGTTTTTTTGCATTTTGTATTTCCTACCTGACTAAGGGCCTAGAAAGAATGAATGAGGATTTTCACAGGAAATTAAACTCCAAAATAGTCTCATAGAATAGGGCACCATCATTCCCATTAAATTAGAAAACTGTTGACTAGGTCTGCTTCTGCCTAGCAGTAATCCTCCCAAGATTTAACGTCTAAAGCTGCCTTGGAACCACACCAGTTCTCAAACAGGGACTGTGAGGTCAAAAAGGGTTTAATTTTCAGTGAGGTAAATGCAATGCCCTTTAAAGATCAGGGAGTCTAAAGACACTTCTCAAGATTCAAGTGACGATAAAAGGTCTTTCAAATGGCTGTGCCACTTAATTCAGGCCAAGTGATCCTGAAGCTGAGCTTGCACAAAAATGCCCCATTTCAAACATAAATTTAGGTTTATGTATTTAATTTATAACTTCTGAAGACAGCAATGCACTTACTTTGTTAAGTCGCTTTTGTATTGTCTGTCCTTGTTTCAGTCTAGAGAAGTAGTGGTAATAGAGTGAAACATAAGTCATGATGGATCTCTCATCTGGGTAGGGTACGGCCACATCCTCTGCATCAAGCAGTTTGCCAATTCCTAGCTCTTTCTCAGCAACATCGAAGGCATTGTTCAGGTTTTTGATGGGCTGGTCCTGCCGTAGTGAGCTATAGTGGATAAGATCAGGCCTGGGAAAGGAGAGCAGGGCGTGGAAGGGAAGAAAGATTTATGTTTGTCATAAGTTCTTTCAGATTACAGACCATAAACTGTTTATTAGACAGAGGAATGTGACATTAACACTGAAATTACTCTGTCTGACCCTGAGCTTCATTCAAGGGCGTCACTGCTTGCCTACAGAACAGGAAGAAAACTGTCCCTTGTGAAATTGAAGTACTGCTCCCAGTGAATCTCTGCCCTTCACTTATTTCTCTTCACTGATGGGTGAGATCCAAAGCCCACTGGAGAAGACATTCTGAAAAGGGAGGTGAATCCCAGCTGGGGAAGCTATAGGATCCCACCATGGTATCCTGGCAGAAGATGTAGCAGAACTGTTAATGGGAAAGAAATGTTCAAGATTCTCCCGGGTGGTTTCTCTCTCCTACCTTTGGCTGTTTTCTTCACACTTTTTCACAGGGACAGAGAATGGAGAAAAAAGGAAACTGAGAAGCTGCTTACTCTGATACAATTAAATGAGAAGGTATACATGCTCACAAAGTTCATACAATAAAACCAGTCTTTAAAAAGATAACTTTTGAAAAAGAGCAATGGGAACAAAACTGAGGGGCTGAGACCAAATAACAAGCAGCATTGCTCAGATGTGTGATAGACCCATGGAAATCTGATTTTATGCCCAACAGAAGGAACCACCAACCAGGAGCTTTTGGTCCTTCCTTCCTCAGAGAGGGAATACCCATTTAAGAAATGAGAGTCTTCAGTGAGAAGGGGAAAAGAGAAAATTTGAGAATTTCTTGACAAATACCTGTAATTCAGACCATGAAACAACTTGTGCTGGAGCTAGAAACAGCAACGAGCAACTCATCCTGAACCGACCCATCAGATCTTACCTATGAGCATGTATGAGTGCATTGAAGGCCAGTCCATCACTCCAGCTTTTGGAGAAGTCCTTCACATTCACATTGGAATAGCTGGCAGTTTTATGCTGACACCAAAGTAGTAAGGCTTCATTGGCAAGTAGACCATCAGCTTTGCCTCCAAATTCTTCCTGTGAAGACAGCAAGAAAAGAAAAATCAGTGCAAACAATATATGGAAGTAGGATCAGTGGATTTATCTTAGGTTTCCAGTGATCACTTTGTATTACTTCTTTCCTAGTCACAAATCCCTTCAAACTCATAACTTGCAGATTGTATCTGCCATGAAGGTAAAATGATTTAACATAAAAGCAGAAGTTTTCTGTTGAAGTAAAAGCTAAACAAATGAACTCATAAATCTTAACATGAAATGCAGGTGTTAAAAGGTTTTTAAATGTTTGTCTTCTGCAAGGTTTGTAGAAATCAAATAGAAAGCAAAGCTCAGTTTATTTGTTTCCCTAGCTGTAAACTAGAACTCAGAATCAAATATAATGTATACAGGTCTAAAGATATAAATTACACACTTTGATTTGATAGTAACTTCATAGGATCTTATCTTTCATGTACTTAGAGTACATGTTAAATAATTTAAACAGGAATACTTTTCTTCAGAGAAAGAACAAAGGAGCAGCATGCAGTTGAAATCTACAGAGAACTGTCATTAGAGAAATTATTTCTGGAGTCAAAAGACAGTAAAAAGTTTGTGGAAGAGAGGAACATGAATATTCTACCTATCTCCAAGTTACTGTTTTCTGCCTCTTTGAGAAACTACAAAATTGATTCAATTGCTGGCTTAAGAAATTTAGAAATTGCTGGCTGAGTATGTGCACAATATTATATGATCTGCATGATCAAAATGGGCAGGAAACATCATCAAAACGGTCCTTGCCTGCCTCTCTCTCTCAGAAACTCTACAGAGCCTCTGAAATATTCCAATGAGGCAGAAAGGCAAAGAAGCTATTTTACCTTATCAAGTTTGATAGATGAAATCTGAAATCGAAGTATAATGATCCAAATAAGCCCCAGGATTAAGGTTCTGTCACCATCTACGATATTCTCAGGACCGATCACTTTTACTTGTACCTGCTAATAAACCAATATATTTTCAGCATAAAAGTTCTCATGTCCATCTCTCTGAAGGAGATGTCTGTGTTACTGAGCTGTTATTGAGGAGGGTGTTCAGGTTGTTTTTTTAAGGAAACATTTGTTTTGTAACTAGCAAAAACCCAGACATTATACACTTTGCCGCATCTACTGCTGTGAAACCCCTCTGCTCCTTTCAAATTCATAGCATGGAGTTTTGTGTGACAATTTTCCAGAGAGGTCTACAATAAATTGTTTGCTCAGAAATGAAAATAAATTACATACTGACTTGTAGCTGAAATGAGGATGCACAACTGGAATAAATAAAACCACTGCAATGACTTGCTGAAACTGTTAGAGCTCTAAAAATCTCCTTTTTTATAACAGGTAGCTTCACCTTTTCCTAATGATGTTTGCCTTCCCCTAACATCTAGGAAAACATAACATCTAGAAATACAGTATGTTTTCATTTAGGTGTGACTTGTTTGGGGGGAACATTAGCTGTTTATAAGTAATGTTACTCAAATAACAAATTCAAATCTGATTATTTTCCTTTAGTAAAACCCCTGACACCCCTGATAGTTCAAAGACTATCTTATTGTGTAGTAGAGGGGGAAATCATAATGAACATAATACCAAAATTAGTTAGTAACATACATAAGCTATTGTGATCTCTAGTGTCAATATTAACTTACCTTGGATTTCAGAAATGAGATGGCTTTGCTGTTGTTCTCTAGAAAATGCACTCTCATCTTTCCTCGGTTTGGTTTGGGCAAAGCTTCTCCAGAGAGAAGCTCAAGGAGTCGCATGAGAGAGATGCCATCCTTCAAGTCAGTGTAAATATCTTCTATCTCAATCTTTACCTGCAAAGACCAGTCACACAATACAGATTCTGGCTGAACGCTTGGCCCATGGAACCCTCTACTTGTAATAGGAAACAAACACATTCCTGCTCTTTCACTGAGAATTCTGTATGTCAGTGCATATATGTCAAAAGTGATGAATGTTAATTCACAAAAAAATGCATTTGCAGGAAGACTGACATTATTTATGAAAGTAGGCTGATATGAAAAAAACAACAACAAAACAAATGTAACTGACCAATAAAGAAAAAAGCAGGTTTTGAAAAAATAGAAAAGAATTGAGCATTTTCAAAGTCAAACATTTTGGAAGTGCTGACATTTTTTAGTTCAATTCAAATTAATCTTTTCAATTTTTTATTGAGCAATGCACTACATTTAAAAATTGAGCTGATAGTCCCATTCAATGACTCAATTTTTCCACCATAATCTCAACAAAGTCTGTTACATCCTGCTTAGACCTGCACCACCATCCGAAGTCTCCATATTTTTAGCCAGAGTCTCCCACTAAGCAAAAGATTAAGATCTTTAAAAAAAACGTATTTAATTTCTGCCAGTAGTGAGGTCACCCAGTGCTTAGGTGATACAACATGACACAGTGTGTACTCTGACCTAACAAGAACTCGCCTTGGGCGTTTCTATTTGGCCTTATGCCACTAGCCATCAAGAAGTGACATTAAAACCATGCTACTCAGCCAACAATAATTTACTGTGATTTTGAAATCATGGTAAATGGTCTTTTTGTCTTCAGGAAAAAAAAAATCCTGAAGGTAAGTAGTAGCTTTTTTAATTCAGAGAATAGTTACATGTAAAGGGAAAAAAGGACAAGTAACAGACGTGCACTTTTTCATTCCTGACCAGTTATTAATCTCTTTAACAGTTTCTCCAGAGAAAGAAGAAAACACTGAAAGTGCAAAGAGAGACTTTAAGCCTGTACTGTGTGTGGAATAAGAATTTACAACTTTCTCTGACTGATTATCCCCATGAAAAACTCCCTGTTGAGTTGCCAACACATTAAATAAACTTAAAATCCTGCATACGGTCTACTACCATTAAAAAAAAGAAAAAAGAAGTTAAAGCTGTTATATTCTGTGACACTTCTATAAATGAAGAATAGTTCCATTTAAATTTGTAAAGAGACAGTCTTCGTATATCTGCTTTATGCCTCACCCAGCAATAGTTTTAATAACCTGGTTGCATCATTCTTCTCATAAAGATACCAACCACAGACTGTTTAACAAATTCAATCCAATAGCACCTTTAGTGCAAGAATTGCAGGAGTCAACAGTGCAGCTGAGACTACTGCAGTGCCCTGTAGTACGATCCAATCACGCTACAGCCTGTGCTGAAAAGCTGAGACTCCCTTGCTGAGAAGACCCAGATAAGCCGTCAGTCTCTGCACCGTTTCTTACCGTATATGGCTTGGATAGCTCTCGCAGGCTCTTTTCCCCATGCTTTTATGATACATGAACAAGTACTGTGCAGGAAGTTAATACTGACATTTTAATCTTTGAACTTGAAGGTGTTTTTGAAATGAGAAAGCATATATATATTTACCTGGAGCTAAACAGAAGTAATTTCCTGTACCATAAACCCCCAACTTTCTGCAATTTAGGTAAGAAAAATAAAGGTAAAAGCTTGTTGTGCTCTGAGGCTATGTTTGCACTAATCACTAACTTAGAACATTACCCTGAAAAAATGCATCTAGCACTGAAAAATCATATAATAGTGATGAGCTAGCATGCAAGCAAGGCCTGGTCCTGCTTGGTGTCACCGAAGTCCACTTTCATTAATATCAGCTACAGACTGTAGAAAAGGAAAACAGTTTTGTAAGATGTCATTCCCTATCATGACACAGTTACTTCATTTGTGCCTGAAATGAGTTTATCTGCAGTCATTCTGGAGACTTTTGGAATACGTTTGGGTTACCTTACACACACAAATCCACAGTGGACTAGCTCTGAAACTTTTTGGAAGTCTGAGACTTCCTGAAAACGAGTTGGTCTGTACTTGCATGGTAGCATGTCTGAAATTGCTAAACTTAAGGCAACTTTTTCAGGGTCACTGATCAGCAGCCTGAGCTGGACTGATCAGGCAAAGCAGGAAGTCTTAAATTTTGACCAATTAAGAACTGAGCATTTTGGGGGGAAATTCAGACATTTGAAGGTACTTTACTAATAGGAAAAAGAAAAGCACGTAAAGATCTTCCTCTGAAACAATCACCGAGATACAGTGGACATCACGATATGACAGCGTTATAAAGCCTACCAAAGTGAACCTTGTTTTCAGGGAAGACTGGTAAGGTGGACAATGGAGGCAGATGTAAGATAAAAGACACAAGCTGGAGCACTCTGGTTAGTCTTTTTTGTTTGCATATATGTGTAATGACAACACCCAGGAAAAATAGTAAAAACTAACACAAAAGAAGGAATACAGTGGGTGAAAAAAAAAAAAAAAAGCAGAAAAAAAATTTCCCAAATTGAAGGAACGACCTACATTATTCCTGAAGAAGACATTGTTCATCCAGTTGGTGAAGGTTTTCTTTTGCATGGACATACGCTGCTCCTGCAGCTTTTTGATATGATCTTTTTCAAATTCGGTATCCATGGTCACCTAGGAAAGTCAGAAACTCCAGTGAGGTGCTCAGTGCTGAAGAAATCTGCCTGGCCAGCTACAGAAAAGCAGTAACATGCCCAGTGTACATAGGGAACCCAGTCCCGCGGGTACAAGATTCGATACCACACCTACTATAATACCTTAATTTCCTTTTGTACTTTGCACTTTAATTTCCCTCAATGTTCTTTTTAAGGTAGTTGAGTTCTCCCTTTTAAAATGCATCTCTAGTTTCAGGATGAAAACATGGCATATGTATCTATGCAACTTTACTCTCTCTCTTTCAGCATCTCTCCAGTCACTTGATCCCATCAGAAGCACCATGATCTGAAACCTGTCGATAACTTCCTTAAGTGTGCTGGAAAGCACACGACAGAAAATTGATCTTAAACCCTGTCAGAAAGAGGGATCTGTAAATTGCTTCCAATTGCATGTTGTGTTCTCTGAGGACTGGTTGAGATGCTGCCATTGGCTTTCAGACCACAGTATTTCCAACAGAAATAAAAGAATTTCTTAGAAAGGAAATTGAACCACCTCGTTTCTTTATTTGCATGAGTTCAGTTTTTGTATATCTGTCACTGTAAGGATGGTGACACAGGTCCATAATCACATGGACAAGGCCCTAGGACGGGAATCAGGAAGCATTATTCCTCTTCCCCAGGCTGGGTCAGGCTTCTCTGCCTCATCCACGTCAGTGAAAATTCAGGCTTGTAATTCATCACAGCACCCAAGCTGAACATTCAGGAAGATAAGAAAGGAAGAGTATTCTCTTTCGAGTCTGTGATACAATATGCTGGATTTCAGCTCAACTGAGTAACTCTTTTGGAGTCATTTGGCTTATCGTTTAAATCTGTAACAGCACTCACCTTGCTGTTAGGAAGGCAAGAGAAACACTTAACAAAAAGTAAAAATCAGTGTAAGATCCAGGCCTACAGAAATCTTTAGTGACCAAACATCATCATCTTGGACTCCTGCCATGATTATAAGTATTACCTGGATATCAGCCTAGCTGAAAACCAAAAAACCTGTTGAAATGGTGGAGAGGAGAGAGGTGTCTGCCGCTGTCAACCCACTGCAAAGAGAGAAAGGAAGGAGAAACTAAAACCTCTGACGAACTGCAGAGGTGTGGAGCAGGGTGACCTGCTTCCCAAATATTCTGTGTCCATTTTGAAAAGGAAGAGTCCTGAGCCCTTTCAATTCATAAAATGTAAAATAATGAAAAAAAAAACATTATCGCTCTTAGTGTGAGGTGACAGCAATAGGGAACGAACAACAGCAGCCACTGCAGATGGGAAGTTGCTTGCCTGATAGTTTTCCATGCTCTAAGAAATAGGAATAATGTTTCCATTTTACAAGATGAAAAGGTGTGGGAAGTACAGAAACAATGATTTGTTACTGCACTTTTTTTTTTTTTTTGGCAGCTGTTTTCAACCCCCAGTGCTTGACTTCTGCAAAACATGGACAGCATTAAAGCCTGACAGTTCAGCAACAACACAGGGAAGGCTCACAACCATAGATGGAAGCCTTAAGAAGGAAGAACTTAGCAAAGCTTGAAATGGAACTATAAAAATGACCCTCACAATATTTTCTGATCTTTTGGACTAGTTCAGCACTGCCTGCTTTCCCCATCTGGAGAGCAGATATTCAAACAACTGCCTTTCCCTGCCAGAGGGGCAATACTCACTCACTCCCATGTAATAAACCCATGTGGTTAACCCACACCATAACGCCATTTCTGAATTTGCCAAATGGTTCTCAGAATGTCTGGGGGCTCCTTTTTTAAAAAGGATTGTTACCCAAGCATTGCAGCCACCATGAACAATGACCAAACTGATTTCATTTAGGTGCAAGGGGAGCTTATTTGTTGCAGCTCACCTGTTTTATTCAATTAAGTTAGAAATGCTCCTCATATCAGTAGATAACTACCTGAAGACAGATTTGTAACAGGTTATCTGCATTTGCAGGATGCAAAGGCAGTGCTAAGAGTCAAATCTGACTATAATGATATATTAAAAAAAAGACAAATTAACATTTAAAAAAAAAAAAGAAAAATACTTACTCGGGTTTGGAGGAACTCCTTTCTGACGTTCAGCAGCTGGTCATTCAGGACAATGACTTTTAGCTATTGATCCACTCCTACTCCTATGTTTGTCTTGTTGTTTTCACGCAAAACAACCTTTGAATTCAGGAACAGAGGCCAAGTATTTATGATCTACGTATGGACCTTTCATCTGATCTAAAGGAAATAACCCATCAGAACACAATGAGTAAAGGTTGTCACAGGCCTTGTTCAACTCTTATGCTCAAAACCCATGTGTGAACAGTGCCAAAATTGCTATAGAGCAGTGAAAACAGTCATCCACCATGCTGATGCTTTGGTGAAGAGCATCTTTCACATTTTCACTGAAGGCTCTGACTGATCACAGGCTGTTTTTCTAAACGAATTCCTACCTGGGAAATTGAACCTGGCAATGAAGTCTGAAAATGAAACCACAGAGGAGGGTACAAAGATCAGAAGAATTCCCAGGTGATTAAATTGGGATATGGCAAATGAGAAGGTTAGGAATTTGCCAGTCACTTCTTTGAGGGAGCTCATGTGCACAGACACCTGCTGCCAGCAAGGCAAACTGGGATCAAGTCAGCAGTGCCAGCTGCTTCTGAAGTTTGATGTTGATAGGCTTCTCATTAATAACAGAAGGGAAAATAATTCTGGTAACTTCTATAGCAGTGAGTCCTTTCTGTCACTTACAAGGTTGCACAAGCACAGAACCTGGCATCACCGCTGGGAACCAGAGGGCTGGTGCTGGGAATCATTGCTAGAAAGCAGGCAGACATCTGAAATCAGAAGCTGTAAGTGATGTCACCCAGCTCAGAGATGAGGTAAGGGAAAAGCAGTCTTTTCCCTTCTGGCAAGTGTAGTTTAGTTTGCATCCAAAAGTGACGGCAGGAAACACGTAAGAAGAAATGAACAAACCCCCCAAAACTCAGTACAGACAAAACTTGATCAACAAAATCTGTATCTTCATACACACCCTAGAGATACGTCATACATAGTCACAGAAGACAGCTGAAAATAAAAATCTGAATACATACGTTACAGACATTGCTCAATGTATGCCCTCCAAATTCCTGGGCTTGCATTCACCAGCCAACTAATGGAATGCAATTCTCAATGATCATTAAATAGGAATGGGATGACAGAGGAAAGGGATATAAATTCAACAGTTTTTTACATTTCTTCTGCAAGCTCATTGCCTGGTTATAATTCCACTCATCTCTTTTCTGTCTTGCTTTTAGTTATACCTACCTTCATCCAAAGGTAGGGTTATAGGCTATTGGTTTGAATCTGGTACAGGTTGGTCATGTTGGGTGTGTTGAGAAAATTCCTGTCAAATAGAAGGCAGAGGACCCTATTTCTCTCTATTGCAAGTTAACTATTATCTAAATGATTCAACATGTGAAACATTGTCTTTGCTTTTTATGACAATAAAATACAGTCAATGACGCGGTAAGAAATTTCACTAACTCCTGAATGCCTATCTCCATTTGTAGTATTCATCTACAGTTCAAAGTTGAAATAGTGGATGTTTATGGGGCACTGATAAATAAAGCCATTTCCTCAGTTATTTATATCCTAACAAGGTAAGAGGAAGGGCAAAAAAATATTTTATTGCAGTTTCCTGGAGGGACCAGGAAAAAAAATCACCCCTCCAGGCTAATTACGGGCCCTCTCTCGCTGCCTCAGCAGGGAAGGGGAGCCTGGTCAGGGATCTCATGAAGGGGGAGAAGGGCCCAAAGAGCACCCTCCCCTGTCCCTGTGTTCAGTCTGAAGTGGCTTTCCATAATGGCAGCTCTCCAGGCCAGGGAGGCTTGCACCCATCATTCTGCTCCCCCTCCAGGATGAAGGAGTCTGCCAGAGGGGAATGCATTCATACAGGTGGGTACAGGAGCCTTCATGGGCCAAAGCATCCCTGCATCAGGCCATTCTCAGCTGACAGTCCCATAACTAAATGACCCCTTCATTGTACCAAGCTACTACATCCATGCTCTGAGCTGTCAGTGAGCAAAGCCAGCTCCGATTTAAAAGCCATGTGGCCATACTCATGCCTGCTCTTACAGAGGACTGAATTTATTCACATGGCTGAGGTGAAAAGTTTGGCACAACCCACCACTCTCCATTACGTATGCTTTGCATATACATGTTCCTAAAGGTATGTGAAAATTTTATCTGATCTCTGCTGAAGAGAAGGTTCTCCAAATTCAAAGAAAATAAGTACGTTAAGTGCAAACACATGCGTGACAGCTCAGCCCTCTGCCCCCCACTGTGTCTCCAGTCATGTTGCTTCCACATGCAAGAGTCCCAAAACAACAAACATCTGGACCTTGATGCTGGGGAGTAGGAAGGCAGCCCCCCACCTCCCCCGAGCCATGGTCTTATAGTCCCCAACACACCAAGTGCGTGCAGAAACTACTCTGCTGCCTGGGGCCAGCAGCCCAGGTCCTAAAGGTAACCCTCCCCTTTGCCACCCTCCCCAGCTCCAGCAAACAACTAATGTTCAGTCTCATCAAAGCACCGTAGACACAGGTGAGATGATTCCCAATCCCAGAATATTTCCTAACCACATATTGAATTACAGCAAATCTTAAACCCCATCATAGCACAGAGGAGCTACACTTTGGATTCTGAGAACACCAGAGAGCAGCAGGTAGTCGTTATTGTGAGAAGATGTTTGCGAATTTGAGATACTAAGGCTGAAGAAAAGTTGGGGAGCTGGTCAAAGCCACTTAGGAGAGGTGTGGACACCTCCAGCCACCAGTATCCACAGATTCCCTGCTTTCACAGGCCTCTCAGCTGAAATTTGTCACTACAGAGTCAAATACTTCAATCAGCTTCTCTCCCCGAGCGGCTCTAGCTCACCAGCTCCAGGCACACCCCCCTTCTGCCCCCCACATACCTGCCTTCCCAGCGCTGCTGTCACCAGCTGCCCCGGGGTGCCACCTACCCAAGGGCAGGGGGGTCTCTGGTGGATGCAGCCCCAGTTCCTCTTACAGCTGAACTCTGCCCAGGAGAATCTAAACCAACATCCCGAGATGCCGGGTTGTTATAAACCTCAGCCTCCACATGCTCTAGTCTAAACTAGAAGTTGCTTTTCTCTTTGAATAGTTGGCTGGCGGCAACATGACATCAACAGGGAGCAGAATTCAAGCAGAACAGTCAAATTACATCATCCAAAGGAACTGGAGCCCCTCACTGCAATTGAAAAAGAGACAGCTTAAAGCAAAATCAGATGGATTTATTTTTCCTGGCACGAAGAAGTTCAGTCATCTTTTTCAAACAGAAAATATACGCTTGCTTGTTTAGTCATGAATTAAGAGACATTTTCTCCTTGGAGCTGTTTATATTCTCTTGAAATTTTCCTTCTGTTTCTGAACCTCAAATAGTTAACATAAGAGCTTCAAAGGCTTTGTGGGATGAACACATGGGACAGAGGACTTTAATTCTCTTTCCATTTCATATAAACACAGATAAAGGGTTTCAAGTGACAGAATAGTCTTAATGTTTTGAACATGATACTGAAAATGGGCCTTAGAAATTGCTGCATTAGCAATGTCAGATCTAACTAGCGTGTTTTTATCAAGTCGTTCAGATTTTTTCATTTTTATTCATTGCCACTAAGGAAGACCACTGCATAAGGGCAAAACTACTAATCCTGAACAGCTGCATTTTAGGGGGATATTTGTGTATTGGAGTGATAAAGCACTTAGCTCTATTTATCAATGAAACAAAAGCTGTGAGACTTACAGGCAGATTGGCTCCCAGCACCTTCAGTGCCAGGGGACTGCACACCTCATGATGTGCCCTCAGGCTTTGGTGTGTGTTCCCCCACCCCCCACCCTAATTAGCAGATCACTGATTACAGTCACAGCCCAGATTCACAGCTTCATCGCAAAGGCCACCCAGTCACATGGAATGATCGAAGCTAGTTGGCAAAAGACACACAGTATTGCATAAAGAATTAGCATTAAGTGTGCAAATTTTAGCAGACAAAAGATAAGATAGAGTAATGCAAAATAAAGAAAAATTGCAATTGCTCTCCATTGTAGGCTAAAATTGCCAAGCCCGGAACTTGCTGGTTACAGTTTCATTTGTTGGTTACTCTCTTACTTTCAGACTAGAGAAGAAATGAATGCATTTCGAGGAAAAAAACCAACCACATAGAAAGATCAAAAAGCAGTAATCACTAAGCGTGAACAGCATCTTTCATCAGTTCCTTGTTTAAAATGTTTAAAACAAATTATAACCATACACAGAAATATTACAGCACACCTGAAATACAGCATCCAGTGATAGATACATACCGTCCATGTAAAATGAGCTACTTTCATACGATGAAATCTTCAGAGCTCCAGACTGGATGGGATGCTGAGCTAGCAACATCTTGGAAAGAACAAGGACAAGCTCTGCCTCAGAGAAAAAAAATAGGCTGGAGAACAAGTTAAGCTTGGCATTAATGAGTTCCCTGTGCTCACTGGACCAGAAAGTAACTGTGAGTCCACAGTTTATCACCAGGTACAAATTTGTGCTAGCATGAATTCCCATGGGGAAAGAGAGAGGAACCCATCTCAATACCACGGTTTTCAATAGAGAAGATATTTTTCCTTCCAGGCCCTTCCACTTTTCCCATTGTCCCAATACAAATGTTGTGTATTGCAACAAAACATCTATGAAGTGTGCTGCCAGTTTTTCAAAGTCTGAGATGTCTTCTTCGTGGAACATGTAAACCACCATTCTACCTAAAAAACCAAACCCCATTAAAACTTCGTCTTCTCAAAACTAGTTCTGACTTTTATAAGCCACTGCAATTCAACAGCAGCTCAGCCTCCTGCAACCCACAACATACTCATCGTGTGGGGAGATGTGCTTTCAAGTGACACATGGCATGACTGCCACCAGTATAACAGAACAGCCCCACTTGCCAACACCCCTAAGTACAACGTTTTAACTCTGTAGCAACTTGGATTTGCTACCACTAGGAGCAGTGGCTGAACTGAAGCATCCTGGTGGCACAGACGTATCTTTGGAGATGCTTCAAGAAATTTTTGTGGCAGCACCACACTAACATGAATGTTGTATTGATATAATTGGTTATTTATAAGTAGTAGGCAGCACAACGTGACAGATGCCATTGGAATTTTTTGAGGGACAAACATATCAACAAAATAATTTTTGCTAAACTGCTATTTAACCTACTCTTTATTTTTCAAGGTTAGTACCTCCACTGAAGTTAAAAAAAGTACCTTTCAGCTCAAGCTTCAAGCTTTCAATCCACACAGGAAGTTCTTGATTTATCATCTTCCATACTTGGACTTTAAGAAATTTCCATGCTCGAGCATTAAGAAATTCCAAAATTAGTCTGCTATAAAAAGCTAATTATGGAGAGATGCAGGAGGGTTGGTTTTTTGTTTTCACCTTTTAAAATATCAATTTATTTATGGAGCCAAGCCTTGGCATGGACAGTAATTTCAGCAAGAAGTTCAAGGACACAGGAGAGAAATAGCCATAAGCTATTACAGATACGCAAACCAAGGTGGGAAAATAAGCAGCTTGCCAAATACCTTCTACGCCTATGAGCCTTAAGTCACGCGATTACAAAACTCTAGTCACTTCATGAAAGACTACCTTCCAGAAAGAAGCTTACAAGAGAAAATCTCAGGTAGTTCAATATTAGTTTATTAAACCAGCAGTTTTTATCACCACTTTCTAAAAATGATTACAAAGCATATTAAAATATATTACAGTATCTGCAAGGAATTTATTGTGTAATAAAAAGTGCAACAGTAATGAACTTACAACTTCGTTTGCCTAGTTGGACAAACTGAAGCACACTGCGCAGATCAAGCCCTCCCTCAAAAATTAGAGTGCCTTTGAAGTGAAAATACAGTGTTTAACACAATTACAAGAAAAGGTGAGCATGTGAAGTAGAAAACAAAAGTTTGTGTTCATTCTCTCAGTGCTAAGTTATGCATATCCATCAAATCATATACTTCAAACTCTGCTAGAATTCCAACAGTATGAAGAGCCACCAAAGTGAGTGCACATTGCAAAGGGAAAGTAGTAAGAAGAAAAACACGGCACATTTCAAGTACTGGAAATAAATTACGCTGTTGAAAGCCAGGGACCAGACACTGCTGCTTCAAGACCACATTCCCCAACTAACAACCGGGACCTCACCCTGACCTAAAAATCTTTGTAAATGCACCATTATCAAGTTGACACAACTTTAAAAGACTCTTGCTGTCCTGTAGTGTGGTAGTGAGCAGTAGTCCCAGATTTTCTGTTCCAATCTACAAGAAAATTCTAACTATTTTTTTGTGGGAACAGAATTAGGGTTGGGAACTAAAATTGTTTTGAGGAGTAGGTGGAGAAGAGGTAAAAGCAGCAGTTTCTGTATTGGTTTTTATGGCAGCAGTCTACACAAGTGGGCACTGATTTCACAGGATGAATTATCAACAATTTTGAATGGCCTCACAGAACAAATGTATTCAAAATCCTAGGCATAAAATGGCCAACAAACCCAACATCTTAGTCTTTCTTCAGCAGATATTAGCAACACCAAATCAAACACAAATTACCTCATATTGCTGTTTCCAATAACTACTTTGAGCACAATTTCACAAGAGAAGGTAGTCCTGCTCATTTCTCCTGCTCCTAACACATGGACTCACTGACTCCACAGATCATTATCCAAACTGTTGTGTGTGGCTGGCAGAATGTGCACGGGCTTGTGGGATCTGAAAAGTCAGAGAGCCAGCAAGGAAAATGGAAGAGGTGAGGAGGTAGTGAGAAAAGAAGACCCTTCCCGTGAGCAACAGCAACCTACTACATCTGTTTAGCTGTGCGAGAAGCTGCTGTTTAAAGTTCAGGTGAAATGTACTTCATTCCTCTCAACCAAGTACAATGCTACTGCACTGCACCACATATCCAGAAATACGTTTACACATGTAGCTTTACAAGCCAACCCTGAAGCACTTCGATTCCTCCAAACAGAGAAAATCGATCTCAACTTCCATATACACGCTTTGTGCATTCCTCTTCCAAATTCTATAGGAAAACCAAAGCTAAACATTTCAACCCCATTTAGACAAAATACTTATCAAAATGATGCATTTCAACTTATCTCCCCTAAGCCCAAGTTAGCACACTGTCATGCAGACTTAAAAGGCTGTGTTCTCCGTTTTACTGCCAATAAAGCTAGAAAGATAAAGTCACTGAGAAACTATCTTGCTCCTCTCACTGAAGGAGGATGTTTTTCCCGGTGCGGGACCACTTGACTCCAACACATTTGGAACATCACCCCTGGAAGCTACACACAGTAGGAACTCAAACATGGGCCCACTCCTGGAACCCTGTGCTGAAGAACGAGGTGAAGTAGACAGCAGAAGACAAGCAACTTCCCAGATCTTCTCAGCTTTGCCCACTCTACCGCAGTTACAATACACAAGCTACTTTCTTTCTCCTGGTTGTTTTCCTTACTAAGCTAGCCAGGTTGGTCATTAGTGTACGAATTTGTTTCTGACTGTAGACATAACACACCAACAAGCATATATTACTACTTCTGCACATCCCCCCCCCCCTCCCTTTTTTTTTTTTTACCACAACTCCTGAAATGTCTGTAGACAACATTTTTTTCAATGAAAAATAAATTACATAGAAAATGAGTTACTCTGCAGGTGTACAGTAACACAGACAGACTCATGGTCAAGTTTCACAGCTCTACTAAAGTGCACAGAGGCACACTCAGGCTAATCTAGCTCTAAATTTAGGTCTAACAGAAATAAAGTTTGTATGTTTGAATGTTATGAGAAAAAATTAAGAATTTAAAGAAAATAATGAATCAGGCAAGTCCTCGAGAACCATTTCACTATGCCAAGATATCCTTGATACAGGCCTGAAAGCCTGGCAAAGTAAAGGTGTTCTTCTGTCATTACTTAAAACAGCTTCATTGTTTTCCCATGGCAGAGCCCTGGCAAAGGTAATTTCGCATCAAAGTAGAACAGATGCAGAAAGATAAGAGGTCCAGAAAGATCTAAGTATGAAACCTGACTGACAACCTACAAAAGTACAATTTGAAAAAACAAACTGAGGCTCTTCTTAGGTCATATACAAATCTGACCATGTAAGTGTGGACTAAAACCTTATCTGGAAGACAATACCCAAGCCACTTCCCTCCCCACCTCTACTGAACGGATGCTAAAACACTTTTTGGCTTGCTCTGTCTCAGAAGGCACTACTGCTACCACTGACTGAGACTCCAAGAAAAAGTGCTCAAAACTTCACTATCTTCAATGTGTAGGGTATTTCATTCTACAGATAGAATACAAGTCAATTCCTGCTCACATGCATAGAGAAAAGCTGACTGCCAAGTTTGACTTTTGAAAAGAACTGGCCCTCCATGAAAGACTCAAGTTCACAGGGCCAAAAATTTGCATTCTTTTAAGGTACTGATAAAAATCATTGTAAGCAGCCAATATCTTCAACTCTGATTGTGTTGTTAGAAAAATGAATGTTTATTAAGCATCCATTCACAGATTATTTTCAATAAAGGAACAATATGTGGAGGCACCAGTTTACCATTTATTACAGTCAATGTAAAGATTCCTGTTAGCCTCTGCACTTCTCAAATCTGTCACCACAGGAATCAAATCTCTTTTATGGTTGTCAGTTACATGCTGGCAAAACAAAAAGTTAAAACCTTTTCTTAAAAATTTTATATATATATATAAAAAAATACAGAGATAACTGTGTAATTATCTGTAAATAGAAATTAATACCAATGAAAATTTCCTGAGACAATGCTATGTGCTTTGCAGAGGCTGACTTTGAGCAAGACACCTTTCCTGAACAGAAAGTGAGGCTTGATTCTAATGGAAGTGTGATTTTGGGTTTTTTTAAGCTTACAAAAGCATTCTGCTGTCACTTTGGACAATTCAGGAATTTATTGTCTGCAGAGCAGCTAAACAGAAACCTCAAAAGAGACTACAAATCCAAGGAACAAAGAACATTCAGTTCTTTTAATGATAATACTGAGTATATAGTGCTGCATAAAATGGAAGAAGCAGTTCTAACAAGACACAGTGATGACAGACTGAAAGAATCATTTTAATATTTTGTAGTTTTAGCTATAATCAGTAAAATTTTAAAACAAGTCTGCTCATATTCTGAGCACTTAAAAGACCCTTTTCATGACTCTCTTCTACTCCCAAATTAAATACAGAAAAAAAAGAACAAAAATAAATTTTCCTTTTATATCTGCCTGTTCTTAAACTGTAGAGATGCTGACATTTACTTGATGCCTAAAGTACATTTGTAGCATTGAAAACATTCCTTGCATAGGCAGATGAATTTAATATTTAGAGCTTCCTTGCACTATTTAAAATAGTTTGGAGAAACATGATTGATAAAAGCATTTAGTTTTGGTGAAGGTCAGTAATTTGTGTACATGGTCTTTTCTGCTTTATGGTTGTAAAGGCAGCAGGACACAGAAGCAGGACTACAAAAACTTTTTCACCTTGCCATCGCACTTTATGATATATGTATACAAGGCACTTGTGATAAGCATGTCTCAGTGAAGGACAGCAGGGACAAGTACACGAATGTTTCCCTGCTACTACACTTCTAATTTCAGCAACTTGCATGAAATGTGCTATGAGGTTTAAGGATCTAAGACTAATTTCAAATTTTGGTGGTTTCAACACAGAAAGATTTCCAAAACCCTCATTCTTGTATTTATCACTCTGCTGTCTGCAAAGGTTTCCTGTGAGATGGTGGCACCAGGTGGGTAGGTAGTGTGCCTGGAAGTTCATATCCATCCAGTTTAATCTTGATAAGATGTTTTGCTAATGCAAACTCCTCATCATCCAACATCCCGTCACCGTCACAGTCTGCGAGCTTCCAGATCTTCCCCAAGACACTGTTGGGTAGTTTAGAAGTCACCATCTCCTTCTTTGCGCTGATCCCAGATATTTTGCCATTGATTGGTGACAGAGTGTAGAAAATCTCATCATAAGCAGGTTTATCTTTGGCAACAACCCATTCATCTTCATCGGCTCCTTCCTTAACACCTTCTCCATATCCATGGCCAAAGGGTCCTGCCATGGTGCCATCAAATGCTCCACCATGTACCATCTCTGTGGGCATATTGCTCTCTTCCTGGCTGATTAGGCTCATCAGGGAGGCAATTTTGGTGGCCAGCATGTTATCCACAGCTTCAATTAGCTTTGGCTTCAAAGAGTGAAATTTAGTGAAGTCACAAGTCTCCAACAGCTCCTGTCAATGACAAAGGTTTCAGTGACAGTAGTGAGAAAAACTTCCAATATATTGAAACAGGTTGAAGAATGGGCTTTAAACTAAAATAATCTGTTACCTTTTGAAGCAGTTTCCATAACTGAAAGCCCTCTTGCAGGAAAAGCAAAGGTGACACATGTATTGTACACTTGATACACTGTTGAAATACACTAAGACAATTTTCCAGCAGTGTACAAGTTGATCTATTAAATTACATTTACAATACAATTTTCAAAACAGCAATGCTTAAAACCGTGACAGTTGATGTATGTTACCATTTGGTGGTTTTCTTCCAAGCATTAAGTAAAGTATGCAAGTAGGTCCTCAGTTCTGCTAGCACTTATGCAAGTGTTTAAGTCAAAAACAAATCCAAAAGTTTGCAGGACTAATCTGATCTAATAGATTAAACTTCTTGTTTGTGGTTAGGTCATAAAGTGCCCTTTACCAATAAAGAAAAACTGAGTTGGGATAACTGCAGCAGTTTTTATAGAAGTTCTGCCAGAACTTGTAAGTCACATGGTCCCTTTCTGAATTTTCATCTTGTACATTAACTCCTACTAACCTTAATGAGATGTTTAACTAGGTGATATGTGTTATTTTGACACAAGCCCAAGCATGTTTCACACCAGGGCACCGAAAAGTTAAAAATGCTTTAGGCAATTATCAAATTATTTCTACATGCAAAATGCTATCCAGGAAGAAAGAGTTACAGTGGAAACTGTTAAGAAAACAAAATGACTCCCCGAGTCCCCTCTCATAACGGTGTTAAACTGCTATGACAAATCATATTTGCCTCCGGGACCTGCTCCCATATATATCAGAACTATAAAGATACGAACCCAAGAAACCTGAAGCACAGGCGAGTGGCTCTACCCATGTACAGAGAGCTTTGGATTTCTTAGAGGAAAACCACCGACCATTGCTGTTCAGGTGACATTTATACACAATCACCTGATTTACAAGCAACCAATCAGGATAAATTTATGATATGCAATAAATCTTAGAAACCAAAGGTTAAATTTGTTATCTGTTTTGGCACAATTTTGTTTTCTCACCATTTTACTCCTCATTACAGGAATGATTTATTCCTCAGGCATATATTTGCTGCCATCTGCTGCTGAGGCTCAGCGACATGCACTAATTAGTTTTATAAAGTTCCATTCAAATTTTGTTTCAATATCCAAACTGACAAATGATCATCTCTTATTCTCTCATTCCCCATCACTATGAAAAGTATCAAGAAAAGAAAAAGTCAGCCTTCTACAAAACCCCCTTTTAAAACCTAACTCATGAAACCCTTTCAACAATCCTGCCTGCCAAGCCTAGCTGAAATAAGACCTGTGCTTCATCTATAATTTACTGTCTCATGCCAATAATTGATTCCCAAGTTAAATATTTAATTTACAAAAGAAACCTGTGCATCCCTATAGATAGGTTAACCAGCCACTCACCACTCTATGATAAGCAGTGTAAATGTACTCCACAAATTGTCAGCAGAGTCACAAATTGTTTTTCAAATTGACCCTTGTGACATTCTCCATCACACTCATCACTAGCCCATAGTCAGACCAAACTGCAGGCTCCTGATCTCTGTCCTATCTTTTCCGATTCAGCCATCCTGTGAAAAGTTACTATTATTCCAGAAGAACTGTAATCTATCACCTTACCTGCATTTTCTTGACTTCAGGGAAGTCCCCTGCTGAGATATGGTATTCCCTTTGGAGTTGGATGTAGATCTCTGGTAACCTGTTGATCAGTTCCTTCTTCTTGTTCTCTTTTCCAAATACAGATGGCATTTCTTTTTTCAGATAACTGATGATATAAGCATGAACCTAAGAAGCAGCAAAACTGAAATGAATAATACTGTTTATCTAGACTTAACATTAGTGTTCTTCACTCACGTCATGAACAGAAACAGAAATAATGTTTCTCTAAGTCAGCTCAAGGGTAAAACATTATCAACAATTGTTTCTGGAACTCATGTTTATATGAACAGTTATCAACTAGCTTTTGCTGCTCTCAGCATTCCTTTGAAGGGCAGAGAGAAAGAAAACACATTTAAAAGAAATACAGATGGACACTTGCAGTTTAAGCAGCAGCACAGTACAACATTCTATTGGTACCACCAGTCAAAGCAAAAGCAAGGCCCAAAACCCACATCTTGAGACTACAGGCATGGACCATACACAGACCACCAGCCATACCGATCCATCTGTCTCAGCAGCAGAGATTTGTAATTCCATTTGCTTCGCCAATTATTGTAGGAAGCAATGGGATAATGCCTCAAGCAATCCAAGTGCCCTAAGAGGCAGAGCTATATAATTGAAGTGCACTCCTACCTATTTACCCCCAGAAAAGCGAGTACCTATAGTCTATATTCATGCAGCCACAAGAGGATGACAAAGCAGCAGCATGCTGAGGTTGCCTCAGGGAGAAAAATAGAGTCATTTCGGCATATACAGACAGACATTAATTTAGGATGACAAATCCTAAAACACATTGATACTTGAGAGCTCTTAAAGTTTCCCATCTGTTGTGATTATGATAATCCAGTACTGCCACCAAAACATCTATTTTGCCCATGCACCCTCCTTTCACCCTTACCCCCAACCCCTTCACCTTACCACCCTCCCACCACAAACAGGACCTGTGTGGCCACGAAACAAATGATCTGTTCCAGACAGCAGAGAAATGGTGGGTTGCGCTTAACCCAGGTGAGTTCACTCACCCAGTTCCTTGTGTGGACGCAGATACTTGTGCTGCACACAACAAGGAAGCCCAAGGGCTGGCTTCTTTAACAAGCCATGCCCATCTATCATAACTTGAAGTAATCAAACTGTTTCCTAAGCTCCACAACAGGCTAAGTATTTCTCCAGAACAACAGAAGAAGGAAGAAATTCTTACAAGGAGAGTGGTGAAACACTGGAACAGGTTGCCCAGAGAGACAGCAGATATCCCATTGCTAGGACCATTCAAGGTCAGGTTGGATGGGGCTCTAAGCAACCTAATCTAGTTGAAGATGTTCCTTCTCATTGCAGGGGGGGTTGGACTAGGGGAAGGTCCCTTACAGCCCAAATTATTCTATGACTCTAAGAAATTCAGCAAGGACATTTCTAAGAGAGTTTATAAATAACTGTAAGCAGTTTTATGGATCTTATGTTTAAAATAACTTTGCTAGTTTTGATAGAAGTATATGTTTATAGTTTACAAGCAGTAACAGTTTCCCATGTGTATGCAAAGTGGCCTACGGTCTGCAAGCAGGCACATGTGTTTCTTATAGATAAGAACAGTTTCCATCTTCAAAATGGGATAGTGAGTCATAGAACTTAAAAAAAAAAGTTAATGCTCAAATTTGACTGCCAGTTAACAGCTTGCTTTTGGTTTTGGTTACTGTGCATGTTTTAGATGAGATTAAGAAATAGGACCCAAAAAATACTACCTAATAGTGAAAAAAATGATTTTCTGAGTGTCGGTACTTTAAGTTCAGTTTGGAACACAGAATGACAACACAGGAAAGATTACATTACTGCTTTCCTGTAGATAAACAGTTTATTCCCCTTCCATAGCTGCCTAATTAGCATACCCTATGAGCACTGTATTTTGTCCTTACTTTTATCCATTTTATTTTACATTGCACAGAGCCACCTAAAAACAATACATCTGACTTTTCCACTTTCAAAACAACTGTAACGAATGAAAGCTGCCAATAACATCCACAAAATAGGCTGAGATTATAGCAACTATTAACACATCATCAGGAATTTGATTTTAAGTGGAATGAACACGATTTTCAACAGAATTTTCAAAGAAGCCACTGCTATGGAGTGCCCCATAGCTCAGGTCACAGAAAAACCCCAAACAACTTAAGAGTATCATTATATTCAGAGAGTTAATTAAGCTAATATAGGGAGCAGCATTTCTCCACACAACTACTCTTACATTACTGTAAGCACAAGTCCTCTTCATTTTTGCTTAGAACTCCACATAAAAATGTGTCCCAAGACAACTGCACTAATTCCACTCGCATTCTGGTTGCTAACTACATCAGAAATGCCAACATACTTTAAAATTAGATTTTCTGTCTAGTACCACAAGCATTTTCCCCAGGTATTCTGAAGTTAGTTTTCCTTCTTTTCCAGTTTTCCACATGACAAATCATAATTCTTGGATCACCAATTTTCATCTTATTCTTCAGTGTTTCAAAACAACAAGAAGCTTGGCACTGCTTTTAACTATTATTCTAAGAGCAGCTGCAGTGCTACAATAAAAGAGAACCACTGCAGAATTAGAGAAACAGGTAAAAAAGTACTTTAGATGGCAACCAATGCTTATTCTAGTCAGGTTATGACAAGAAAGGACAGATGAAACTAGCATTGTTAAGCAGGGAGTCTGAAGATTGACATAAAATAACTAGAAGGTTTTACAAATAGGCAATTACAATTTGGTGCTAATTCACAAAGCTTTAAAGTGATGTCCACACGTTCATCAAAGATAACTAAAGACCTATCAAAAGCTAAAACAGGTTTTAAATGGCCACCACAGTGATGTCACACAGCCTCCATGCACGCTGGTTAATGACAAAGTTGTATACAATGCACGTAACTCCTCCAGAACTGGAAAGAAGGGGAACAGTGGCAGGGGCTACCTACAATGCAGCACATAGCTTGTTTTCCTACACAATGAGATGGGGTTTTCTGGATATAATGACACGAAGTTTGTATCACACCAGTGTCTTTGTAATTTGAGAGGCTTAAGAGTGCTATCTTCTTCATTCCCCATCACAATCTAATGTACAAGCATCTCTCCAGTTCATCAATACCTGTGCTTCAGCAAGAGTGAGGATTTTAATCAATCTTGTATTCCAGGATATAACATAACTGCATTTAGTGAAAGCTGCTGTCTTTCCATAGCAGCTAACTGACAGTATGTATTAAGGCATAAATATGCAAAAAAGCATATGGGAGGCTGCATGCAAATAGTTTTGGTTGTTGTTTTTTGCATCCCTTATCCATTGCTATTTTTGTTTGTGTTTTCAAAGTGTTCTCTACATACTGGTTAATGTTAAAAATTACCCAAAAGTGGTTTAGCTCCAAAAAGGAGCATTAAGATTCCCTCACTGCACAGTGAGAGAAAAAAAATAAAAAAATAAAAAAATAAAATCACTCCCCTACTGAGCAAGCACTAATGGCCTAAAAAGCATCAAATCCCTTCTCTAAAGTTAGGGAGCCACCACAGTACAAGTCTTGATTTCCTCCTACTTGCTTCTGTATCCTGCGTGCCTACCTCTTCCTTAAAAGACTGACAATTCAATCCATTTGCTGAGAAAAAACACAGTTTATATAGAGAGAAAGACTGAGAGGGGTGATAAAGGACACAGGGAACAAGACAAAAGAGACTGTTCACTCAACTAATTTAGGTATTTTAGCTTTTCTTACCTTTGCAAGTCTTGCTCTCTTAATAAGGTCATTGAGTTTCCGCACAGCAGCCTTCTGCGGGAGACTCTGAATATCCTGGAAGAGATCCTGTGCCTCAGCTTCAAAGAGCCTTCGATTATCTGTGTTTCGGAGAGGATGGGCCCAGAAAGAGCCAATGTAGACCCGCAGCACCTCTGGAGTGTTGATCACCTTTCCCAGGGACCACATGAGTGCACCATAGACCCTCATCAGCTGCTGTGTGTCCACTTGGTCGGCCTTGTTAAGCACCACTCGAATCTTGTCATCCTGGCCCCGGAATGCCTTAATAGCCTCTGAAAACTCATCAGATATATCCAGCTTATGGGCATCAAAAAGGAGGATGATGCGATCAACCCTCTCAGCAAACCACTGGAGGACTTGGCAGAAGTCGTAGCCTAAAGAAAGAACATAGTGTTACAGTCTTACCATTCAGAAAAGTGAGTCTCAGAGAGGGTAGGGCTGGGGATGGAGAACAAGGGGATCATAGCATTTACATAGGGGAAAATGAGGAAATTGACTCCCTGGAGGAGAGTATCTGTGGACAATGAGGTCAGGAAAGCTGCATACTACATTTTCTTTAGCCAGTCTCACTATTCTTACCTTTTTGTCTGTTTTTCATCACTACCCTTCCTTCAATCTTGCCATCCATCTCCTATGTCACTATCTCAGGTACTGCTGTGAAGTACAGTCACACACCCATATTTGCCTCTTCCCAAGAATTCTGGCTCCAGTAGAGGGACCAAACAAAGCAGCTCTGTGGGGCTCTTATCACAAGCCATCTCCGTCACTGGTAACACTGGTCACTTTGGTAGCACTGCCTATCTATACTAACAAGGAAAACAGCACATGTGCTGCACTTCAGTGTAAGTCAGCAAATGAAAATAATTGGATTTTAAAAACATTTCTGAACTCATCTCTCCTTGTATTGCAATACTCGCTGTTACTTCTACCACAGCAAATTCAGAGACCCAATTTACACATAATTTGCCTACGTTGCCTTCGGGGACATGACAAATTATAGAACACAATGATCTAAACCAAACTTTTAGACATTCTAAAGGAAAGCACCTGTCTGAATGCTTTTATAAAGGCATCTGGTAGCCTAGTCCATAAAACAAACCATATTCAGAAGGTCCTAATTCAGAAGTGACACCTTTAATCCACAGAGATTCACCAGATGTGACTCATCTTGTTTGAGTAATGAACAGCAAGGTTTGAGTTGGAAGCTGACATTCCACCTCTCCTCTTCCTCTCAGAAAGAAACCAGAGATAAAAGAGGGAACAGACAAAAATGCAAGGACTGATGTGAAGTAACCCAAACAGAACTGACAGTTTTGCCCTCAGCACCATATATTCAAATACCAAAGCAAAGAAATCTCAGTTACTGCCAGTGAGCCCTCCAGAGCATCTTTGGTAATTTCTCAGCTGAGTAAGATAAGCTTTTAAACCTTCAATCCCCCAACAAAGAAAATCCACTTCAATTACTCATACATTAGCCAATTATACAAAGACTTCATATACCTGGTCCAGATACAAGCAAAACATTCCTCACCACTCCTCATTTTACCTAGTATCTTGAAAACACTATAAAAAAAGTATGGAGACATTGCAAAGCTGCTCAGCTTTTCTTAAACCAATGCTGGTTCAGTCATTCACTATACTTTAAATGTGTTGGTCTTTAGAAGCAGACCAGCTTTTTTTGCTTTCCAGTACAACCTGATTAGGGCATATATTAAGAAAAGCAAACATACAAAAAAGTAATATGAACAATGGTGAACTCCAGATCTGTCATGGGCATAATTTGTGCACCTTAAGCAACACAGGAAAGAACTCAGTCTTAATTTTTTTGTTTAAAAAAGGACAAATAGCATAAGAAATGAAACCCAGAAATTCTAGTTATTAGTAAGAAAGTGTCCCCAGTTACTTGTCCCCCATCTTCTCAAAAGAAACCACAAAACTTCACTAAAAATCCAGCACAGACACATCAAACTGGAAGAAGAGGGCTATTCTAGAAAGGTATTAGCACCAAAAGGATGCGGGTCAGACTTGCTAACTGATAATTAAAAAAAGAAAAGAAAACCACAACAAACACCCAACAGAACTTTCTCATTAAAAGGATTACTTCGTAAGGAATGCAAAAATGCCCCTTTGCAAATAATGCTGTTCTGGTTCTTTCATATGTTCATTCTTCCCTGCGTCTTGCTCCTGAAGAGCTAAATGTAAGATTGAAAGTGGGAGCAAGAAGAGCTGCACAAAACACTTCTCAAAGAACTGTCCTCCCTTTACACCAACAGTCTTATTAAAACCAGTATGAATAATTTATCTAGCAGGAAAGTGAGATCTTGTATGTCATTTGCATGTCACAACAGTACACAAATGTGAGCTATGCAATAATTTGTTCTGATTTCACTCAAGTAGAAGGAAACCTGCTTGAAATAAAATACATAAAATTGCAAAATAAAGCAAGTCAAATTCTGTTAAGTTGTTGACAAATAGATATGGAAGAAGCTGACTTATAAAGCTAGTTAAATATAAATCCCTACCGCACATTTGTTAGATTTTGAATTGTAAAGATAATTGTATATGTTAATTAGCAATAAATTATTTTAAATGAATAAGCATTAATGAAACATTTGATTTGAGAAAGAAAAGTCTGCTTGTTGAAATGCAGATCTATCCCATCAGCTAAATGACCTTGAAAAGAAACATAGGACAGTACTAAGACCCAACTCATCTAGGTCCCATCGTATACAGTACATGCATGTGTGGATTAGGGCTTTCGAAGTCCAGCAGTACTGGGTCAATGAGCAGTCTGAAAAACCTGACCAAAAAAATCCATTGTTGATACTTCTCAGCTTCTTGCTGCTCTACTGTTCCTATTTCTTCAAAGGTTTATTCTAATGACTGATGTCAGCAATTATACCCAGCCTAGGGATCTACATCTCACTAGGTACATCATCTACTCGCAAATGTGTATTAGAAAGTCACAAATCACCCTTGTACTTCGCCTTTTGCAATGCAGAAAACAATTAGGGAGGCTTGATGGGCTCCATCCATTCTCTGCAAGCACAGACAGGCAGAGTGTCCAGTTCTTCCACCTCTGGGGCTGGAGCTACTGGCAAAGCAGAGGAGAGGTACCTCTCAGATAAATGCTGCAATAAGAAGCCTCCAAGCTAGGACAACAATATCCACTTACCAGATGAATCAGAGGCAAGTAGAGCGCTGGAGAGATCCCACCTGCCATTGCTATCCAAGTACCACACAACCAAGGCTACAACACACAGTTTGGACGTGGACAAGAGCAGTCTTGCCCCCACCTCCCCAGTCTGCTCTTCTTCTAATGCTTTGCCACAGGTGATCTTCTAAACTGCCCCAATCTTTCAAACACAGCTCAGTCCCACATGGAAAGATGCACTTTTTGCTGTCCAGGGTGGAAGTTTCTAGTTATGTTAATGAAAGCCTGTCTCAACACTCCTGGATAACACTCTTATTGCACTCCTGTTGGTGGACTAATACTAAAGAGAATGTACAGTGTCTCACTGCAAGGGAAAGCCTGAGGCGATGTTGCAGCTATATACATCTCTTTACTTAATCCATGACTACATTTTCCCAAGCCAGACTGAACTCAGAAAGTTACCCGTATTTAAGTAACTCCAGTTCTAAAAATGTAAGCTAATATCCTCCATTTTCCCCTGAGCTCTTTCCCCATACTTCTGGAAATTCTTGGCTTCATGCCACTCAATCATGAACCAGTCCCTTTCCCCTTTCTAAAAGCAGTTCCTCCCCACACCCTGCCAGACATTGCTTCACCTTCCTCTTCTCCTTACTCTCATTGTTCCTTCCAAGTCTCGCAGACCATACGCATATTCCTGTCAGACAGGGTCTCTTTGAGCGTCACCAGTGATGCTGCAGAAGCAGCACAGGGATAGTCATTGTCTGACTGGGGACAATGCTGGCACACATCTGCACATTCTCCTCCAGCCACTTGAGCAGGCCCTGAACTGACAGGCAGGAAGCTTCTGGCACATCCTCCTGCTGACAACGGGAGTGGGAAAGGTATGTTGATAGAGACAACTTTGAATGTTGCACTCTGTGTATATTTTTGACCCTTCAGAAAGCAATCAGCTCCTCCATCCACGGCCTGGATGTTTTCCAGAGTTATAAATAAAACATTCTGGGAAGAAGTACATATCTTCAATTTTTATATAGTCGCTTCACTGCTTTCCTGCATTGAAAAACTGAAAGTTAACATCCAGTTGCTTTGTTGGTCTCAAAGGCTTCACCCTCCTTCTAGTGATACCTGTTAACTTCTACCATTATACAGATTTTATGTCCATTCATAAGTAAACAGTTAAGCAGTTATTCACGGAAAGATGGAAAAAAACACCTACAGCAAAGATTGAAGGTTTTACACTGAGGTTTGGTAATATTATTCTTCCAAACACATTAGAACATCACCAATAAGAAAAGGTGCTGCTCACCAGTATCAGAAACCAAGCTAAACTTCTACAAAGTTAATTAAAAATACTTAGATATGAACAGACACCTATAGTGACAGATGCAGAACAGAAAGCATCTAAGAATACTTACTAAGTGCTATAAAATGTCACATTTCATTACTGAATTATGAAAAATCTTATCTTGTATATATTATTTAGAAATACCACCAAGATTCATGAGAAAAACAAACATTTGAGAGAAATAAAAAGAAACAAAAGGCTTAAAGAATGGCTTAACTATAAAATTTTGGATTACATAATTGTGAAATTATCAGAAAATAAGTTCTGAAGAATCACTCTGTATATTTAGAGCTTTCTTGGCAAGCACAAAAAAGCAACCCTATGCTTAAGTCTGTAACCACCTTCACAGTAAGAAGAAATGGCAGTTCCCATAGCAAACACCACTAGCTGCAACCTTATTTCAGCAAGCAGCAGCCAGGGATTTTAAAGGTAACAACATACATCTTGTAGGGAAAAGCCTTTGTTCGTTTGAAGGTGTAGAAACAGAACCTTCTCTGACAGAGACACATGTAGGGCAGCAGAATAAAATTTTGTAGGATCCTGCCTATATTCACACACAATGATTTAAAAAGCAATCTAAGCAAGTCAAACTTCAAAACATGCTGAATTAGACTCTTGGCATAAATATGCTGAAGTCAGTCCAACTTCTTCAGGAAGCAGGTCAGACAGACCTTGCCATGTGCAGTACCACAGGACAAGTCAAGTTTGTGCTCCACACACCCAGCTGTATGGAAATTGCATAAACAGCCCAGAAGTCATATGCAGGAAATGCATCTTACTGTGCAAAATTGGAGACATGGGTGAGTGCAATATTGCCCAACCATAAGAACATGCAATGGGTCTATACAGTGACTTGTAGGTACTTTCTGTATGCTGATGCCTAAGTATAAGAAACCTTAAATGTTGGCAGCAGTTGCTCTGCAAACCTGGGGCACAGCTCTAAAGGTGAATCCCAAACCCTTATTTATAGTACAACCACACTGGTTGTGTCGCAGCATATAGGAGAACCACATTTGTGATTAAAAAAAAAACACGTCAAATTACATATTGAAGACAATCCTTAAACACTGAAAAAAAAAAAAAAAAGTCATTAAATGCAAACTAGTCAAGTTAAAGGCTGTGAAACAGACAGAAGTGAGGTTATGACTGAGAATTGTCAGCTTGGGCAAAAGCCTACCATATCAAAGGGCAGGCCAGCTAGGCCATAAAATTGATAAGGCATATACCATACCATATTGTTTCTGAACAATAAAGGAGTAACAGTCTTATGTTTTGTTAAGTTACAACAGGAATTCTAGATGGCAGCGAAGAGCCATGGTCCTTTAAACAGCACAAGGCTACCAGTGAAACGTAATATCTCTGTCCCACCCACGAAGTCTGGGAGTTCCATAGCAATCCCCAATGGTGGTGAATTTTGTCACACAATTGCTCACTTTTTCAGTGGCGTATTAATATGATGCTCTATTTTTCTGCTCATTCCATGCTCACTTCCACACTATTATGGAAGTGGCAGCAGATGAAAATGATGCTTGGCAGCATTGAAGTTTTTGATTTAAGAAGCAGAGAGGGAGAAAGATGAAACTGGTTTTTATTGATGGAGGAAAGGGAGCGGGAATCCAAAATGGAGAAACAGAAGTAGGAGATTTAAGGCCAACTTTGATTTTTATCAGACTCTCTGTGTAAACTGAGACTTAAATACTTTTTGGACATCTTATAAGATTAAAGATGATTAATTATATACTTTGTCATTCCTGCCTAGAAAAAGAAGTGCCAACTTGCACTATTTGTTTTACTCATCTGGTTTGGCAACATTCAAGCCTTTGCTTGCACAGATGTAGAGCACTTACTTGTTGCTGTTCATCTCTGCTAGCTCGCTAACCTACCACACAGCTCTCACCATGATAAATGCTCTACATGACTATAGGAGCAAAGAGGACAAAAACATTCAGACATCAAACAAAGAATCCATAAGCATCTAGTAGACCAGTTTACTAAGCAAGCATAGTTCAGATGACAGTCTTACATTATTATCTTATTCTGTCAGTGCAATGTAAAGACAAGACTGGTTTCACAGCCAGCATATACTGTGCTCATTCCACGATATCCTCAGAAAATCCCAGGTCTGATATGTTAAAGAACCGATTGCTTTCCCCTCACAGGCATAAAACACACAAGATTCTATTTCTTAAGCAAATATCTGAAAACAGAAGGCAGCACAAGCCCCACGCTGGATCACTACCATTTACAGCTCCGCAGAAATCCCTGACATGCACCTAAATGCAGCTGAATGAAACGAGAAAGGAAGTTAGCCATATCATGCTGGTTTGTTTTAGTATTTTCTCAAAGACCGGCTAATTTCTTAAAGAGCCTGTTAAAACCAGGGTTCAGTTCTCACAGAACTTTCACTTTATTAAACAAAAAACTCCCATTCCCTCTTCCTCCTGCTACCTTAACTCTTTCAACTGAAAAATTATGGCATGACTGAGCAACCTTAAGAAGCAAGACTAGCAGCTGTGCCTACAATAAAAGCACCTTATTTACAACCCAAACCCAGTTTTTAAGCATGACCAGCTTGAAGAGTTGTAGCTATTATGAAACATTTCCTCATTCATGAACTTCAATACTATATGTAAGAGCCTATTTGTTATTACTTTGTGGAAAGCAATTAAAATGATGGAAATAAGGCTTTTTCTCAGGAGTGTCAAAGCACTAATTAGTCAAACCAACCATGCAACTACAGCCGTTCACAGCTATAGCAGTAGGATGACAGAAATCCCAACCCCATCAGTTTTCATGAGCAAAAATTCCAAACCCTACTTCCAGTCTTAAGACATGATTTTAATAGGCCTTGTAGTAAGAAAGTTTGAGACGCACCTAGTTCAAGCACTAAAACAGGCCCCCAACAGATTAGGATGATGACCGGTCCAGTACAGTAAAAATAGTTATGGAGCTCAGTCACTTTCAAGGCCTGCAACTCACCTCTGCTGATGCGCTGCTTCTCTCCAGAGAGAATGCCAGGGCTGTCGATAATACTGATGCTCTTCAGCACCTGGTTAGGTAGCTGAGAACACATGAACCTGCAGGAAAGGAGGAGAAAAGTAACCATTAATGATCGGTGTAGCTCACATATAGAGTGTCCCTTGAGAGCTCCCCTTTACATACCTGCTTTTCAAAAAGACTCAAGTGAGATCAAAAAACAAGTTTCTGAAGTCCTAATGAATCCCTACGTTGGGCAACCATACACATTTAAGAAAAGAAATGTAAATAGAGAGCTTCTCAAAAAAATGAACACTGTACAGGAAAACCTTGTAAAACCATATGTTTAAGTGCTGATAAAATTCCCAATTTTGCAAGGGCTGACAGCACCATCCATACATACAACATTCAAAAGGCTGCATAAACCAAACATTGTACTGTGACCAAAATTAGTATACACAAGAAAAAATTCTTCATGTACTCCAACTTTTGCCCAAATTTAATGAATTCAAAAGAAAAAGGAGAGGCAGGCAAAAAGTCACACAGATATTATGGTCTATATTTCAGTCACTGCCAAGTCACCCTCGCACCTGCTCTGGCCATGTCCGAATGGTCCCCATTTCTATCCCATCCCACCCTTCTTAGGTGGTGCTTGCACAGGACTGCAAATAACAGTATCTCTCCCACAAACCAAGCAAAAGCTTTCACACTTTGAGAACCAGGAGTTCAAATTACACTCACCATGCTCTAAACAATAACCTCCTGCCTCTGAGACAGGAGACAAATTCAATGGTGGCATTATGAAAATAAATAATTCACGAGGCCTCCGAGAGTTGCGCAGGACACCATGTATTAAATCCGAATTACTCCAATGCTTCTAGCTCATGACAGCAGAACTTCACCTCCCTTCAATTGTAAACTGTCTTTAAGAGATTTGTGTAAGAGTTTAATCTTCTTATCAGGTAGCAGCTGAAGACCGTACTAACAAACAGATGGTGTAACCCACCCTCATCCTGTGAAGCTGTGGAGCACAGTGGCCCAGCAGCAGCCCAGCACAGGGTCAGGCTGTAGGCTCAGTCCCTAAGATGATCGCCCTGTGCTAACTCATCCCTTCAGAAGGTACACTAGCTCAAGAAACAGGGTATCACTGACAGGCAAATTTTCACCATGCCAAGGTCAAACAAGAACTCTAAGACCGAAGACAATCCGAGTTAGGAAGATTTCAAGCAGTCAAATATCAGATATTTTAATGTCTCTTACATTTTCTTTTGGAGCTATTGCTAGAGAGGTAACAATCCAGATTACTCAAAGAAAATCAGGAAGAAAAAAAGATCTTTATGCTTCACTTCACCTTGTTTTTTAGGTGACCTTGCAGTAATGAACAAAAGCACACAGCATCCCTCCTTGGGTACAACAGAAGCATCAGCCAAACCTCTCCCTGAAACCCAAGAGGGGATAAAGAAACAGCAGTCGTCTTGGCATGATAAGAAAGAGCACTACCTTTTTTGGTTTGTTTTTTGTTGTTGTTGTAGCAGAATAAGTTCTACCTCATAAAAAGCTAAAACTATCTACCTAAATGACAACAAACCTTAATAAAAAGAAAGTTTACAGAAACAATTGTGTGAAGGAGATGACTGTAACTGCTTGTGACACATTAGACCTTTGAGACTGTCATGTTTTTCATATTTTCTTTAACGATGGTTTTACAATAAACAGAAATATTAGACTACCATTGCAAAAACAAGTTACAGTTTTGCTCTGTAATCATCTGCTGATTTTTAAGTTTTCTTTAACTTTGGATTACTCAAAGAATCAGTAAGAACTTACACTCCTTTTGGTGTCCATTCAAATACATATTAGAATAGAGCACGACCATGTGTTTCTTCTGAGCAGCACCAATTTATTTCCATGATCTTCTGGTATACTGTAATATTCTTTCCTCACTTACTTGAACACATTAGGTTCTGTCCCCACTGCCTTCACCCCCAACTTTCCTTAAAAGTACACCGAGAAATAAAAGACAAGTTTCTACATTTAGAAGCCTTACAGAGACATCCATCATAAGCAGTGAGATACAGTGGGAAATAAGAAGGGGTCATAGAAAAACAGAGGCAAGGTAATATCAATAAACGACGGAGGCTAATTAGCAAGTATAAGCCTTGATTGTGCTCCTGTGTTCTCTTTTGTTCTAAGTTTCTCCATTACCTCAGTCACTGCTTCCTTTCCTGTTACGTTTAGATAAAAAGGATACTTGGTAATTCAAGTGTTGATTGCCTTGTAAAAGTAATACCTTAAGTTTTTCCACAAAACAAAATACCAGGATTGTGAAATCATTTGGAAAACAAGCAAAAAAAAAGACAAATAAAAAACAAACACCGCCCCCCACCCCCAAATAACGACCCAGGGGTGAGGAGGAGAGAGAAATCTATTAAGAGTGAAAAATGTAATATTGGATATAAAAAACTGACACTGCTGATAAGGCAAATGAAAGAAGGCAAAGCAAAAATATGCAGTATGATTTCAGCTGAAGACAACATGGAAAAGTTGCTCAAACACAGTGAAATGAAGCCTAAGGCATTTTCAACTAAGTAAAGTAGGAGAGAGAAATGAGTTGACAGCCTTGACAAAGCAGCAATATGATCGCAGTGGCAGCCTGAGGGTGGTGTTAGGGGAATATAAGCACCTACATCTCCCCTGCAAAACTAAGGAGCAAACCTGAATGTTGGGGAAGAGAAGGTTACTTACAGCACTGCAATATAACAATGTGACAGTCACAGAAAGAACTGGAATAATTTATTCAGTTACTTTGAATGCACCTCTTCTTAGCTAGCGAACAACCTTGCCTGCCTAAGATTCAGGACCTGACACAACTAAATAAACAGATAATTTAGCCAAAAATTATGTAACCTGTTCATCCAAACATTTAGTTTTATTACATGTTTTGTGTCAATATTTTACTACTATGCAAAATACTATTTACAGTATAACTGTATTTACTTTTCAGAGGCAGCACATTAGTGGGGAAAGAGAGAAATAGAACAGTGATCTTCAGGACAGGACTTAGCCTATAATCTCACAGAGAGGGGTCTTGAACCACAAAATTATTATTTAAAATGACACTTGACTGCAGCTTCCCACTGCACATATTCTTATCTCTCAGCAAATGATAGCCAAGCCAACTATAATCTGCTATAAACTTTCTTCTGTGAATAGGCCCAGCAAGAGATAAGACTGTACATGATGAACTTTTAACACATATGCCAGTGTTCACTGGCCAAACAGGAAAGTTTATTGTTAAAAGAGAACCAATTTAGATTAACTGGCTTGCAAAGCCTGGCCTCCATGTCAAGCTACCATCAAATACAGGAAGAAAACAAAGTGATTGCTCACACAATGTGAACAAACTTATTAATAACTTTTAACTGGAAATATTTAGTCGGCTACTTAAGTGACCTACGGCAATACTCACAGCCCCCTAGCAAATCTTCCCTTTTTTGCAAATACACAGCAACCACCCAAAAGGTGGCTATCCCACTATCAACCTGGTCTATGGGACTGCTTGAAGACTACCTAGTCAAAATTAAACAATTCACAGCCTGCATATGTATTTATCCAGTAGGCATATTCAAATACTCCCAGTTTCGTATGCCTTTTTACATATCCCAGCAACTGAGAACTTTAAAAAACTAGATGAAGACCTCTGGTGAGACCAGTGGAAAGGAACAAGAGGATATCAAACAAAAAATACATTTTTCCTTTTTTTGGATGATAGTTTTTAATAGTAGTACTAATCTATCAGTATTTTTAAGCAGGAAAATTTGTGCCCAAACTCATCCTGAATTCCAGATGGTGTAAAGCCTTACATACAAGTGGTTTGTAAGCTGGTGGAACATATCAACAATTTTCTGTGAACTGGTTTTAACAATGATTTTCTGTTCAGATCTATGCTAGTGCTTCCCTACCTAGTATTACCTTTTTTTTTAAAACTCACTTGAACTGCCACTGCCCCTGCTTGTATTTGAATACTTATTTCACACTACTCCAAACACACACAGCAGAAAAGACTTTGTAAACATAACTGATGCCTGAAGATGGTATCTCGTAGAAATTTAAACTTAAAATAAAAAGACAGCAAGCAAACAGATCTCACCTGTTCAAGAAAGCATTTCCAAAGCGGCTGAGTTTGCGGAACGGCTTCTTAGGATCAACAACTAGGGCATTTCCAGGAACATTTCCTTCTGACTCTCCATACATCACAGCAATGAAAGAATCTGTGGTAGGCTCTGGACCAATCCGCATGCCTGGAAAGTCTTGTTCGAGCAGGTACCTGGAGATGGAGATCACATGAAGTAACAGAACGAATGCCTGGGAACTATGCTGAAAGCAAGTATCTATGGTATGCTTGAAAATTCCCAAGCATATACACATTGTAGAATTATAAACCAATATTTTATCTGCATTTAATTATTTCTATTAACTAGAAAAAAAAACCAACAACCAACAAATCAACCCAAAACTGAATCCCATTTTTTCACAACAATTATATAAAAGCATAAATAAAATAAATCCCTTTACAAAACCAGGGTGGAAAGTATTCCCTCGATGACAGCACCTGAAACTGCTCAAGTGGATGCTTCTACCAACAATCCCAGTGCTATAGCTCACACTACGAGACACTGCTGCTTCTGTGTGCATTTTCAAGCTTATACAAGGGCTGCTGATACTAAAATGGAGCGGTTTGAAACAGTACGTGAGCAGCATCACCTTGCTAACACGTCTAACCCTTTGATGAACTCAGTTACGGTGTACAATTCTATTAAGTTCAATTCATCTTACCTCAGGTAAGATACAGTTTACATCTGTTTGGGAGTGAGGAAAAGAGCTTTTATTTTGACCCATGTATCAGAAAGTAATTAACTAAGTCAGATCTGCAGAACTTCAGGCCTAAAGGCACATCAAGTCACACAGCACTGTACCAACAGAAACCATCTTGCATCTTCTTCTAGGTAATCTACTTGGAGCCTCAGACAACACATACTCAGTGGATCAAGTCTGGTATACCACGTCTTGACTTTCCAGACAACAAGATCTCAAACTAAGAATGTGCATATTTAAATGCTAAAACTTAATGGAACCAGAGCGTGCATTTACAGGAAAAGTTTGTCTGCATCCTTTCCTGGATAGCAAGTGAGAAGAAAAAGAAACCGCCAGCCTATCAAGCAAGCCTCCAGCTTACAAAGTTTCTCTAGCTTACACTGTAACAACCACTTCTCAAAAGCAGACCAATCTACTTAACATTAAATAATATGAGTGCCGTCATCCTCATTTACAACACCACTATCTTGAAAGTGCCGCCCTTAAGACTAAGGCCAAATTGTTTTCAAGTACGCTGTAACAGCATTAAAATTCTCCAACCAACTTGAGTCATTCAGTAATTATTAATTTTACGGTTTCAATGTTACCCTGCAGTTCTTAAAAAAAAAAAAGAACAGAATCAACCAACCAAAAAACATCACACAATTTTAACAAACTATGATTTAACTTTTTACGTAATCAAAACTGAACTTCAATGAGTATTCTTCAGGCATAGGTGATGGTCCTACATCCAATGACAGCACTAGTTAGGCTTGAGCGCATTTATATTAACATCTGTCTTTCAATAATAGATTTGTTCTGGCCCTTGATCTAAGAGCACTATGCCTGTTCTGCTATCATTTAATAACATTCACAGACTTTATAAATCAGTGTAAATTAGCTGAATTTAAGAAACTAAATATATACTACATGCTTCAAAGATATTTTTCCATTAACCTTAGCAAAATGGCTCAAATCAGCTCAATCTATGATCCGGGAGGCTTAAAACATAGAACAGTTATTTACACGAGCTTTCCTGCAACTTTCTGTTTTCAAAGAATCAAGAAAACCCCACAATCCAACAATGCTAAACACTGTGGGAAAGGAGGAATAGAAGAACAATCATGCCAAAACATGCCAAAGTCAATCTGTCTACTTCTAGAATAAGCTATGTCTAATGCACAGCAACAAAGAAATAAAATCAACCCTTGTCCAAAAGCTAAAAACCTTTGCACATGCAGGAATGCACAATACAGTATACTCCTTAACTTTACCAAGTAGATCATGTATCAAAATTAAGACAAAACCCTTTCGATAGCTCAGGAGTCGAACCCTTTGTGCATGAAATCCAGGACTTTCAGGTATTGCAGCAAATAGGTAAGCACCTGAAGCAATGTGTGTTCCTGCCTCCTCACAGAATTCCATTGCAGACTTAAGCCCTCTAAAATAAGACGCAAAAAGAGCCACTACCAGTTTTCGCTAAAGCCTGGCTGGACTTATCTGCAACACTGATTTTGAGAGATCAATTACACTTTTAACTTCTAAAATAAAATTTTTAACTTGCCACAATGAAATGTTCTACTTCAAAGTCTCTCAATTCTGCTTTTCTTCATTGCCCTTCTTTTCTGAAGGGAAAGGATGTCTATAAGACTTGTAACTAAGTTCTTGTCTTGATATTAATTGTCATTCCCAGACTTCTGTTGACAGAGGCAGGAAGCCATAAGCTGACAACACATATGACAACAGGCTCCCAGAACGGCATTAAAGAACAGCGAACTGAAATCAAATATACACAAGAGAAGTCCCAGATCCCAGGTCACATAAAACATCATGTTAAGATCTGAATACAGGATCAGACACCTCCAGGGTAACAGGATAATTGGTATTCATCATAAGCTCAGGAACCTGCAGGCATATTTATAGACGTTCAGCGGTGGTGGTCGTTTAGATGACTGAAAAAAATAATCTCTGCTCATGAAGTTGCTGCATATGTAACACTTGGAGAATTTACAAAGAGTGGGAAGCATGGAGCGTCTGTATTTTTAGCTTGGAACTCAAACAGTGCAAATTCAGATTAGCTGTTTATTGAAATGACTAAACAAGAATAAAACACTACTGAACTGCAACAGTACTTCCAACTTGACGTCACAGATGCAGCTTTAAAACCCAAGCTTTTATAGTGATAACAATCCAGAAAAGCAAGATCTCCTTCCAAATACTGAGTCCCACCCAACAGGCACAGTGCTGAGCTGTGTACAGCTATTCAACAGACACAGGAAGGTATTTTGCAAGGCAGGTATTTTCCATTAAACCAGTTCACAGTTGCATGTCAAGAATCAGTACAGACTAAAATAAACCCTAGTTCTGAGCACTGAGCACTGTATCACACTTCCTCTCAGTATGAAAATACCAGTTTCACTTAGCCACACTAAAAGGACAAGCAGCCTTCTGTAAACTGAAAAGCTGCAAATAATTGTGTACAGTGTGCTACATAAATGGAGGAAAATACCTGGATCTTTAGCATCCGCATTTGCTTGCCCTTTTCAGGAATTTTCAGCAGAGAGGGAGTTCAAAAAGGTTTACAGGAAGAATGCTTAAAAATAGCAAACATCCCAAAGACAGTCTAGATCAAACAACAGACATCCTGTTGACTCTTCTCCCTTTGTTTTTACCTGGGATATAACCTTTGTGCCTTGCCAATAAAGACTCATGTATGTTCCTTTGCAAGATCTATAGCCAGACTATGGGAAATTGGTTTACGAAGTTCCAGAGATAGCAAAGATTACTCACGGTTGCGGATACTGATAATCATCTGAGGTCTAAGTGCTTCAGCTAAGCTGTAGGAACACACACACAGGTGAGCTGGACAGAGCGGCACTGGGCAGGGACACTGTGTGGTGCATGAAGAGACAAACTCAAGTCTCCTTCCTCAAGGCTGTTCATTTCCAAACTACATACTGCACCAAATCCTCCACTCCTTTTTTTTTTTTTCTTTTAAACACAATAAAACTAGCAGACATTTGCTTTAGCCTAATAATTTTGCTCCAACTCACTCAAATAAAACTTTCATCTGGAGCTAGTAATAAAGTTCCAGCTTTCACTCAAAAAAATTTACAGGGACCTTTTTCCTCCAGAAGAAATAGATGCCACCTCTAATTGCCATATAAGCAATTGCATGCTACTTGCAGGCTCCAGATATTATGCAAGCAAAAGGGTGCTTTCAACAAAACCCAGCTCTAGCTGAATGAAATAGAAGGAAGTTTACCATTTTAACCTCTGAATAATACCTGTAAGCAAAGCAAAAGCACAGCCTGGCAAGCTGAGGAATTTCCTTCTGTTTTTCCACATCTTGATAAGTCCTTAAAAAAAAGTCACTCTCTTACACTTTTAAAACAGAAAAGTTGTTAACAAGTTAAACATTATTAGACAAGAAGTTTAATTCATTGTTAGAAGGAAAGAAAAAAAGCCAGCAACTACAAACTTGCCCTGACCAGCTCCTCGACTACTCTCCTCTCCTGTCCCTCCTTTTTCCACTTTTCTCAAAAGCAGCCAGGAGAAATGGAGAGAATTACAGAAGGCACAAGGTCAAGCAGTTCACATGCAAGATAAGTATTTGGCTCTCATCCATCCTCCCAACTTATTAAAAACAATTAGACAAGTATGAACATTTAGGCCTGGATATATTTGTTTGAATTGTCAGCATTGACTAAAAGAATAACACTGTGCTACACCTCAGACAGCGAAACTGGCCGGTTTCACTGCATTGTTCCAGCCGCAAAGACGATAAACAGCATCAAGTGAAAAACCAGACAAGCTGTTAGAAACCTGGAAATGTTTGTTTGCATATCTTAATCTCCGGGGACATTCAATCATTGCTAGATCTGTGTTTTCCATGAAGACTTAATGGAAGGAACTGGGTGGATGTGGATGTGTCAGCAGTATAAAAATGTGAAGTTCTCACGATAGTGTCTAAATCAAAGTAAATCCCAAATGAATACTTGTCAGCTAAAACTAATTGTTATGTTCACATATAAACCTCATACTAAACACTTAAGTAGATCCAATATACCCTCCTGACTATTAAATAGAGAAATCCGGAATAAAAAGTAGTTTTAACTAAGATTTAAAATAATGTTTGCTTGTTAAAAGGCTAACAGAGAAAAAAAAAAATTACAGTCCAACTTCATTGTAAGAAAAGTTATCTATAATAAACTTGAACTTATAACAATCTTGAGAGCGTATGACATTTTTGCATTGGAAATTCAGCACACCGGAGGGGAAATTTATTTGTGGCCAACCTGGAAACAATAATATTTTCCCATATCTTCTCCTGAGTCTTGCCCTCAGCACACAAGTACTTCTCTTTTTTGCTTTTCTTTTCCTCCTCTAAGTTGGTAACAGTCACTGTGACACTATTGTCTAAGCTGCTACCCAACTTGAATGGAGCATTTTCTCATGCTGATTCAGCCAACTATTATCTATTCTATAGCGAACACTGATGTAATGAATGTTCATCATGGTGAGGTCAGACTGTGGTCCTTTAGAAGCAGGAACAGCTGTTATATTACTGATTGGGGCTCGACAGCCAATTCCTGTCTTCCCCAATACCTAGTAAGGGATTAAACCACTCCGCAACCTACCTAAAAGGTGGACAGGACAAAAGGGTAGGTGAAGTAAGAAAAAAAACACATCATAGTAGAAGTCCCCTCCCTCCACTGAGTGAGGTGTTTTAACGAAGTGCATGAGGAAACATCTCTGAAAATGTTATCTATGTCAAATTTGCCTGGGCATCTTTGCCCAGCAGTGACCAATGCCAGAAAACCAACCAACCAACAAAAATACTAACCAAACAAAAAAGTCCAACCAACCCAAACCAACAAAAAACCCCGTAATACCTGTAACAAAGAGTGATACTTGTTTTCTCATTCAGACTGTACATTAGTATCAGTCAACCAATCAGCTCAGCTTATGGTTAAGGTGATAACAAGTTACTCACAAAGCCACAAAGCAACAGTACCAAAAATACATCTTCCGGCACTGCGAGGAATATCAGTGTTTCAAAGCACAATAAACACTGACTTGCACTCCAGTCAAACACGGGCAACTGTGAAGGACAACAGTTGAATGTCCATAAATTGAAAATGTGTATTCTCATCCCAGGCAATCTCTTAGAGGAGAGGAAAGAAGTTTCCTATGAATTGCAAGGGACACAGCAACTCAGCTGGCAGGCGGAACAAGTTCTGCTACGTACATATTTGGGACCATTCTGTCTCCGTAACACCCATGCTCTCTCATCGTCCCCTGTCCATAAGCCAGGCAACAACACTTGTCTGGAAATATATACAGACTAACAACGCAGCTGTACTTCTTAAAGAATAAAATGAATCAGCATGGTTAAAGAAGTGTTAGGAAAAGCTAAGTCAGCCACTGCAAGTGTTTGCAGGAATTCAGCATTAAGCAGCAAAGAGCCGAGATCAACTTCAAGCTTCCAATTAGCCAGCTGTAAAACCTGAGAAGCAGCATGATTAGATCTGTAAACATCTGGAAAGCTCTCAGGTGAGTTAAAGGTAAACATAGCTCTTCAATGGAGAAAAGGGGAGCTAGGTCTTTGACACTGTTAAAAGAAAGTGGTGTTATGACAAGGGCACCTATAACCTTTGGAACCGAAACAGAAACATTTGTGAAAATTACAGAAGGGTTGTAAGGAACTTCAAATACAATAAGCAGTGAAAATTTGATCCAAGTAACCCCCCAGTGTTTTTTTTGCATAGTTTTATATAATCTTGGAGTGATTTGTAAGGGGCGTCTGAAAGGCAAACACACTCAAATACATGCAAAATATTCCCAAGCTCATAATACCCAAGAGACACTTCAGCTGCCTAAAATCAGTTGCTAACAAATGTAGCAATAAGGAAGATGAGAAAGAGAAAAATGCTACATCAGCAGCAGCATTCTTAAGCGGCCTTATTAGTGATAATGCTTGTTCAATGCAATTGACCAAGAGTTGGGGGGCAGAGAAAGAGAAAAGGCCTTTCCAGATACCGTGTGGTTTTTAGGCCCAAAACTGTTTGATGTTTCTCTCTTTCCTTCACATTCAATCTACTTATTAAACTACTTTAGGGAAAGGAGAGGAGAGAAGGTTAAACAGCCTGCGATAGCTGATGCTGCCACGCCACTGTAACGCCAAGGAGCTTTTTTTTTTTTTAATAATTTAGAGATTAAAAAAATAAAAAGCCAAGGGGAAGTCGTCAACGAGGTTACACATTTTCGGCAGAACATGCAATGCAGATAATATTCTCAAACGGGAAGTTGGCGGCAGTTACAGGGCCCGCAGCAGCCCCGGGCGCGGTGCCCGCCCTCGACGCGGGGCGGGAGGCTCCGGGGAAAGCCCCGCTCCTGGGCAGGGACACCGGCCGCGTCCTCGCTTCCCCCGACCGCCGCCAGCCCCGCTCGTCCCGCTGCCAGCCGCCCTCCACCGGGACAGGCGCTCCCCGCTCCGCGGCCCGGCGCGCAGTAGGGGGCGACCAGGCGGGGCGGCCACCCGTCCGCTGGAGCGGAGGAGGAGGC
>VXBW01006841.1:1143252-1308015 GCA_013400375.1 Thinocorus orbignyianus
GGCGGGCAGGCTCGGCCCCGGGGCGGGGGCGGTGCCAGCGGCGTCTGCCCGCACCCGGCGGCGCGCCGCTCTTTGCCGTGTGTACCCTTGGGGTTCTTTTGTGGGGGGATGTTGTTAGTTTCTCAGAACCAGAGCATTTTAAAAAAAAAATTATTTATTTATTTATTTTATCCCCAATCCGCCCATGGAAGTTAATTGTACCTGCCGCTCTTCCGCCCCCCAAATTTCAACCCCTTAAAAATGACATCCAGGAAGGCTCTGACAGCTCCGGCCCGAACGTAGGATGGCCCAGATGCTTCTCGTGTTTCTCTGATGATGGTTTGCTGTCTCTGGATGCCAAAGAAGTGTGTGACTAAGAGGCGTGGGGGTTAGCTACGACACCGGGCAACTATTTTAAACCCAACGAAAACTCGGTTTAACGCTGAAGTTTTGCTGTGGAACGTGTGGAGCAGATGCGGCCGTTGGTTTTAACCTCAGGTCTTAAAATTGTCTTAAGCCACTTAGAAAGATCACCTTTTCCATTGTTTTTCCTAGAGATTTTAATGGGAGACAATACCAGACTCACTAACACATTAAAAAAATCAGTAAAATGAATACTTTTTTTTTTCCCCCCTCTGGCATAGAAGTTTGTGCTCACTCACAACTTGGAAAACAAGAACTTGGGCTCCCAGTCAAAAAAAAGGAAAAAGGGGGGAGTGTGTGTTTGCTGGATCTGTGTGTAAATATTATGCTAAAAGTGTATCCTTTATGATACACACTTACGTCCTTGGCTCCTTTGCAACATCCTTATAATCTACATTCCTTTTTTGATGGTCCAGAACACATACTGGTTCATTTTTCGCTATGTACCTTTCTTACCCCAAATTTCCATCTTGAATATTATCTTTTTGCTGTACACTCCAGATCTTTTCTAAATACATCAGCAGGTTTAGATGTGCCCTTTCCGTCTCCCTCCTCCTCTTGCTGTTCCTCAAAGAACAGATGTTAGACTTCAATAACGCGCAGTCCTGAGGATTTAACCACTCTGCCTTTTCCTGGTTCCTCGCTTCACATTTTATTTAGGGCTGTGCATGTGTTTTGCAACTCTTTTGTTGCAATTTCCATGCTGAGTCAAAGATTTTATACCATTTCATGTAGGGCTTTGCTGACTGGCTTCCTAATTATTTTTTTTTTAAATCCTCTTTTTATAGTTTGGTTTTTGCATTCTTCTCATTTTCATGACTTTCCCCCATAGGTTAATCCACAGGTAATTAAGTTACCCTTGCATTTACTTCCATCTTCTCCATGTTACTTCAGTAATTTCTTTTAATTGAGTCTTGCATTACTACATCTTTAGGAGTCCTGACTACTCCTGGTCATTTATTGTCTGCAAAAATATCTGAGCTGTGGAAAACATAAGTACTGCAGTCTGGGGTGAGACCGCTCTCCCACTTGACTTTGGTGTGTCCAGTGTTTAGTGACAGGACAACATCACGGAAAGAGGGCAGGTACCATGCTGTCTCAGACTGTCCTCCCAGCCTCTGGGAATTGATGATTCAGTGCAGGACTGAAGCAGATGTGGAGCCTTTGTGGTTTTTAGTCCATACAAATTTTCCAGTGAATGCAACAATCAGGTTTTTTTTAACTTCTAAAGTTTTATTAACAAAAACGTTGGGGGCAAAGAGGTCTGTAACTTAATTACAGGTTGTGTGCAGAATTTCCTTGCTTTGTTCACTTTGAAACTGCTGCTTGCTAGTTTTGTCTGATCCCCTCCAGGTCTTGTGTTAGAAAAGAGGTGCACAGTCACTCCCTATTCATCTCCCACAGGACACTCCAGATTTTGTAGCTCTCTCTCTTCTCTGCCTTTCCCTCCTGCTGTCCTTTCTCTAGGTTGCAGATTCCCTGTCTATTTGCCCCTTATGTCGAAGCTGTTCCACATCTTTGGTGGAACCTCACATTCTTCTCTGTATTCTTGTTGAATATAGAGAACTCAGACATACTGTGTAATTATTTCATGTTAGTTTTTTGAAATGGGGTAAAGTGTTCATTGTTTTCTGTGACCCCTTCGTGGCTGCTAGAAAGCTGCAGGAAGGGCAGGGAAGTGTTTGCACTCACACACCTCGTTCTGCTTGTCTTCAGACTTCCTGCATAGAGGCTTCCTGCTGTCAGTGGGGTAATTTTTGCCCTTCAGACAATAAAGCTCTAACTGTATACGGGAACCTGGGAGCGCTTCCAAATTCCTAGGTCTGGCTATGCCCTCTGGCTGCATATTGTGATGAAATCCAGCATACATCAGCATGACTGCCATCTTTGCTCCCTTGTTTCCATGGGAGGTAAACCCTGGGCATATAGCCTGTACAGGATCTGTATGGGCTCCTGCAGCGTGCACCAGAGGTAAGTGCTCACTGACCTAACTAGTAACAGAAGGATTATGTTTCTGTGCACCAGAAGGAGGAGACCCTCGAACTTGAGGGCAAAGGGATTTGTTTCAATTTTTGTCCCAGAATAACAAGATCTCTTGACAAAAGGATACTACAACAGAACTGAGGAGCAGGGAAGCCTGCAGAAAACACGGGCTTGTAGGTAAGGGATGTCTACTAAATAAATCAACAGCGTTGAATGAAAGTTAATTTAGAAAAGGAATCAATGGAGACCTGGACTTCCACCTGTCAAAAAAACAGACCACTTACTTGAAAGGAGTCATGTCATTGTGATGACGAAAGTTTCAGAAAGTTGAAAGTTAATGTTCTGTTAACTTCAGCTGTAATACTCTACAGCAAGTTAAAAAATTGCATTTGGAAGGGTGATATGAAAAATACAATTTTAGTTCTGCTTTGTCTGTATCTCTTGTGTCTTTTCAGATGTAATAGTCTCAAAATCTTTAAAGCTTTAAGCCTTCAGTATGTATCAGTAACATTTAGGTCCAGCTTAATAGTCCATTCTTGCACAGATGGGTCTTAAATGCAATCCTAAATTCAAGTTCTCCCAGGATCCTGGGACAGTTCACATGTAGGTCTGGAGCTGGCATAATTTCTTCTCAAATAATTTTTCAGTAGCTATGAAATACGTCTGCGTGTTGTCTTCCAATTTCTTGTTAAGAGAGGAAGAAGCACCAAAAAGAAATGGCTTTAATGGGTATTTGCTGTGAAAAATGTTTATTTGCTGTAACTCTGACTCCAAAAAAGTGTTTTATTATATAAAGTTTAATATTTATTTACATTCGCATAAGGACTCCCCAGTTCAGAAATGGGCTTCTTGGTGTTGTTTCAGAGACAATGGGTTTTGTTCTCTGCTGTGTTTCTGGACTGACAATCCTCTCTTTCTATAGCACAGGTAGAGCACAAACACCATCAGCATAAACTTCCTCACGCTTCCGTGTCCACACATTTCAGCCTTGGCCTGAGAGATCACTTCTGTAAGCACGAGCGGAGCACAACCTCACCTAGCCATGCTCCCGGGGCTGTCAACAAGGGAAGTACATTAATTCATGAAGGAAGATCTGTTTTTTTTTGTTTATTCCCTTCACTGACAGGCAGGCTTTAGCATTTTTGATGGCAAATGAAGTGCTATTCTTAGCATTCTTTGGCTTTTCTTCACTTCCTAATCGAATTCCTTGTTTTTTCCTCCTTCATTAACAAGACTCATAGATATTTTATTTCATATTCCCTCGTGCTGGGCAGTCAGCCAAATGCTGGGTTCCCTCTCTGTCAGGCACGCACACACCGTTCCCGTCGGGTGTTTTTTGCAGTGGTTGCTTTCTCTTATGCTGCTTTTTCCGCTCCACAGCAGTACGCAAGGCCTGAAGAATCAAATCTTTATTGTTCTGGACGTTGTAGTAACTTAGGTTCACCAGTTTGTCAAAATCTTCCTCTGAATAGCTCAAGTTGTTTATGTAATATGGACCACACGTATTGGCAACATCAACGTCACCCTCTGCCATCTCTGAGGGGCTACGTTTAACACCTAAGGAATAAACAACGACTGTTAATTAGCAAAAAGCAGTTAGGGTCTGGGTGTTTCTCAGGCATTCACACAGACTGGATCTCAACACCAAATTTTCCCTGCACAAGGGTTTTATTGCTGGGATAGTCAGTTGGCAGCAGGGGATGGAAGAGCTGCTGGTGGATGAGGCAGGTAGGGGTTGTCCTCAGTACTCTTAGAAATGCCAAGACAAGTAGCTTCTCTTTTGAGCACAGAAGGGTGAGACTGCCTCCTCCTCTAGCTCTGGGGTGGGCTGTCAACATGGTCCCCGAGGTCCGCTCAGTGCTCATGTGCTCCCAGCCCTGGTCCCCCACCTTGCTGCTGTCTCCCAGTTATCTCAGCACCCTACTCCTAACCAAGGTACAAGTAAACGGCAACTACTCTTTGCCTCTTCCCTCCCCTTCACCCAAGCAGACAAGAGCAGCAAGGACCTCATGACAGCATGATTTCTTTCCAGGTGATGTGCCTGAAGCTGCTGCCACTTTCTGTGCCTTCCAGCTTTGACTCTGCATCGTGTTATTTCCCTTGCTACTGTTCCTTCATGCCTCCAGAAACAGGCTACTGAAAATCCATGTATTTCAGTGATTCAAGCTTTCCAAAAGTACACCTGCCTTCTCAGTGACCTGATAGATACTCTTTTCCCCAGCACAGCCTGGCACTTGCTCTAGCACAATCTGCTACATCGTCTTGGCTTCTACTGGAAAGAATCATCAAACAATACAAAAAACAGACCTAAAATGACTAGATTCTGTTATCTAAACTGAGAGACTTCACAGAGTCATTATCTGGACATATCCCAGAACCAGATGGCACAAATATTTGTGGTAATTATCTTGAGCTACCTACTACTATAAAAAACTACAGGCCTTAAGTAATCTCAACAGTGAGAATGAACCTGATATTCCCTGAATCACTAAGATCTGGCAGGGACACTGAAAGAACTTTTCATGCCCATTTCATCATCCCAGGATAATCAACACATATCACAGATCCGGGCAAAATAATTAGGCAGGTAGTTGCACAAGTGTCATCTCTAGAAATATTAGATCCATCATGTGTTATGACCTGAAAATAAATTTATTTATTTTTATCCATTTGACAGTAGAAACCAGATCCAGAGTAAATATTCACAGGGACTTCCACAGTAGGTTGTTGGTATGGGCCAAAAAAATACCGGTGGCTTACCCTGAAAGTCACAAATCTCAACAAATTGCAGAAGACATAAAACACATCTCCTAACTTGTTATTCTAGGACCTTTATAAATCACCTGTGATTCAAGATAATAGCTCATCTCAGTTTGGACCCAGCCATGTACTCTAGCCAGTGACACCATGAGTGGCTGCTGTTTTAGACACACTGCCACTTACTGAGTTGGTGGAAATACATCTGTACACTAAACTGAGCTGGGGCAGTGTTTTACATGATATACTCAGTGCACAGTAGGCAAACTTGCCCTTCCTGAATTCTGCACTTGGAGAGTATAAGACGCCCACTTGTCCATATTAGTTTTCACTCAACTGCACTGGTGGGACAGAGATATGGGCAGGTTGAATTTATATCTACCTGTTAGGATGCAGAATAAACATGTTTTTGGAAGGGAAGAGGTTGATTAATTTGGTTAGATTCTGCAGATTCCTGGAGTCCCATATATGTCTTTGCTAAAGGACAGCTGAGGATCATACCACTGGGCCAGAGACCTGAAGATGTGGAGATCCACTGCTCTGTGCTATCCTGTAAACCTGACACAAGGGCTCACACATGTTTTTTCCTTCCCCATCATTCCCACAGACCCCTCGCTTTTCTAACAGCTGGTATGAGGAAAAGAAAGAAGTAGCAACTTAGAAAAGGTAGATAATACTGTCAAGGATAGATAAAACAGGTTAACACAGATGGGAAATAAAATGCTTGATCCCTCCTCATCGCAGATGAGAGAGCACTGGAGACAAGAGGCTTTTTCTGTCAGCCTCCAGTGAGACCGTCACATTGGCAAGAGGGGGTTACAGCAGTGAACAGTTACCCTCCACAGATACCTGGACCACCTGTACCACAGCAGGGGAGCAGGCACCGGGAAAAGTCAGCATCTCTCTCACTGACAGGACCACATACATTTGGGGGATCTTCTCTGACAACATCAATCTAACAACATCAGTCAAAGGGTTCCAATTGTCCTCGAAGGCCCTCTCCAAATCTGACAGATGTATTCCTCCCGGCTTTGCAGACATTGTTACAAGGAATTGGCACTCAAGTGAAGCAGTCTAGGCCTCACACAGAGTCCTCTCGCTGCTTGGGCATGGAATAGCTTAACCAGTGCAGAATTAACCTTATTTGCATATGTCAGTTTTACTTGTTTACTGCCCAGGATCTAAATTCCCTTTGCTGAACAAGCTGATGAATGAGTTGGCTACGGAAAAACCTGCCCATTAGTTCATGTGATTGAACTAATACTTCACATGCTGTACCATTTAGACCTGCACTAGGGCGTGGTACTGAAGCATTATAAATTAAGCTGATCTCTGCCTGTCACTAACAAAGCCATTCCCAGCCTCCCGGGACTTTCTGCAGTGTCCATCCTGATGCTATAGAGGTCAGGTCTCAGCTGCAAGGTTGCAGCTCTCCCAAAAAACTGCATGGGCTGAGCCCTTCAATGTCAGCTCAACTAAGGCTTCACCTGTGGGGGCTTGACAAGGACCCCTTCTCTCTTTTTCCCTTTCACCTCAGCTTGCAACTACCAGCTGAACCTGTTGGGCAGCACAAGCTTTCCTCGAGCGTATGTAATGTGAGATATCACGCAATCTCCAAATACATCTTCTACATATCTAGTAACACCCCATTTTAGATTCCCTGGTAATTTGTGTTGACGTGTGGCATCATCTGATGTACACCTGATCTTAGATAGCTGAGTTAGGCCCACCATCCCTGGGTTCTGGAAATTATTGAGGTGGGGAGGGGAGGCAAACTCCCTCACAGAGCAGTGCAGAAGCTAATTCTTGGTTCCTGTTCCAGTTCTTTATCCTTCTCCGTTTCTTTAATTCTTTGTACAATGGGCAACTTCAGAAACCAGCCTTTCAGTTATCTGACCAGTGTTAAGAGCTGGAGTAGAATGGTACGTGTACGAGTGTAAATACCCTTAGACTATTTGAATCTCATTCAAAATCCTAGCTGTACACCTTAAATGTTCAAATACTCAGTCCAGAATATCTACAAGGTCAAAGTACCACATGATTTTTTATGACTTACTTAAAAGAGAAAAGGAGAATCAATGCAATTGGGACAGTAGGTTCTGCATTTGCTTTGTTATTAATGTACCATATACCAGCCTAGAACTTTTGATTTTCAGTAGAATCTGGGATTTTTTAGTGATTGAAAAATAAGTGTTCTTACAGTATGTGTTAGGAATTTTATCATCTGGAGAAGGAGTAACTGAAACTTTTGACCCAAACAAAGGTGGTATAGCATTGTGGGATATGGTAGCAGGACTTAGATTTAATGTCTTTTGAAGTGACTGGCAATGTTGCTATTGAAACTCTTTAAATTTCGAAGTAGGACTCACAGGAGTGAACAGAAACTGTCAGCATGGCTCAGTGTTATATTTTCATCACTTTGTTAGTTCACACTTTTGTTTGCAAGGTTATCTGCCTAACTGTAAGCCTGGAACTTACTTTAAACAATGAAACACGTAGATTCCCCAGAGAATTCTCTAACAGGAAAGGATGACAAGTATGAGAGGAAATAACTGCTCATTTTTGCCACTGCAGATAAACTGAGTATACTTTTATCAGTGAACTATGAAAAGCCAAAAAGAAATCTGAAGAGGGACTTATGTGCTAAAGGCCGATCCCCACTGCTGCTCTACTATACAGGAAAATGTACATATTTTAAGCTTCTTGATATGATTTAGATCTAAGCAAAGAGGGACTGAGTCTGTGTTTACAGCACAATCTGAAGAACAGACATCACACAGTAAAAAAGAGAAGGTCACAGCCTGTGTTAATGTGATGGGTAACTGTAAACTTACCAGGTGCTTTGTACTCCCTGAAGGTGTCATTTACTAGGGGGAAAAATATCACAATAGGCGTTTCTGGGCTCTCCTTGTCACCAACAATGTAGCATTCCTTCAGATGTGGGGTTTCCTGATCATCTGGCACCTTTGTAGGGAAAGGAATTCCTTGTTTTTCAAAGTATTTAGAGGCTTCCTTCAGGGGCTGGTTGCCACAATAGGAAAACAAAACAAAAGAAAACATCAGAACATGGGGAGGCATTCTGAGTTTGACTAAAACCCAGTTTCACTGGAAATGTTTGTGGGGTAAGGGCCAAGTTCTGACAGATTATGACATGTACTCCACTTAGGTATAGACTGTATATAGAGCCAAGACCTGGAAGGCCAGAATTGAGTGGAATGGATCTGGGTCCACATGTGTGTCTTTGAAAATCTACATCCCACATTTAGATATTAAAAATGCTGCCTTTAGGCAACTTTCTATTCCTAAGGAATTTAAATCTCTTACATACAAACTGTTATTTATTTGCATTTCTAGTCTTCTGCGTCAAACCCTTCCATTGTTACATTTGTAATGTCCCAAATGTACATTTTCCCATGCATAAGACTATGTATGATTATATTGAGTCTTAGACGATTTTAAAATGCATTTAGCTTCTTTCATTCTACATCTGGCTGCCTTTGAATCAGCCAAAACACCTTTACACATAAAAATGGGCAAGTTCAGTTTACAAAATGCTTACTTCCTAATAACACTTGTACTGTTCAATAAAGATATGTGACCCTGGTGAACTGTTAGCTTATTTACACTTTACTGGGGGGAAAAGTTGCTATGAGTCAGCCATTCTGGGTACTCAGTGATGAAACAGAAAAATCAGTAAAGAAGGATGTAGAAGGCTCACCCCTGTCTGGGAACCTGAGCTGTAGTTGAAATGCAAAATGACATCCACTTTCCTTTCCGGTCTCATAAGGGGCGGGTAACTGGTGGCGAAGGCAAATGCAGTGTCAATCAAGATGAGGTAGTCTGTTGCTACTGTCAGGTGGTTGGGCTGGGAGTCAAGTTCACAGTCTAGAAAAGAAGCATACTTTTTTCAGAGGAGGCGCTCCATGGAAGAGAGGTGCTGAGGAAAGTCAGTTGTTAACAAAAAGCTTTTCTTGGCTCTTAGACCTACCTATATAGCTGATAGCTGCAGTTCAGTCATTTCTCTGTTCCTCATCCTGCTTCCTATTTTCACTATTTACTCTGCAAGTTCTTTGGCTGTCCTCTAATTAAGAAGGATTAACTTGAGGCTCAGGAGAATAGAGTTAATTCCATCCCCTGGTTTGTGTGTGACTGATCAGGTTGGGTTGTTGTTTTTTTTTTTCTTTTAATAATGGAAAAAATTTAAAATGACACCTCACTGTCTCAACATGCTAAAGTCTAAAGGTGTTTGGTGCTTTGTCTGCCGCAAGAACAGTCACGCACCTACTATGGTACACAGAAAATCTGGTACCTGACAGCCCAAATTCTCGAACTGCGTAACAGGGAATACTGTTAAAAATGTTGTATCTTACTTACGAGTAAAAAGGCAACATGAAACAGGGCTGCCTCACACACCCCTTGAGTATTGGCTGGGCCAGAGACAGCATATGAAGTACCAGTGCCATGCCACAAGTGTGCAGACTGACTGGCTGGCACATCAGCAGACATATGCTGGTTGACTAATCAGGATCTTTCTCATCTGCTAGTCGCCAGACTTCATGAAATTGTTAAGAACTTATTTTTGAAGCCTTCCTGCTACCTATCTGCAGCTTTCAGTGACAAACAGTTTCAGATATTATCAGAGGATGGGAACAGAACAAAAAGGTAGTCAGCTTGATAATCTGCAAATCATTGTTTCTTTTTCACAAGTATGGTTTAAAACATAGCTAAAAGCAGGCTGCTATTACCACACCTTTCCATTTGGAAAACTCGCTCTCTATGTAGTTGTTGTTCATCTGGAAGCCCTTCAGGAAGTTAGGGATTTCTGAGGCTGCTGGCCTTAACATGGCGACATCTCGGAAAATATCTGAAAAGCTGTCAGTGGGACAAACCACTCGGGTAGCCAGCTCACTCGGTCTTTTAGGGAATAAGGTTTCATCATCTGCAGAAGAAAGATTAAGAGTTCTTGTATGTGATTTCATTGTTGATGTTAATCTCTGCAGTCACTATTTGTTTCAACATGTTTGGCAAAACTTGGACCTCTTTCTCTTGTTATTGCTAGGATCTCCACAAATCTCACAGTTTTTTGGTTAAGCTTTGAAAAATCCGTTTCTTCTTCTCACTCCACAGTGTTGAAGTCCTTTTTTGTACTGTGAAAGAGTCCATCTCACTTACTGTAAATTTATTTGATTTCCATGATTTTATCCACTACAATGTCCTGCAATTACCCTGTCTTTGTTTGCTACTCTGTTACAGTTTATCTCAGCCACACGCATAAAAACCCACAAACATAATTAATGTTCTTCACTTGCAAATATAATCTCCTTGTTTTAAAAACCAGAAAGTACCCCCTACAAGTGCAAGAAGATAAAATAAATTACCCGTCTTGCTACGCTTCTCTCCCTTCTCTTCTTTTTTCTCTGTAGTATGTCTGCCTGCTGTATTTCCCCCTGAAATCCCACCCTGTAAACTCTTTTAATTAAATAGCGTCTTTTGCAAATCTCTTCCTTATGACTAGTTTGGAATGACTAGTTTGGAATGAAGTTTGTATCCATGCTATGTAGACTCCAGAGACAGAAGGATGCTCTTGTTTCTGTGAAACCTCATGTCATGCTCCAGCTTCCAAGAGAGCAACTGGAAGACTGTAAATTGGTAGCACAGGCTTCCAGTCTCTCCTACTCTACAGCGATATTTTTCTCCAGTTTTACCGTTGTGCTCTGCAAGTGGCTCATATGAGAGCTATTCTCTCTCTCTCTCTCTCTTTTTTTTTCTTTTTCTTTTTTTCTTTTCGTCTCCAGAGCCCGTGGATTCTTTTCTCACACAACTGAAATAGTTGCCATACTGTAATACACGTCATGAATTTCCGTCTAGTTTCCATATGAGTTACAGGAATCTCTCAAGAGGAAATTCCAAAATGGCTTTGAAAAATTCAGTGAGAGAATAACAGCAGTTAGGGTAAAAATAAATAAATAAAATATATATAAAATTTAAAATAATACAACAGCATAGAAATAACCCACCTATGTCAGTAATTTTGTCTCGGGTCCATTTGTGCCAGAAGTCTTCTGAATGAACAGATATATACCAAGCATCCATAAGGTTCAAGGAAAATACACTGCTCCAGATCCCTGTGGCATATGATAGATTTGACAGAAAGTAGACCAGTAAAGATGTGGAAGCATTTTCATTCAAAATGACCTTCAGTACCTTTTGCATTCTCTAGCAAACTTTATTCATTATGTTATCTCAGTGCACAAATAAAAGGAACTATATTTATAAACTGATACATGAATTCATAATGTATATAAAGAATCTAATTTATTGACATAAACAGGGGCAGGGGGGTTGGACTAGATGGTCTCCAGAGGTCCCTTTCAGCCCCTACAATTCTGTGATTCTGACATACATCAGTATGGCTGGTAGTATTTTCAATATATCTATTGACACATTCATTGTCTTTATGAGATAAATAACATTTTGTCAACTTCATTTTAATATTTTCTGTCTGTTCTCGACATCTGTTATTGCCCAAGTTCCTAGCATTTGTAATTCCAAAGGTTTTATTTGGAGCATAATCCTGTTACAGGTATGCTGTTACCATGCAGGACTGTCAACCACAAAACATTCCAGATTCGTACACTCATATCCTTTAGAATAAGGAAGCTGACTGAAAAGGTTCAAAAGTAGGAGTCTTTCGATTTTTGAGTGTTTGGGGTATGGTCGATTTTCAGGTTCTTCCTTCTGCTAGCAGATATAGCAAACTTGATGGCAGTCCAGACTGCCACCTATCTGCAATCATCTTTCAGGCTGAGAAAGTACTGTCACCTGGCATGGTTAGCTGTGCCAGGGGTGCCACGGTGCCTTCCCGAACCCTTTGAACTGCAGGAATAATCCTGGAGGTTTGGGGAGGAATGGGGTGATGGAGAGAAGAGGCAGCACCTGGGCAGCCTGGCCATCTCCTGACCCAGCAATGCCAGGCTGTAATCAGGGGGACGGGGTTGCCCACGCAGGAAAGAGCTGCAGGACCTGCGTAATCAGTCCCTTCTCTGTCCAGGGGCTGGGGTGCAAGGAAATTTGCTGAAAACCTTTCAAATAACTGTGTCACTGAAATAAGTAACGCTGCCTGAATGAGCGACCTCCGGGACATTGCCAGGGAACTGGGACACAAATGTCCCAGCATCGCTTTAGAGAAGGGAAGAAGAAAGTGCCGAGGTGGGAGGTCTAAGAAGGGAACTGGTGTCCTGCTGCCATTTCTGACCAGCAGAGGGGAGACCTTGTTTGACTACCTTGTTTGACATTGCAGCTGGGGATTGGGAGATGCTGACTGCTTCCTTACACCTCACTACTAGCTGAAGTGAAATCTCCATACAGGCAAGAATCGTAACTTCTCCAAAAAACCTGAAACTTCCTTTATGCAATTGGTGTAAGCAAGAAGAATGATGAGGCAAGAGATTGCTTTTGCAAAGGGCAAGAAAAGATTTACTTGCTGCTTTTGCTGTTCTTGTGCAAGAGGGGAAAAGTAAATATTGTGACCTATTTCCACTCGAACATGGAAGTGTTACCCTGGAGGATTAATCAGGGTTATCTGCAGCAGGAATATTCTAGACAAAAGGCTGCATTTTAGAGACTCAGCCTGCAGAAGAGACTGATGACTTAAATTAGCGGCAACGTTACACAACTTCTGTTGTTGTTAGAGACATATAAGTACTGTGAAGGATTCATGTCAGTAAACATAACCACATATGAAATCAAATAAATCTGTTCAAAATTACAAAGGTAAAAAAAATCCTGCAGATAGTGACCTGTTATCAGTTCTAATCTTTTACCATATACCGTTCCTGGCAAATAAAAATATACTAACTGCTTTCTTTCAGAAGAGGGGTTTGCACAGGAGTAGATTACATTATATTACATCTTATTTCCACAGAGCAACAAATCACCTTCCAAAAAGCAGATTCTGGATTCTGGAATTTTCTTCATCAAGCGACCCATGAAGAACTCACTACCAAAGTCTTCTGCACGAATGAAAGCACCGTATTTCGGGAATCCTACCTCGTAAGGGGTGAATTCCACCCATTCTGAAAGAAAAAGCGCAAGACAGACTGATTACAGCAGCAGAGGCACAATAATAAATATTATGCTTGAATAAAACCTATGATAATGGCCAGGTTAAGGCAGACTCATTTCTGAATTGCACACTTTGCAAACAGACGTTTGTTCACTGTATGTTTCACAGTGTTAAACATCAAGAGTGAATTGTCCTCTTACATCTAAATTTCTCTACAAACTTTAGACTTCTGAGGTAATTTGGCAGGTAATTTCAAGATTATGTCCTCCATCATCCTGCTTTTGATTATGCATACAGCTGAATGTACTAAGATGTTAAAAAATGTAACTATTAAAGTTCAACCTTTAGGTGGATTGGCCCTTTAGAGGATTTGTGCATTGAACTGATTTCTTTACCTACTCCTAAATTGACACTTATTGGGATTAAATGTTAAAAGCAATTCTGGAGTATTTTTACCTCTAAAATCCTGGTCGCTGATTTTATCCTTCACATTGAGAGAGAGGTAGATGGGCAGGGGATTCTGACCCTGATTTAATGCCTGCTGCTGATCTGTGAGCTTATGGGAGTCCTCCTGTTTTGAAGAAGGACAGTAGCTGAGGGCAGTTAGGTGACACAAAGAGCCTCCCACTTAATCTAAGCCTGAGTTCTGACAACACAGTGCACACCAGACTCCAACCAGGATGTTTCCCAACAGTTTAGGTGAAAGAGATGCTGTTATCTCTACCCTTCCCAATCCCAGCACTTCAACACACAAAAAGTCCTCAATTAAATTCATATGGTGAAAAAAATCTGAGAATTCAATGGTAGGAGTAAAATGTTGTTATTCACATTATTTATTTCAGGAAAAACACTCTTGGCATGAAATATTTAATTCAGAAAGAGTAAGCCCTATCCTGACTGCCCAGAAAATCATCTTTTCCTCTGACAGAGCCAAGGTTCAGATAGAGTTAATACTCTGTGAGCCTTGACCCTTACAGCTTCTGCTGCAGAACATCTTGCATAGTTAGGCAGGGTGGAAAGGACAGGAAGGTTTGGGAGCTGTGCCAAGGCTTGAGAGGGTGCTAAACTCAGATCCTCCTTGAAGGAGAAGGAGCAATCTTCCCCCTTGCTCGACCAGCCCTTGGAAGGATGACTGTGCCACTGGGATTTCCTTGGGTGGTGCCAGCCCAGGGGACAGGGCTGTGGAACTGCAAGGACACTCACAGATCCTTGTGCTCAGGCAGCAGAAATGTGTGTAGAGTTATTTGTATTAGAGGGGGAGTATTTTCTCTTTCTTAAGAGAATTGGCCTATTGGGAGGGAAATATTCACAAATACTAAACACAACCTGAACATTGTCTTTTGGTGGTAATGTGCCTACTAACACTCAGAGATACTGCCTTTGGGTTTGTCCTTGTGATTTTTCTTTGCCTTGTCACAGTGCACAGCTCTCTTAAAAGAACAGCATGATTTTCATTTAAATATTACATGTGAATTCACTTCAAGATTGTTCATACTATAAATTTCCCGTTATTTCTCTCTATTCCCAACACTTTCTGTACCAGGTGTGATGTTAAGAGCTGCATAACACAGCCAGCAAACAAATAATAATACAACAAAGGCATGCACTTTAGACCTCTATCTGAAAAACTGACAAGCAAAACCCCATTTTCTTTAAGGATGGTCAAACATTGGCATATATTTCCCAGAGAAGCTGTGGAGTCTTCACCTGTGGAGATATTCAAAAGCCCATGGTTCAGGGCAGCCAGCTCTAACTGACCCTGCTGGAGCAAGGCTGTTCACCAAGATGAACCTCCAGACATCTCTGCAATCTCAACCATTTTTTTGATTTACTGTCTTCCCTCACCTCCATATTCACTAAATATGCAAATGTGAAGAGAAAGGTGCTGCTACTGTACCTTTTCATGTAACATGGTTTCAATGATGAGTCCCCATAGATCTGTGAAACATATCTGGTGTCCTTCCTGTTCCCTCTGGCACAACTCTTTCAAATAGTATTTCAGACGATCAGGGGCAAAACAAGTCAAGAACTTATTTTTGAGTACATGTTTTCTGGTATCCTTGAGTGTTTCTTTAAGATCCTTTTGGGACCAGTTGGGATCTTCATACAAGTTTGACATGGTCCTTAAAGAAAAAAAATAAACAGAAGGAAAAATGTGACTTCTGAAGCAGAGTTTTGGAAAGTTATCATGCCTTGAATTACATGAAAAGTACATGTGTATGTGGTGTCATCCACATGTTAAAACAGGACTGAATTTGCCAAATGCTGGCAAATACTCACAGAAGGAAACAAGAAAAAGCCACAAAGATGGTACAACTCTTCAGACAATTTCTTGATATCCCATATGTAAAATTTCTATGAAGACTTTCCTTATCATGGTCTTACCATGTTGTGCCAGATAAACCAGTGATGTATGAGACACAGTCCAAGACACTGAGTTCCTGCACACTAAGCAGATGAGCGTACATGGCTGTCAGAGCTCTGGTTCCACCACCTGTTGTCATGATTGCCACCACAGGTACCTGTTCAATCCCAGAATACATGCATTTAGTGACATGGTCTGAGAAGGGAGAGAGATGTCATTGATTAGAAAAGAGAAAGTAACAGCACTGATAAAGTAATAAAGATGCTGCGTGCCGCTAGTCTGCAAGGAGAAGAAAAACCTGAATTCATAATGGGGCATAGAAGGAGTAAGAAACACGTAATTCTCTGCCAAGCAGCTGTGCATTACAACATAAAATCTATCATCTCAAACATCATGTTTTCAGTGCTCTATTGTAAAATCAGTAACACAGATGAGCAAAAACTAGACAGAATGGCACGTCCTGCCTGCCATCTAAACGAGGTTTTTATCAGATACAATAGTCCAGAAAACACCAGAAGACACAGGTGCTGTCTCACAATTTCCATGTGAGTAGTAATAACCTCTCTGCTACTGAAGTTTACTGGAGCAAACGTCTTCTATCATATAGTTATTTCACATGCCATACTAGATATATCATGACTGATGGGTTTAAGATCACAGATCAGTTCACATCCCCTGAGACCAGATGCTGGTGGCACCATCCCCTTTCACAGTTGCTAGAGAAAAAGAGAAAGTCAGCTGTGGAGAAAGTAGAGAATAATTACACCTCAGATACCTCATCATCCTGCAAGTCCTCCTCCAGCTGAAGAATGTCCTTCAGAGCGGCTGCAGCCACCTTCTTTCTCTTGTGAATGAAATCCTTTTCCTGGGCACAGAGGTCAAACCCTAGGCGTACGTCTAGATTTTCCTGGCTGGAACAGAGGACCAGGTATCTCACACCACGTTTATAGTCTAATTCAGCATTTTAATTGCTTCTACATCATAAATAGACATGCCTTCACCATCAGGTCTATATAAAGTAAAGCAGGAACAGATGAAATGTTTCAGTTTGTTCCTTGAGAACAACAGTGCATCTTCCTTTGGAGTGAGAAGCATTGTTTGTTTTCCTCCTTGTGGAAGATGCCTGAAATTAAATACAGCTACAAGTAACAAAATTGTTACCTTTCAGACATAAAGCCAAAAGCCTGCAGAGGGCAGTGTTTTAAAGGTGGCTTTTAAATGCACCTTCAGAATTTGTGCAAACTTCCACTGATACCTGGAATTCGTGGACTGAAGTTGTGTACTTTCATATTCAGACAGATTTTTTTATGTCGGGGTGTATATAGACATTTATGGATTCTTATAAGCACTACAGTTGTGGTTTGGAAGCTGCTGTGAAAATCTTTCTGAGGTATGGTAAGGAAGAAGCTTTTAAATTACAGCTGAAAACTGTATGTCTGTCTCATAGCTTATTTACTGCAAATAAACAGCACAATAGCAGATGCACCTGCTTTTTAAAGGAAGAGAACTTCCTGCATAATGTAACATGTTATCTTATAAATTTTACTAAGACCTTTACTGTATCTCAAAATACGAAATGGGATTCCTTGGTTTAGAAATCAGCAATCATTTGATTGAGTTAATTTGCATTGAGTTGATTAAAAAATAAATGCAGATGTATTTACTATTTCATTTTTTTTTTCGTATCCTGGAGTGACTAGGCAATCTGATTTTAGTCTTTTTTTTTTTCTTTTTTCTTCCCCCCCCTCTGATCCAGGAAACAGAAAGGTTTCTTTCAATTAGTTTTGAAATGCTGCTTTTATTGAAAATCTGCATTTGCAATAATTTGTAGAGGTATAAAAGGGGGTCTACAGTGACCCTTAGCACATAATTTTTATTGCAGCAAAATATCAATAGAAAATTGGGTTGGCCTTTATAAACCCTTTTCTTAACTTACCATACATTCCCACTACATAAACTTATGACCACTGGAAATCTCTATATTGTGTACTGAGTTCCCATTATTTTGTAGGCTGAAATAAAGATGAGCCAGCATTCAGGATGCTGACAATAATAAAGAGATTGGAACTTGACTAATAACTATTCAAATTCAAAGAACCGAGGGGAAAAACACAGAAGGAAGATAAATAAGATATCTTACCATTTTTTCACCTTAAAGTGCAAATCAAATTTTGTGTGCTGAAAAGTAAAAAGGTGAAATTATGAATATTGCTATCTTGTTTAAAACAGCCCTCCTGCCCCACTCAGAATGAAACACAGCTCTTTTGGGTCATCATTATATCTACAAAGCCCATAACTTCCTTAAACTGAGATTGGGAGATAGACTCTCAGTATTTCATTAGTACCCAGAGATGTACATTGACTTTGGTATTATCATCTATAGTCTGCATCTTGTCTCTCTTGTGAAACTCAGGTGTAACTTGCACTGGTACTACTTAGCTACAGGAATAGATAGTAGAACTGCAGTTCTGCACCTCACCTCCTTGGAAGGGTCTACCATTAAACATGGGTCTTGAAACTAAAGTCTCTCACACAACGATGTGAGATACAAGGGGAAGTCAAAGCGTCTGAGCACCCCGTAAGTGTGGCATGGGTTTGCCTGCTGTGACAGCTTGCCAGGCTGCAGCCTCACTCCTCTGTCCTGGTGGCACTCAGTGACCTCCAGCCTGGCTAAGGACAACAGAATACGAGCAACTGCTTAGATGTTTTTCTTCTTTCTCCCTGGATCTCCCATTTTATTTTACTCCAAATAATTGACTTGCAAAGGATTTCCCATGGCCAGCAGACACTTACCTCACCAACTACTTCCTGCTCGGAGGGCAGTGACTTCAGAGGGAGTGTCAGGGTAACACTTCTGCTCCTTCTTGCTCCACATGACGCACAAGCACACTGAAAAGGAGCATGGAGGACTTTTTGGTTAAGACAGAAATGTTCTCCTCCTTCTGCCTACTCACACATAAAGGTCAGATCATAGGACTGTCTGTGATGTCTACCATGTTCCGGGACAACGTACAAAGGTGGGAAGCCTCCTCTTCTTTGTGAGTGCAACATCCAGGGAGGGTTGCTTGTATTTGGCATAGTGGAAGAAAGTGGGATCTGGGAGAGGGGACCAGGATTCACAGTCCACTGAAACTCTCTGGCTTTCTTCAAAGGATCCTCTCACTGTAAATGTTAGCTCATTCTCTAAAACAATGAGATAAAATGCACACAAAAATTACTTCTAATTGAAAAAAAAACCAACAAAAAACAAAAAACCAAAAAAACCCAAACAAACAAACAAAAAAAAAAACAAAAAACAAAAAAAAAAAAACAGAGAAAGGGAAAAAAAAAGAAGCAAAAGAGAGCTTTCAACAGACCCCTTCTCTTCTGCCGTTGTACTTGGAAAGCCGCCTTCTGAAAGTGATCCAACACCCAAACACTACAGGTGGTTGTATCTTTATAATGGGCTGAACAAGAAGCTGGATGGGAGTGCAATGTGAATAGCACTGAATTTTAGACTGCTGCATTGCTATTGCAATTGCATCATGACACAATGAATGTAATCAGGTACTTTGCATTGTAGATCATTCTCATCCCAGGACTAACAATGAGCAACAGAAGCTCTCAGTCCCCTAAAATAAGATGTGACTGCAGCAGATGTCCCTGTTTATATGAAGAAATGAGCTGATCCTGCCAGTTTGTGTTATGCGTGCTCTTGAGATTGCCTACCAGATCCAGCCCCTCAGGGGATGTGGGCAGAGGAACTTCTATATTCTGGATCTTGATCAGGGTCAGGCGAGAGCCAGCTGCTGAGTGGCTAACCCCTGCAAAAAATGAGGTGTTTCTGTGCATATGCAGAAGTCAAACTGTCAGATATCCTGAGGAAAGTTCAGGCAACGGACTATTGTGCTTAAGGAAATAAGCTTCTTCAGGGCTTAGCAGTACTACAGTAGAGATTTTCAGGAACTTGTCTTGGTGTTTAGATACTTTTTGTACAAGTGTTTGATGTTGTTTCTAGTCTGGCACAAGGCTCCCGGTGAAATCAGAACCGTATACCTACACCCGCTGCATAACAGGTGGTGTTCCCTACTGCAAAGTTTTTACAAATCACTTCAGATGTGGTCAGTTAAAGACTTAGTATTTGGATGATGCAATTTCTAGGCATTGTTAGAGGGTGAAATCACAAATATGCAGTTAAAGAATTAATAATAATCTTACCTGAAAAATGCTTCTTTTTCATCCTGCTGCCCAAGTGAACTTCCAAACAGGCTACTTCACGGCACTAGAACAGACATGACGGGGACAGAAAATCAGGTTACTCATCCAGCCATCTCACCATGAGTGCTGGCAAATGTTGGAAGGATCATTGTAGGAAGGGTCACTACATCACTGTGGGGACCAACTATATTGGAGACTTTTGCCAGACCCAGTAAAAGTCAGAACTAACTTCATTGTCATGTGGGAAGATGGTGCTCTGTTAAACATATTGTAATTTTCAATAGATGCAGAAAAAAAAAAAGGGAAAATGCTGTCAGTCTGAAGGCTCCTCTAAGATCATGCAGACCTCCTCAGGGATAACAGAAAAAGTATCATTAAAGAATGAAGACTTGCAATGTTTCCCTCACTGCCATCATAATCAGCTAAGGCAAGGAATGATGTAGGAAAGAAGACAACAGAACAAAACAAATAAAACAAATTTTACCACTATTGCCCCATTTGTGATGATGGCTTCAGGATGATCCCGGCTAGAAAACAAGTACAAAAATAAGTATTTCATAAACAATATATTCTGAACTGAACAGGACATGTTTTTCTCTNCTTTTCGCTAGATGCCACATAACTATAACTACCAAGCTGAAATTCTTCAGTTGCAAGAAAGCACCTGGAAAGTGCTTGCAGCAACCTCAGTAGGACAGGTATGTCACAGATTGGGTTGCAGCCAGATTCTCTTCAGCTGTGAGCTGCCCAGAGAATCATCTTCAGAAAATCTATTGACTTACTGTAGTGGGATTTACTAGCCCCAGAAAACCAACTCTGAATTATGTAAGTAGTAAATACATTTTAGTGTAAAGTCACAGAATTAAAAATTCTGATCTCCTTTTCCACATCATGACATTTTCTTTTCTTACAATGATTTGCTGATGCACACGTTAAATTTGCGAAAGGGGTGAATCTGGCTATTAAGGTGATACTGGGTTCCCTGCACTGATGCACCACTCCAAGCTGCTGCTCCCTTAATAATGGAGTTTTACTCACATGCTCTCTAGCACAAACTCAACTTCCAGCTCCTCCCTCCTCTGAAAATGAAAGGAGAAAAAGAGAAGCAGTCTCAATTAATACGTGCAGAGGTTTGCAAAGTGACCTTCATTCTTGCAAGCAGTTTCCTTCAATAAGTAACAATACTCTATTTTGTGCTCACTGTTGTCATCGTTAGAGGACAGAAGCAGCTTTTTCTCCCACAAGGAAAAGATCTCAATTGTACTGGCAGAACAAAGGGTGTTTGGTGTTTTCAAGTCTCCTTAGTAAACCTTTATTTTTAACCCTGTCTTCCCTGCCAGCTGCTGTGTGTTGAACACCATACGCTAAGACTTATTGTTCAGTAAAAATATTGGGTAAGTGTCCTTGTATTGTTTTTATTGATTGTTTTTATTTTTATAATCTTTGCAAGGATTAGATAAACTCCGAGTTTAAGAAGGCCATCTATTTCATCACTGGTGCATAATTTCCAAGATTTTAATAAACTTTTTTACATTTTCACCACCAAGCTGGTTCTGGTGGTAGAAGAGAGAAGAGACAACACACCTCTTGAATCAGAAGGGAGAAAATGGATGTCACGATATACTAATGTCTGACTGAGCTCTTACCTGTGGATTTAGTGGGAATGCCGTGAACACTCTTTCTCCAAGGGGGATTTTAGCTACATCAAAAAGCACAGTTGCATGATCATCATCACGAATGACGTCATCATCAGAAACGGTAATTTCCAGAATATTCTGGGAAAAGAAATGTAAAAAATATGTCCAATTAGTTAACGTACTCAACAAGTATGACACTCTGCAGCTCTTCCAGGTTCAGTGCCTGCTTTATGGAGAGGAAATAGGAAAGTATTGATGACAAAGTGTCACAAGGAAGAGTAAGAAAATGAGTGCCATCTCCTTTATAAGAAATAGCTTCTGGTCTCCTCAGTTAAGGCCAAACCGAGATTTCTCTTGGGTCACCTTTTGTGGTTTTAAGTATCTCTCACCCAAAATGTGATCTTTTAGGAAGGTATATGGATAACCAGAAGTCCTAGATTGCCTCTTATCAACAGGGACAATGGAAGTTACTTCTTAGCCATAACCACCTTCCTGTGTCCTTGGGCTTTCCACTTTCAGCCACCTGTTCATAGGTATTTGAGTATACTGTAATTATCAGCAGAAAAATGAGTAAGAATCTTAATTATATTAGAATTTAGCAGCTTCATAGCATTGATATTCAATTATTTCATCCCCTCTTAGGGGAAGATATGTTTTTTTGTCATAGTGTTGTTTTATATTTTAATTTCACAGTTTCTCTGTGTTGTCACTCTGTCATTGGTCCCATCAGCCTTCTCCAAGGAGGTCAGCATCACATTACTGATGTATAAATAATAATTATCTGTTAGGAAAGAAGTATATTACAGTAAACACTAAAATTGTTTTGCTCCAGCTTGCTAGGAGAATTTTAAGTAAACTCAGAGAGTTTTTGTACCTTGACTTGTCCCTGTATCCGGAAGTAGAATGCTTCATTCCACACAGGATTTCTGCAGTTTTTGATGGTTTTGGTGTGGAATTTTTCATCTGAAGCAGTTGGCAACCAGAGACTCACATAACAATCAGACTGGCTTACTGTAGAAAAATAAGCATAAAATATCCGGCAGTGGAAACACAACACAAAATGTGGAGGCATTGAAATGCTTTGTAACTTGACCATAGATGAGAGATGGCCAGTTCTTTCTCATATACATCAGCCAAACCAGGAAGAGAGCAATCACATAGCTGGATAAAATAAATGTATTGTTCATCACAACACTATTTTTAATAAGCAGTGTATTCAAATAACTATGCACAATCCTACACATCTAAAAAAATAACTTAAACAGTCCTAGCCAGTGAACAAAACAATATGAACAATGAGGAGTCATATATTGCCCTTTGCCATCACCGTTTTAGCTCTCTGCAAATTTGACAGGAGGAGAAAATGTGACCAACACAGCAGAGAATGAGCCTCAGACCCCAAGAGTGACTGCATGTAAATTGTCTATGTGGCAATTTAGCTTGTGAGAAATCTTAAAAGAATCAGGTTTGAGTCTGATTCAGATAATAAATGTCTGGCATACCTGGTTATTAATGCTTCATGATGGAAAATTAATTATTCCAGTTACCTAGAGCGTTGTCTCCTTAGGTGGGGTAGGAAGGGAGAGGCCTACCAGCAGTACAATTGCTTCTTCAAGGAGTCAATAGGTAGCTGGAGCCTTTTCCTGGTGTTTGCTGATGTCTCAAAGACCTAGAAGCTATTTCCTACGCCACACCTCTTTGCAGGAAATTGAAGCAGCAGAAAGGATTTGGATCTTGTGGACGAATGCAGTGAGCCTGCACGTACTAGAAGGGATCATCTCCCATAGATCATGAACCAAGCAAGCACCAGGTAGATTCTCAGACCAGAACTTTTCCAATGGCAAATGGAAAGGTTGATCCATCCTGTTGTGTAAATACAGACTTTGATGAGAAAAAAGGAGAAAGGGAGAAGTCTGGTTCCATGGCAGTTGATAAACTACCTCATGAGCAGAGAGATGAATACTTATTATCTGTAGGCATGACACAGGTCTGGAATCAGTTCCTGAAGGTTAAAAGGGAGGTCATCCTGGTGTCTTTGCTCAGGATATTGTATATACTGCTTTGAGGTATCTTTCCTAAATATAAGGTGTTGCCTGAAATCCAGAGACCTTGTGACTGGGACATCCCCTGAGGAGGATGCCTGTCAGGCAGGGAGATTCCCGTGCTGAATCTGAAGGAATTACTTGACACTGCTGTGAGTTTTCCTTCATGAAGGATATAGGTTGCCTTTCTGTCTTTAAAATTATTTCCACAGGCAACATTTCAGCATCTCAAATTTTTACATAATCGCAGTGACAGATTAATATATTGACTTTGGCAATTACCAGTGTAAGACTGTGATTACTGATCTGTCTGATAACTGAAACATCTCCCCTCACTGTGCTGCCTGATGGCCTGCCGAGCTGTGACACTTGTCCTGATAAATGGTATTGTTGGCTCAGATCTACAGAGTTTCTCAAGAGCACGTATGAAGCCTGTAAAAACTATAAGAACCAAATGTGGCTTCAGGCTGTCTAGACCATTCCACCTCTCATTAATGCACTTATCACCATTGATCTTGAGTGTTGCAAAAACATGAATCCAGCATCCCCAAAATCACCAAAGTGGCTGAGACAGAATGCACTTCAGAAATGTTAAACTGATCTGAGACATGATTTACCTCCTCTTTGGTTACTGGCCATTGTAGGATGTAATAAAAAAAAAAAAAATTGCATTCTTTTTCATGCTCTAGATTTAATGCAATTGCTGGGCATCATTAGCAGTTTCATGCCATGCCAGGCCCTTACCTCCAGTGCATGTGTTGCAACTTCATTTCCTTATGACATGATGTCACCTCATGTGGATGCTGAGACATCTGAACTCACAGTCTCTTTGGAGTTCAGTACTAAATGACCCTGATACCCTGATTCCCAATTTTTAACTTCTTCTGATTCAGTTGAATTTATCTGTTGGTGGGACTATTTCTCTTTTCTGTCTTCAAGCTAAAGATGGGCTAAAAATGCAGGACTGAACTGAGAAGTTCAGAACTGCAGCCAGCTGTTCTCTGCTCTGTGAGAGTACAGTCCTGTGACATGTTCCTGAAATGAACTATCACATGCCAAAAATCATTCATCTCCATCACAAGTAAGAGGAAAATTACAGCCCTGAAAAACAAAGCTAATAAGAAAAACCGGTCTTGTAAGAACAATGAATGTAAACTCTAAAATCCCATCTGTCCTGTTACTGCATTTCATAATGCCAAAAAGAAATAATTTTCTCCTAGTGAATTCCTCTCCACCTGCACAGACAGGTTCCCCCTGAATCCAAGTTTGCTATAGCTCACCTGAAAGGAGGGGAGAGCCGCTCCCATTTCTCAATCATTGAACATGGTCTCCGGGAAAATTTTCCCTCACCAGCATAGCATCGTGCAAACAACATTAAGAAGTTACCTCCGACTACGGTCTAGCTCAGAGCTGATTTGAGCTGAACTCTGTCCTCTAAAGTATCCAGATGCAACATGCATCTGTAAGCTTAATAATGTTCTCTGTAGCTTCCTTGTGGAAATAACCAAGGCTCATAGATCTACCATGTTTAACCAGTGGTGTCCTTTACCAGGAAAGGACAGAGTCCCATGTGAATGAGCCCTCCACTTCATCCAGACATTTAAGGCAAGTAGCAAAGTGGGATTTGCTCCCTGGAGCACAGACTCAGTGTGTGCACTACCTGCTGCCACCGTAGAGCAAAGCTTTCACACCCTGGGCTGCCTCTGCCTTTTGTGCCAACAGCACAGCTTGGGGCAGGACCACGCGTATTGCCTGCACTAGATATATACTCCCTAATTTTCTTGCATTTTTTTTCTGTAGCAAAAATAACCTCTGATACCTTTGGAGAACCACTTTGATTTGCAAAGACTTCAGATGTATCACCCCAGAAGTGACTCACTTCTGAATGGATAAAAGGAGCTTCCACAAAATGATTTCATAAGCTGGGAGAGGAGAAAGGCTCTGAATTCCCATTTTGTAAATATGCAAGATCTCTCTTCATCCAAGGACGAAAACCAAAAGGAAGATCCAAAAACAAAACGAAGGGTAAAGGGAGCAGTGCGATTGCTCTAATCTCTCAGCTAAGACCAAGAGGTTTCCTTCCGCAGCTGAGATAGCTTCCACGTGCACTTGATTTCTACAGTCAGAAAATATACCAAATAAACACCATTACATTTCAGCCACACCCCCAAGATTTCACCTTGTCCTGCCTTAGCTCTGATGGATGCATCACAGGGATCCCTTGCCCACAACCTCTTGAACTGGCAGGACAGCACCCAGCAGGGAAGTCTCTGTCTCTGGGAAGAAATCACCTGTCAGCCTGAAACTCACCCCAAGTAATTTCTGACAGCTCAAATTCACCTCTGCAGTCCAGGCAGAGCCTTGCAAACACCCAGCATCAGTGAGATTGAGTATGTTAACACAGACCTGACATCCCCTCTCTTCACCCCTGTTGTGTTAATGACCCTGAAGATGCTTTCCGGAGCAAAGCTCAGGTCTTGGTATGTAGTATCAACTGGTACCCACAAAGACAGTCATAGTTTTAGAGGGTAGCCTGTCACAGAGACATCTTCACTTAAGTCTTCAGGGTTCTGTGAGATCCAGTGTAGTCCAAGTAATTTTCACTCTTTCACATTGTACTAAATTGTAGTGGGGAGGGCCACATCACTGCAGGTCTGCATCACTGGCATTGCCCGAGGACCTGGGAGAGGTCTGCTTTCATTCATGGCATCTCAGGACAATTGTCTTTGTGCCAGATGAGGTAGATCGCCTCACCTATCATCTGTTTGTACATGGGAGTGGGGTAAGGGTGTCAGCTCCAGCTGCGGGCTTTAGGGCCTGCTGTAAACCAGCAAGTACTGATGATGGCAAAGGTGGGCCAGGCTGGGAGCTTGGTGCAGCTCTATGTGGCCACCAAATAACTCATTTTTTTAAGGCAAGCAGCTGGAAGATGTTGGAGAGTTTGTATCACCATGATCCTCCTTTCCTATCACCTCATTCCTTTCTCATTGTTTTGGGAAACGGAATCACTGGAAGAGGTCGTAGAAGTGAGGAAAGTAGCTAACACACTTTTTTCCCCACCACTTCATCCTGTCCAGATATTCCTCCTACACATAGGGAATTCTCTAGGAGAAGTGACACCATCAACAGAGTCAGCAAACACGAGATTTTGTGAAAGCCTCTGGCACTAACCTCCAGCTGAAGAGGAGCAAGTGAATACACCATTGCCCAAGAAAGTAATTCTTTTACCCAAGTCTGTCTGCAGTCTTGTACTGAGAAGAGAAATACCCCTGCAAAGCAGATATCAAACTGTGTCCCTTAATCTTCACTGGAATTGCTTCCTTTCCAGCATGTCCACCACCTCCCCAGCCCAATCGAATACAAGCAGTGGAGTCTGGTGATGACACTCAGTGCCTGTGGGGCAGCAGGATAAGTGTGAGTGATCTTATCTAGGCACCCACAGTGAGATCAGGGAGTGCCAGAAGTGTGTGTTTGAGCCTGAACCATGATTACAAATTGGCATAAAGGTCAGTTAGGAATACAGCGAAAACCAATTAGCTCCGGTCTGTCAAGAGCATTTGCATGATAAAATAGAATAGAAACCAGTTGGATGAAGTATGAAGCAAATGTCAGAGTTGAATGTTACCTAAGTGTAGAAGAGCCTGTAAAAGTAATGGAGCAACTGTAGGTATATGAAAAGGGCTAATTGATCCATTGAGGAGGAGTGGAGTGCTTTCTTTCTGTTCTATTTTTTTTCACTTTGTATGAAAACAGATGTAATCGCTTCAATCTCCACCAGCATGTGTTGTCTACAGACAAAGGTGTAACATCAGATTTTAGGATAAGCTGGGTTGCCATCCCAGGCTTGTAAAACAAGCATCCCTCAGATTTCAAGATGCCTGTTTAAAAAACACCTAGAACCAAATTGGGTGTGCATGATAGTGAGGCATATCAGTGGAAGTATATGGAAAGAAGCATTCTCTGAAGCCAGGATTTGGCAAGTAGATTAAGGAAAAATATAATAACTCTAATGGCCAAAGGACGTGGTGTGACTCTACTTGCTATGAATTGATAGAAAAATTAGCGAAATGGAGTATATTTTAGGAAAGTGAAGGTCAACAGAAATTTGAGTAAGCAGATAACTGTGCACTTATAAAGATGAAAAAGCAGCATGTGGGCAGAAAAAAACCAAGTCATAGAAGCTCCTGCACTTAGCTGGAAAGGGGACTTGTTCCTGGATTTGATACATGGAAGACGAAAACCTAGGGAAACCTGAAATACCACCAAAATTCTCAGTCTGCCACTGATATCTCTATACATAACAGGACACAACCCCTTTCAAAATGAGCACATCATCTAAATAGACAAGAGAGAAAGTGTGTGGGAGAAGATACTCTGTTACCCATGTTTTATAGATAGGAAAAGAGAGGCACAGAATGTTTGGATGACTTGCCTAAACTTACACAACCAGTCTGTTGTCAGAGCTAAAAACTGAGCCCACACATCTCGAGAGACGTATATTTTGGTGATAATGGAAATTTTCTAAATGTCTGCATGTCATTATACAATACTTCTGAAATCCCACTGTCCTCAGGATGGAGGAAAAGTATACAACAACTATACTATTTTCTGAGAATACAGCATCATTTTACTTTGTGCAATCCCCTTGCATAAGCTGATGAATCATGGTTCTTATCTTGTCATTCAATTTCCATTCTAGATCAATGGTGATACCAAAAGAAATTAAATCAGCGCTTCAAAGGAATGAAGCTGAGGTCTTGCACGTACGCACAGTGTTTCATAGCTGTGAAAATGACTAGAAATTAATTTTGGCCTTCTTTGCTATCCGATGATGTTTTTTCTATTCTCTATAACTCAGTATTGCAGAACATGTGACTTGATCTCTCCATTTGGTTGAAAAACAGACAATGGTGATACCCATGTTCTTGAAACACCAAAGTGAGTGGAATAAAAAGAGGTGGTGAGAAATTTTATTTGTAGAATATTGTTCCATCAGAAGATGAAGATAAAAACAAATGGTGGTGTTCAGGGTGAAGATGTTGCTGTCTCTGATTTTTCCAGTGGAAGTCAAGTAGTACTTGCTTGGAGAAAACAAGAAAGTGTCTTGCCATGTCCTTAACCTTCCTCAAAGTCTGTTTGATGGAAAGATGGACCTTTAGAGCTGCCTTTCTGCTAGAGAGGAGTCTAGTCCAAAGTGGCCTTCTGAAGCAAAACCTGTTAGGATTTCCAGGCCAAATTAATCTAGAGCAGAGCCGCTGGGTTCTTGGTAGTATGGGACATCTCATTATTTATTTGGAAAAGTTGTGCCTGTTGTAGATATAGTCTGAGTTTCTAACTTCAGAGAGTATATTGAGACAACCTGAGAGTCCTTGACATGCGATGTACAGCCGTTTCCTCTGACAACTGCGGTAACTGCACCGAAACCATCACATTTTGGAGTACCATAGCTTAAGAACTGACTCTTGGTCTGTGCTAACAGCAATTGTAAATGACTTTTCACTTTGATGGATCCTCTGGTTGTACTAAAAATATTGAAAAGTGGGAAGATATAGGGGTGAGGTAACATGCTATGTTAAATCTTGGGCAGTGGAGAGGTTCTGGTGTTAGTGAACTTCAGCACAAACTCAAAACAGGAAAAAGCACAGCAAAAGAAGAACAGTACGGTAAAGGGATGTTCAAAACTGTAGCTATTACTTCTCTGCCAAATTTGTGAGGCGCACATAGGACTGGCAGGAGAAAATTCTCCAGAGAAAAACCTCCATGGGAGTGTCAGGCAAGAGTTGGCCAAATACCACACATTTTCAGAGCACTTTGCATGTAAACTGTAACATACCATATACTACAGTCTCCAAAAGATTTCTGTTATACAACTTTTGGTGGGAGGCAAGAGGCGGAAACATCTATAACAATGTGGCTGCTCAGGACATGACCACTATACACCTCACTGAACTTCTGAGATGCGGTGGGGCTCTTTAGAGCAAAGAATTAAGATCAACTCATGTATAAAGATTTCAGCCCTGTATGCTAGGTATTTGTTATAGACATGGGATACAAACACCTGGCTATTAAAACTTGTGTTAGGACATTTTCATGCTTCTGAAATAGCCAATTTGTCTGTGCTTTGATGGCTGATGAAAATCTTAGAGATTTAGCCAATACCCTACCTGGCATTGACCTGTTGCTGATTTTTTTTTTTTTTTTTTAAAAAGAACACCCTAAAAGCAAAAAACCTCTGAAACTGTAAATAAATATTCTGTGGCAGAACTTGGCTTTGATTCTGACTTCTTAGCATTTTGCATTTTTGCCATGGCTAGCACAAGCAGGGGCTGATCCAGTAAGTTTAGAACTGTATAATGTCAGTAAGAAAATCTGGTACTTACAAAAATCTGCCTGACGAGCATTTCTCAACTTTATGATTCTTACAGTGAGCAGGGAGTAAGGTGACGTTTCTTCCTGCTGAAAAAAATAACAAAGGAGATGTGCTTTAAAGCTTGGGATATGTGTATTCATTGTGATGACAACCAAACACTGAAAGGAACCAAAGTTCTATGGAAGCCATCTCTTCAAGCTGACATCACAGAAAAAATACAATAGACACAAAAATGCACTTTCTTCACAACTTCATCATCCCTAAAGTCTGCAGCCACCTTTGCATACAAACAGAAAGTGTGGAAGGAGAGGATAAGTAGGAAATAGAGACAGGAGGTACATTAGCTGAGAAAGTTCAGTTAGCCAGACAGGTTACACCATACATGTGGTCATCAGCATCCAATACGACAACACAAAACTCATTGAATCACACATCAGAAATGCTCCAATTTTGGTTGAAAAAAGAGGGATAGTTTTAGGTAACTTTGTGTGGGTTTGGCTTTTTTTTGTTTTGGGTTTTTGTTTGTTTGTTTGTTTATTATGGGGTTTTGTTTGTTTTGCTTTGGTTTTGGTTTTGTGTTTGTTTTTTTTTTTTTAAAAAGACTTATTTTCTTGTTGGAGATGTGTCTAAGGATTAGTAGTAACACCTTAGGGAATGTTCCAAGCCACCAAGGCAATACACAGGTTTGGGCAAACCTCCAGGCTTGCTTTGTGGGAACGGAAGTTTTCTTCACCAAGTGTGGTTATCTGATCAATAGACATGGAGTAGTATAACAGACTACGTGGTTTTGACTACAATCCATCTCAAAGAAGGCTATCCCCAGTTCCTTGTTGAAGATGCTAGGCCTTATCAATCGGGTCTGTAAAAGTTGTGCCAATTACATGTGTTTTAGGGACTTTACATCTTAAGAGAATATGTCCAGCAGCAGCAGCTAGAGCAACTAGATGTCTGAAGAAAGATGAGGAAAATTGGGAGAACTTACTGTGGCTGCAGCAGAGATGCTGTCTGGATTCCCTGGCTGTGGGAACAGTTGTGAAAATTTGTCAAACCAGCTGGAGTTTATAGAAAGGAGAGAGCTGCTCTGCAGCTGTACAGAACAGAATGAATGAAAAAGGCAAATCAGCAGTGGGAATGCTGACCTGTATCATAGCTTAGGAACAGAAGTAGAATAAAAGGAGGAATTTCAGAAATTTCAAACTATAATGAATAATAAATTCCTGAGCTGGTGTATGATTGTAATAGGACCAGGTCTTGTTAGATAGTTGGATAACACAATAAGACTGCAGTGAATGCCATAGGACAAGGGTCTGTGCAGGAAAGAAAAGACTCTTTCAGTCTGTCACATCCTGAGAGCCAACTGCATACAAAGATGCTATCAGCAAATTCTCAATTAGGTATCCCTGATAAAAAGGGAAGATATTAAAAGTATCACTTATATATCAAAAACACACCCTGAGAGTGTCAGGTTATGGAATAATAATGGTTATTTTAAGGACTTCTGGGTAAAGCATCAGTTAAAACAATATTATAGCATTAAAAAGAGGCAGACTTGGGAATAGAGAAGAGTTAGTTTGCAGTTCTAATAGCAAGGATCTGTGGAAGTTATAAAATTTACCAAGCTAATTATGATGACACTTGTAGAATTGCAGAAAGATATTCAGCCAAATACTACTAAAGGCACAGTATGCATCAGGGTAAAGCAATAGGTGGCTACTTCCATCACACAGAGGTCTGATGGAAGTCACCAATATTCAGGAAGAGCTCAAGGAGGAGTTGGCTTGATGGCAGAAGGCAAATAGGTCAGTAACTCTTAGTAAAGTCACCTCACAAAACAACAACAGGTGGCCAAAGTAAGAAGCTGCTGTGAGAGCTAATGACGAAAATTTTGAAAAGATTATCTGAACTGAAAACGGAGGAGTGCAGGTAGAAGATGATGAAATAATTAGATGTTATCTATTTTCTGAGAAACTGCGATTAAAATAACAGGAAAAAACTCTCGAGTGAAATAAGAGAAAGCACATTCACAGGTGCTGCTACTGTGACAAAAGTCAGGCTGCTAAAAAGGTCAAAGTATATGAAACCAGTGAGACAAGACAGTACATCAGCTGAAGTGTGTAAAGTATTAGACCACAAGGAATTCATCATGACAAAATTTGGCTTAACCTCCCAAATCATCTCTGTCTCTATAAGGAGAAAATATATTAATGTCATAAAAGTAATTTGCAAAAAATTGCAGTAATTCTCAAGCTATGAATTTATCCAGTGAAATGGCAGAGATTAATTTTTGGGAAAATGCTGTATAATTTAAAGCTGTATTAAATAAAAGTTAACCCGTGCCTAAAATAACCATAAAGCTTTGCCCATGGGCTCAAGCTTATAAGTAGGAATCATAATGTAAGAATGTTTTCAATGAGTTAACTTGTCGAAATGCTAATATTTTCTGCTGTAATGTATAGAAGCAGCACACTCAAAACGACAAGAGGCCTATTGAGTGCTGAGCACATGCATGCCCTTTATTGGGTTACAAGGAGTAGAAGACATTGGCTTCTGCACAGGTGCATTACCAAACTAAATAGGAAATTAATCACTGTTGCTTAAAGTTGTATTTAGGGCATAGAATATTTTATAGGGCTGTTTGTTCTGTACAGGGGAGGTAAGATCTCAACATTACCAGAATCCAGCCTGAGCCAGCTCAACACTATTGTTCCAACCATTATTTTTAGACCACTCCTTTTTCATCTGCAAGGAATAGTGCTGTGTCTTCTTACCTCAACCTGTTTTGTTCTTAAAGAACAAACACTCACTGGGTTTGTCCATTTGTTTCTATACCTTTCTCAAAAATAGTACTCAAATTGGAGAAATACATAAAAACTTCACCAGATATATTTCAGGAGAAACAAAGAAACTAGTTAGAGGAAATGCGTTTAGTATTGGTGATCTCTTAGCTATCTTTAATGGTACCAGTGTTTCAGCCAGCATTTTGGAATGCTTGTTTTTAAAGATTGCCAGAGACGTGTATGAACTACCATGACTTTTTAAGTAGAATGACAGCAACAGAAACAACTGTGGTTTCTGTGAAGACACGTTGACATCAAGCACCAGTTCTCCACTCATCCCTGAGTGCCACTGTATCAGACTAGAATAGAGGTTGTGTGAAGAATACATCACAAGAACCTCATATTTTGCATGCAAATGAAGATAAACTGATAAGACACTTAGAGTATGTGAGGAAAACAAACCAATCTTTAAACAATAGAAGCAACCCAGTGTTTCCATGAAGAACAATAAGATACTACAGAGATTATATAGTGTTAAAGATTATGCAAGGGTTCAAACACCTAACTTCATGTGCAATCATGGTGAGAAAGATGAAGATATTAGGTGGAAGATGACTCGGTCAACGAGCAGACATTTATTTAAATTTGAAGAGCTTGTCAAGGGTAAAATAAGGCAGCACACTTGTCAGACACAATGTGCAGATTAGAAATTTGACTGAAGGAGAAGCAGAAATTATTTCGCACCTCCAGGAGGAGAGATCTGACTAAGGGCTCTATAAGAGAAAAGCCAACGATCTGCACATAAAGACACTGTATAGCAGGAGGCAGGTAGCCCCCACCAGAAAATCTCATCATATTATCTGAGAAATCTGGGTCCTGTGGGACAGCAAGATGCAGGCTATGTCAGCCAGAAAACACCCAGCATACAGTCACGAGACAAAGACCACAAGGAAAAGAATGGAACAAGAGACTGGAGTGATTAACAACAGAGTGAAAAGCTAGCAAAGTAGACCTGGGAGATGGCTTCAGTGAGTGGTAGAGAATGTGTAGCCAAGAAAGTCATGGCTGATCTTTCCTTGGCCTAAACCTTGCTCCCTGGGTCTATTCAATGGGGCAGCAGGTTTTATTAGCAAACCCTTCCAATATTAGCCTGCCCCCAAGAACAATCATTACTTTAAATTTGAAGCAATAACAACAAAAAAAATTAATAGTTTTATCTCCATATCTCTCAATTTTTACCAGTTAGAAAAGGGGTTTTACAGCACTCGGAACCAGTCTGCACTCTGAACCCTTCTTGCTTTCCCTTGCTATAACACTTAGGTGGCCATATCACCCAAATCAAAGTAGTTCAGAAAAAAAACCAACCTGTTCTAGAACATGTTTCCATCTCCTTCTTAGGGCAAAGAAGGAATAATTTTCAGTGATCATAATCCTTATCACAATTTGGGACACCAATGCCTTTGAAGACAAATGCTAACTATTAACGATAAAGCACATCTCTGAGACACATGAAAAGGAGTTTTATCCTCCTTAGAGAAAGTAGTTAATGAAAAATTACTCCATATAATACTTTTCTGCTGGCTAAATGCCAGACTTGAAAATTACTTCAGAAAATTTAACGAGCAAAATAACACTTTATAACTGAAACTCAGGTACCTGATGCTATCAATGTAAATAGTGCAACTAATTCTCTCTTGCCTCTAGTCACCATTTCATTGCAATAATATTGTGAACAATACTAATAAACTAAAAATCAAGCATGCTGTTGCTGGTGATTATCATTTGTGTTACATTAAAAAAATCATAGTTCAGGGAGTTGGTGATGTAATCAACTATCCATGGGTGACTAATTATCATAAATAGCTATTTTCAGCCCAAGATTTGCATTCCTTATTAAGCCAGAAACAATTCCTGATACCTAGAATAAAGAATTACCAGAATATGAGAATCCACAGTACACAGGTAGGCAAATCCTCTTGCAGTCCCCTCTAACAAAGATAAATGTGCGTACGCTGAATCTCTGAACTTGTCCCATCATTGACAGAGTGATGACCAGACTGACCAGCCTTCCTTAAAGGTTCATTGTTACCCTTGCAAAATGTAACCTTGCTCAACACACTTCAATCACAGATACTTTTTTCAAGATGGACGGGTGACAGAACCCTTGGAAATGTCATGACTTATTCTAGTTTTGCAGTAAGTTATTAGGGAATGTGCATCACTTTGTGTATATCCCTTACATAAATCAAAAACTGATTAAAACTCTCCTAGTTTCTCTCTGGTTTCTGATTTCATGTCCAGCAGAACCCTCCCCACCCTATGTTAATATTTCTAATTTTGAGATGAGATTATACTTCCTAGTTTCTTGCTCTGCATTATTGTATGTAAGTTTTCAGTGCATTCACAGATGAAAAGCCAACATTTTTTTTAAGCTGATAATTTACCAAGAAGAATACCTTTTTTTTTTTTTTTTTCCATTTTTGGAAATAACAAAATATTCTGTTTAAGACCATGCAGTAACTCATAATACCCAGTGATAAATTTTCTAAATTTACTGTACTTATAGGCTACCTTACTTAAAACTATTTATGATCATCCTTTAGTATGTTTCATCTTTCCTTATTCATGTGTAAGGTGCTAGAAGGCAAACTGTCTACTCAGGACTCCTTAAAACAGCTGAAGAGGTGCTCTCTTGATGCTCCTGGCCATTTGAAAACATGAAGGAGGTATCACAAAGTTGTTACATTTTCCTGAAAATTTAGCAGTGGGGCATATTTGGCTTTGCATTGAAGGTAAGCAATATAGCTAAATTCCATGCAGAGCCCCTGGGCATGTTTTTCTAAACCAAATGCAGTAATGAATCAGCTACACAAAGTTCTCTCAAACTGAAGCAAGTACTTGGGGAGATATTTGAGTACTAGTATTAAAGAACGCTTTGCATGTGTTTATTAATTCTGAGACTCAAGATCTACTATAAGTACATTATCCTTTATAACACCTTTCTACTTATGATCACCCTTGTGTTGCAGACGGCAAGCTATGGCTTGCAAAAATTGAGGGAATTGCTGAAAACCACCCAGGAAATCCAATGCCAGTAAGAGGCAGAAATTTCCAGCTTGCACAAGGCTGTGCCTTTAATGCCAGTTTTGTGCCAAGCTTTATTACAGAGGAGAGAAGACATTCAAATGCCAGGAGGCAAATACAGAGTCTGAGAATGTCTTAGCTGTTAAACACTTGTGGATAGCAAGCAGAACTTTTGAAGATTCATTTGATAAGAAGAACTTATGACAGGAACAACAATTTTAAGCTGTGGTTTGAGGGGGTTTGAGGCCATAGGATCTTACCATACCTACATCCCAAAACATGGGCTTGATTCTGAAAATCTTTGTATACATGAAACTACCTTAGTTGGACACTTTTAGCTATGAATATTTTAAACCAAAACACAACTTCAGTATAAATACAGTAAAAAATTTCAAAAATGCTATGGAGATCAGGTCATTGCACTCCCCAATAGTTGCTTTTCCTGCTTTAGTACATTCCCTCACCGAGCTTTAGCACACGCGCACACAGCAAATTATGAACACCTAAATGCCATGTCAGATTTGGTTATGCTATTTTGCCATTTACATTAAGTTTCATCTACCCCTGGTGGTTTGTCACCCTTTTTTGTATGCTAACTTCCATTTGTAGAAGCTGCCAGAATGCTACTAACAAGAGATGAGTTTGATCAATGAGTTTGATAATGTTGCGGCACACATAAGCAAAACGATGTTTTGGAAGCCTGGTTGCACAAATAAGAAATTAAACATGCAGATTTCCTATGAGCCACAGACACTTGAATCACATACCATTTAAGATATCATCAAAAGTAGGTTAGTGTTTTTTCTGGAGCCACCCAGTTTTGCTTTGAGGCAGCTTGACACCAGGTACAGTCAGCTGCAAGCTAACCAAGAGCGGAGACAAAAAACATCACTGATCCAGCTAGTATGTGTTTGATGCACACATATCTCTGTCACAGGCCCTCCAACAGTTGCTAGAGTTGTTCTTTTTCTATTGTGATGAGTTGCATAGTGATAAAAGCAGGTGTCTTTTCTGGAAACTAGCATTATTGACCAAATCCCAAAGGATTCTCAACAATCATGCTCTGACTTTTCAACATGGGCTGGACTGAAACTCCATTAAAATCAATAGACATAGGTAGCATTAAAAAGAGTCAAAGTCAGTCCCATTTTAACAGTAAATTGAGAATGTTTTTCCTAAGGAATTTCTCCAAGGAGTAAAACCATGAAAATAACACACTCTGTGTAAATAGAGGAATGGAATAGCAATTAAAAAAAAAAAAGAAATTGCGGATATTTCACCTAAAGAATTTTTTTTTTTTTATTTCATGATCCTATTTCTAAATAAGCATGTGAAACTTCAGTAACAAAATTTATAGAAAAAGATGAATAAATCCTATCCTTCTGAAAAAAACATTGGCTTAGTCCCACCTATTTTCAGTTTGCTGTAGTTGATACCTTAGTATTGATGTGATACCTTAGCATTGATGTCGTGTGCAGCTATATAGTGTGTCATCCATTTTCTTTCTTCATTTTCCAAGGGGTTCGATTTGCTGCTTGAATGCTGTTGAGGGAGGGAGAACAAGGGATGAGAAAGAGAGTAAAGAGCAATTCTTTTACTTATTTCAAGTCCTCAATGGGGAATTGCAACGTGGAATAGGAAATTTGCACCTCTTCATTGTTCGTGGTGAATAAAATGAAGATGCTGGGAAAGCAGCAGCTATTTCCCTGCTCTATGGAAAGATATTAACTCCAGGTCATCATCACTGCAAATATCCAAGGAGAACCTTCTTGTCTTGGATATTTATGTCCCCCAGGACACAAAGAGTGGACTTGACTTGTTTATAGTCAGGAAACAATAAATTTGACACAGACTGTGTCAAGTACTCAAAGACTCCAAACAAGACTTAAAGACTTCTGTTTTCCACTTACCTGGGGGAAGGTAGAGGTTGATGTCATTGAGATCGCTGCGAATGGCACCTGAGTATTAGGCTCCACAGTTCCCAGTGCCTCCTGAAACATATTTACATCCTTGAAGAGTCTCAGAAGTTGCTGAACAGGTGTTTTATTACATTGAGTCAGAGCTCCACCCCTCTATGATTTCTGAAACAGGAAAATTTCCCACCCACTTTACTTGTCCAAAGAGCACATCTGTCATAAGATCACAAATATGAACATTTGTGTCTGCAGGTCTTGTGACTGAGCTTGTTGTTCCCACCTAAATTGTTCCCACCTGGGGGCTTGTAGAAGAGTAACAATAGTGATAACCTAATCAGTGATCTGATAGAGATGGTCTATGAGAAGTAACCTTACAGTGATAATATAAAACTGATGATAATAGTAGCCTAGTGGACACATCTAGCTATTGTCTCCATGCAAAGACCCTGAATTCCACTCATTATTGCTTCTATAATAGATTATTTTTTTAAAAAAAGATGTGGATAATCATGAAAAGGAAGGCATTTATATATAAAGCTATTAAGAATTCTTCTGAAGGAGTATTGTTACCTAAAGTGCTGTTGCATCATTATTTGTACACACATGTTTGTTTTTATTGTAGTGTTCTACTTCAAAAGAAATGAAAGAAGGGGGAAATTTGATAAATAACCTTTCTGTACACTGAAGCACAATGTATGACTTTTCCATTTGAAATGTTTTACTTATCCTGATATTTAGTACATAATGAATCTTAACAAATTTAAATGAGATGCAAACATTCCGCCTTGAAAAATCATGAAATATTTCAACAAAATAAAATAATTTCATGTTTGTAGGATATTTTAATTCTTCATTTTCGTTTCCCCCAGAACTGTCATTTTCTAATGCAACAAACATTCAGATTTCTGACCAATTTTATTCAAATCACCAGCTGGCTAGGCATTACTAGCAGATTATTGGAACTTAATGGACTGATCCTGTACATTTTTTCTGATTTTTTTATCTGATGAGGATCTGCATGTGTTCAGCACACCTCTAGGAAGCTCAGTGAACAGATTTTCTAGCCGATTATGCAAGCATTATTAGGCACATACATTTGTATTGAAAGTCCTCCCAAATGCTTAAAAGCAGTACTTACGAAAGGATTTAAGATTAATGGGATGACAAAGCATGATGCTTCCTATTAGAGACCTGCATAAGTACGAAATCAGAGCCTCTCAGACTGTGGCAATAACTGTTGTACAAGGACCTTGACTGACAGAAACCAGATACAAACCCAATCAATTCCCGTAGTCTCATTACATACTTTTCTTATATGCACAAAGGAATAAATATGAAAAGCTGGTGTTACAAGGCGAACAAGTTAAGATTGTTCTATCATCTTACCTGCAGCACTCCATCCTTGCAAAAGTGTGATTTTTTAGGTTTAAGTTTATGCATACATTTTCTTTTTTCTTTTTTATTTTTTTTCTTTACTTAAAAAAGGACATTTATTTTATCAAATTGTGCAAATGAAAAGTTTACTGTGGACTTGTGGACTTCCTTTCTCACCTTTGCCATACTGAAGCTTTGTGATGGAACAGGAGCTGCCTAATTGAAACAAAATTAGATAAACTACAGCGATAGCCAAAGGATTGTCACAAGTCTCTCCCAAGATTTGGCTGATACTTTGTTTAGTGTGAGCACTTGCACTTCTGTAAAAAAAATGTTTAGCATCTGCCTTTTTTTTCCATAAAAAGGCTGACCAAAAACAGTTAAGAGAAAAGTAACTGTACACACAGTAACACACACATTTCCTATTTCTCCTGCTACAGCCTATCTATATCCTTGATTGAAGTGCCTAGGGGAGGTGTGATACTATGGCAGAGGAATGAGAACATTAGCTACAATTTCTTTGTAACTGTGCTCCACAAAGGTTAGCAGGTCTGGGTCTTGTTTCTGCAATTTACGGAAGCTAATGGGTGTGAGGCTTTTGCCTCAGAGGCAGTTTTCATTTATGTTGTTCATATTGCACCTTTGGTTTTAAGATAAAAGGAAATTAAGGGGGGTGAGAACCCTCCAGCATCCCTTAAGATGGTGACTAAGAGTTGCTTGTTGCTTAACAACTAACTCTTCTTTCCTGACTCAAGCCCTTCTGATATGAAATGCCTGTTCTTTAAGCTCAAGTCAGAGGCAGCCAAAGGTGCCTTTGACTCAAAGCCAGCACTGGTATTGAATTTCCAAAATTAATTCAAAGTTAAAATTGCTTTTCACTATGAGGCATTATTTCTATTGAGGCAAACATGGCCTTTTCACAAGGTACTTAGGATAGGCTTGGCCTCACCTAAGTCATCTAAAAGTTAGACTTCTAGTCGAATCAGTTGTCTGTTCCCTGTGCGGAAGAAAAAGCAGATACGGCAACTTCAGGAAGTGACTAAGCTCCTCGTTTTTGGATTCTTCTGGAGAAGCTTAAATGTCCCGGTCATACCTGACATTTAAGTTCTGAATTGCTGAAGGTAGGTGAGGTGAATCCCACTCTGAGTAATCAGTATGTCCTATTTAATCACTTGTTTCCAAAGTTACTGATGCTGAGGGAACCTGACATTGAGGAACTGGGTTGTGTTGTTAACATGTGATTCACCCTGTCGCAACGTGAAGCTGTGAAACACCCTTGGGCAAAAGCTCTATTAGAATATAAATGAAAAATCTTCCCATGCATTCATTCAAATAACAAAGAGTAGATTTTGTGATAATCAGAAAGATGCAATGCTGCGAGTGCCAGTACAAGTACAAGCTTCCTGCTGTATTCCAGTTTGGGATCACCTAATGCCCCTGTGATCATGAACGGGACAGATTGACTTGGGACTGCTGTTCATAAAGCACAGGCTGTGCAGAGATAACTTATGCCCAGGCATATTAAGTTGTGTCTTCTGTAAAACCCCAGGTTGCAGTCTGTGGAAGTGCAGCTGCTGCTTCCTAAGCATATGAGACATGTTTGAGACAAATGGGGAATGTCAGAGGGAAGAACAGAGAGGAGAGGATGGCTTCAACTACCTGAAAGTAATGTACTACTGACTTGTGGGGCAGAGCCGCAGGGGTCAAATGCTACATTTAGTGCAGTTCAAGGAGCAGAAAAGCTATACTGGGCCAGACTTAGGTACCCACTCTTGCAGCAGTTTTGGGGTCTGTCTGTCAGCTGGTGAGCTACTGGTGAAATCCAGATCACTCAAAGTTATTCTGCCTAGGAGGGCCTAGCTTCCCTGAAAGCCCTTCTGGTTTACTCCTGGTTAGTATTCTCACTAGAAACAGCCATCTTCTACTCCCCAGGGACACAAGAAGATGTAGCTAATATCACTTGTAGCAGTATGATGTTTCAGGCATATTAAAAGTAATAATACATGGTGGCCTATCTGAATAAAAGCAAGAATGTTTAAGTTCATGTCAGAAATTGAGAGATCTTAGCAATCTCCATGGCAGTAAAGCCAAATATCATTCACGAGAACCAGGCTTTAATGTGGCAATAGCTGTGCAACTTTGCCTGATTCACATTGTTGCTGCTGGTGATCCATATGACCTTTGTTTTATTAAGATAAATGAGAAAGGTATGTATATATTAACCCATCATTCAAATATGAACTCATTAGGACAGAAAAAGTGAAATGCCTTGAGAATATTTGGACAATCAAGTTAGATCAGCAGAAAAATGGGTGTTTCTCTCCACCAGGAGTAGTATTGCTTTTAGGAGGGCTCTGTATGTATATGGGGCACAGATATTTCTTGTTACATATATACTAACTTTACCCAACTCAGAGAATACTTTAATTCAGTAAATATTTCAGAAACAGTGCAAAAAAGTATTTACTGTCCCAGACAAATATTTACAGTTGCTCAGATTTGCAAGGTTATTTGGTCTGGTTGCTCTTACACAGAACACAACGTCTCTTCTGATACACCTGACTTGCAGAAGACCTGTGCATGTTGCAGTTAGAGAAAGGTTAGTTTGCATAAAGAGAACCTTAGCAGGTCAACAATAGTCACAAAGCCATAGTCAAATGAAAGTGTAGAATGAACTCAATGCTAATGCATATAAAGAGAGTACTGAGAAACTTCTAGGCTTGCAGCTTCACTGAATCTGGTATTGTATGTGTTTCTTTATACTCTTCAGCTTCCTCCAATTCTTTTTCATTTTCCTGGAATTAAACCATAATTTTTTTAGTGTTTCAGAAATAATTGACCTAAGATTAAATTTAAAAAAATAACTGAAAAAAGCTGGTAACAACAGACAAGGAGAAAGCCGAGGTACTGCGCAACTTTTTTGCCTCAGTCTTCACTGACAATCTTTCTTCCAACACCTCTTGAGTGGACAGACCTCAAGGTAGGGACTGGGGGAGCAAAGTCCCTCCCACTGTAAGAGAAGATCAGGTTAGAGAACACCTAAGGAACCTGAACATATATAAATCTATGGGACCTAAGAAGGTGCATCCCAGAGTTGCCAAGCCACTCTCCATGATATTTGAAAAGTCATGGCAGTCAGGTGAAGTCCCCAGTGAGCAGAAAAAGGGAAACATTGCACCTATTTCTAAAAAGAGTAGAAAGGAGGATCATGGGAACTACTGACCTGCCAGCTTCACCTCTGTGCCTGGGAAGGTCATTGAACAGATCCTCCTAGAAGTTATGCTAAGGTACATGGAGGACAGGGAGGTGGTTTGAGACAGCCAGCATATCTTCACCAAGGGCAAGTCTTGCCTGGCCAACCTAGTGGACTTCTATGATGGAGTGACTACATCAGCAGACAAGTGAAGAGCTATGGATATTGTCTATCCGGACTTCTGTAAGTTTTTGATACGGTCCCCCACAGCATCCATCTCTCTAAATTGGAGGGGTATGGATTTGATGAGTGGACTGTTTGGTGGATGAGGAGTTGGTTAGATGGCCACGTCCAGAGGGTAGTTGTTAAAGGCTCAATGTCCAGATGGAGACTGGTATCCCTCAGGGGTCCACATTGTTCAGTATCTTCATCAATGACATAGACAGAGGAATTGAGTGCACCCTCAGCAAGTTTGTGGGTAATACCAAGCTGAGTGGCGTGGTTGACATGCCTGAGGGATGAGATGCCATCCAGAGAATTCTGGACAAGCTTGAGAAGTGGGCCTGGGTGAACCTCATGAGGTTCAACAAGGCCAAGTACAGGTTCCTGCACCTAGGTTGGAGCAACTCCCAGTATCAGTATAGGCTAAAGGATAAAGTGATTCAGAGCAGCCAGGCAGAAAAAGACTTGGGGTGTACTGGTTGGTGAAAAGCTGGGCATGAGCTGACAAAATGCACTCACAGCCTAGAAAGCCAACTGTATCCTGGGCTGCATAAAAAGAAGCGTGGCCAACAGAGTGTGGGAGGTGATTCTCTCTCCTGCACTCCGTTCTAGTGAGACCCCCAGCTGTAGTACTGTGTCCAGCTCTGGACGTCCCTGCACAGGAAAGTCATGGACCTGTTGGAGCGAGTCCAGAGGAGGGCCACAAAAATAATCAGAGGGACAGAATACCACTCCTATGAAGACAGGGTGCCCTGTGAGGCGAGAGATCACATCTGATGCAGTATTGCAAGTGAACGAAGTCCCTCCCTCCTAATTAATGGAGAGAGACAGAAACAGCTAAGAGATTCTTTGCTAAAAGATGCAGCTCCCTTTTGCTTCTGCTGTCAGTCCCTGGGAGAACCACAACACAAACCACAACAGGTGGCTGCTTCCAATATGAGAGACCTGATGAGAAAACACAAGCTATGGGGAAAGAAGATCCTTAGGGAAGGCGTACCCAACTGAGGAAACACTGCCAGGCACCGTGGGCATTTCCCATCCCACTTGCAGGCTGAAAAGGAAGAGGAAGCACAGGGTTAAGTGATGCATTCAGTCCAGCTAATCTTCCTGATGCCTCTTTCTTGCTTGAGAAATGCCTAGCTGTTGCAGAAGCTCTTGCATCCAGTATCTCTCTCCATGTGCAGAAGCCATGTTCCTGTTGAGATTTGACTTCAAACCTTGTGACGTGTTGTGCAATCTGAAGAGGTGTGCATGGCAGCAGATCTTGCCCTATATACAGTGTGTTGTCACTGGGAGGATGGAGTGATAGCCTTCCAAGGGCATTTGGCAGGTCATGTAAGCAGTTCTTACCAAACCCAGGCTCTGTTGGGAGTCACACAGACACGTCACAAACCTGCTTTTTGTGCCATCTATGCTATCATCTATGCCTCGTGCCAGCTGTCCATGGGACATGGTCCCAGGGATCCTATGTACATGACTCCACACAGCTGCTAACAAGTCAAAACCATTTCTCATGGACTCCCAAAAGGAGCCGAGTGTGGGAGCATTTGGGGCTGGCAGGCAAAAATTACCTGCTGTCATTCCACATGCTCCTGCTGAACAAAATACAAACCTGTGCAGAAATCTAGCGTGGCCACTTACTCGCACAGGGCTGATCACAAAGATTCAACAATGTTAACAGCTCCACATGGAAAGGCTTTAAAGAAACAATTGCAAAACCTCTTAAGGAAATGTTTCAGAAGTGCGTAAGGAAAGAAAAATGCTCCAGGAGATCGAGATAGGCAGCTATGTAAGTACATCCTATTACATGCTAAATTAAATCACCATTGCAACATGATACTGTGCTAAAACTGACAGACATCAAAGACAAGCATGACTCTTAGGTCAGGTCAAGAATACATAGATTAAAGAAAGACAAATTTGTAGTGGCAAATGTTGCTAAATATCCATTATTGTAAGTGTAAGGGAGCCGCGTTATTAAAGCATGTAGAAACCTGCCTAAGCAACTATTGCATGCAACCCTCACATGCTTATGATATTTTGACCTATGTGATGTAATGCCTAAAACCTACTCAATTAGATCGCATTACACAGATATGATGTGAAAGGAAAATTGGTTATTCCTCGTATTTCAACCAGTCCAAGGCAACGATAAGGGTCAGACTAGCTGTTGGTAAAAAAACTTACATGATTGATGAAGAGGAATCTCCATTGCTTTGGATGCTCAACATTGCAGCTTCATGCTAAAAAACAGTGAGAAAGGTCAGGATGGTCTAAAAGATGTCTCTAGTGGCAAAAATATCTGCTCATGCTGCAGTTGAGGAAGTCTCAGCAGTATGATATGAGCTATGTCAGTTCCACAATTTTGGCTGAAAACCCAGTATCTTTCAGAGGTGATAAGATGGCAGCAACCTCATGTGAAAAAGCAATACACAGTACATTGGAAAATGAGAAATACGAAACTTTCAAAGGAAATCATAACTTATGGAATACAGAGAAAAACATTATTTCCAAGGGTGACAATAGAGATCATATATAGACATACGTATATATGCAAGTATAAGGGAAATGTGTACAAGGAGAAAGTAAAATTCTATCAAATCCTATCCACTTATTACCTCATAGAGATAGCAAAATAATTACTAATGGTGCAGGTAAAGCAGGAATGCTAATAAAACACTGGGAAAGAAGAAACTTTATACGTTTCATCAATGAATATTATAAATTACTTTGCAACGCACAACCATACAACATGTAGTGAGACAGAATAGAGATAATTCTTACCAATTAGTTCCAGAAGTGTAGTGTAGGAAGATTCTTGGCTGTCTATGGTTCAGCCACTTTAATTCATGGCATTCTGCAGAATTACAGAAGATTGAAAGAAAGTGAATATTGCATAGATTGTTTACCCTGGTTGCCATTGCAATAGTGTGCACAATATCTGATTAACTTAAAATCCATTACCATATATTACCACTCTTGGTTCTCTTACTATTCCTCAAAATGTGGACTGGCAGTAGCAGTTAATAGGAATGTCTATTTTGAGCCAAGAGTAAGTTTCAAATCATATACATTCTTCTTATTTATGTTTCATATGTTTTGTACAGCATATGTTAATGTATGCAGGTTTATATGAAGTGCAAGTTTCAACATACAAAGCAATTACACACTGAAAACTGCACTCCACCACACAAGGGAGTGTTTTCCCCCAAAAAAGACTGATGACGTTTAATTAGTTAGCCTTAGGACAGTCATTAACTAGTACAATTTACTGTCTGGACAGCAGATGGTCCCACCCAGTCAAATTCCATATGTATTTGTGCGTGTGTATATACATGTGTGTGTAAAAACACCTGGGGAGATTTGGGGTAACAATATTGTTTGAAACCCTTTCCACGAAGGCAGAAATAAGCGACCTACCTCCTGGATTGCTTAAGAATGGAATGTCTAGCAACATGGTTTGGTAAAGAGTTTAAGAACTATATAACTAGGGAAAGGAACGAGAGGAAAGCTGTTGGGAGCTGATCTTAATAAAGGTAGATATAATTGTGTGTTTCTTTTTCTTTTTAATTTTCTTTTTTTACATTTTCTCTTAAGTTTTGTGAAAGTCTTGCTTATATTAGGAATATGCACAGAAATTCTTCTGTAACTTCCTTATCTTAGATACGTACTAGAGATGATGCCAATATACTGCCAAAACTGAAATATGCTGTCCATATGGATGCCTTGATCTTGCAAACCACAGTACTGGAGCCATATTTCAGTGACCAGAGTGCAATAAAGCTGTAAATGGTGTTAAATCAATTACAGGGTGTTCCACCAGTAATGTGCATGGGACAGTAGAATGGTGATGCAATATGATTGCATGGAAGAGAAATCTTTCGGGAGTTATCATTAGCCAGAGCTTTCCTGTAAGGTGATGAGCAGCTTTGGTAAGACGTGAGCTACCTTCTGGAAGCCTACCAGTGTAAAATAGTGGGATTTTTAATAAGAGACTAATTTTGTTCTCTTCTGCAACTAGGTTTTTTACTTACAATGTGCAAAGACACTATGATTTTGTTACGCAAAGTCTGAAAAAAGTGTAGATTACTAAGATTAAGAATTAGTTAGCTAACTGATTTTATAGTTAGTCCTCAGTGAGAAACTTCACTGAAAAAAAATTTCTTCTGAGGAATTTTTAAGAGTCTTCTGGTTTCAAACTCTATTCAACATTTTGATGACTGATTTGGAAATAAATGTGACATCCTGACTGGCCAAATTTGCAGTAGAACAAAGATTGATGGAATGCTGAGTAGTACTGAGGACAAGGCAATCATACAGAACAATCTGGCCTGCTTGATAAACTGGCCTGATTAATCACAGCTAATTCGAACACCCTGAAGTGTGAAGTTATGATTAAAGGAATGACAAATGTATGCTACAATTTACTCCCCCTTACGAAAGGGAAGACTGTGGTGTGGAAAGCAGCAACTCACCAGCTTACAGAAGACAAGCAATTCAGCAGAAGACTCTAATGGCAAATGAGGACAACTGGATTCTGCATATAGAGACTGGAAAGTCATTTAAATGTAAAAATAACAAGGCAATGTTCTTCTCTGTATATAGCAATATTGGGAAACCTACTGAAGTCTGCATTTTATAAAGGGATTACAAAGAGTTGGAGAAAATGCAAGAACAGAGCTACAGCTGGATCTAGCTAATAAGGTTCTTCTTATAATGAGAACCTAAAGGGCTGAATCTACTGGTGATGTAACCTTGGTGTATTTCATAGAATCAAACCTAGTGAAGAAATAATGGTGATGCAATGGCTTTCAAGTTACTAGGAAAAGGTTTAACAAGACTTAACTAACGTCTGGGCTCTTACTGAACTAACAAGACTGGAGACAAGGTGCATAATTATTGCTTGAAGATGATCACCCTCTAGAACATACTGCTATGAAATGTGAATTCACCATTTCTGATACCCTTAAAAGAAAGGACGTAATTTTCCTTCAAGATAGAATATGGTCAGCCACAGTTAATCAGGATTCACATTTAAGCAACTGTACAGAAGGTAACAGGTCTGACATCTAACAAGTCAAACAAGATGATCTGATTGTACTTCTGGCTTTTGTAAGTCTATAGGAAGAATAATGCAGTATAAATACAAAACTACTCACTGTTTTACTTTTTTTCTTCTACAGCCTAATCAGAAGGAGCTAATCAGAGCTCAACAACTCAAGAGCTCTGTACAGCATTATAAAATGGATTGATTAAAGAAACGCAAGCTGGCAGGCCCATTTAGCAGCCAACAGTGGGAAAACCATGCCCCAGAAAACTGTCCCTCAACATTTGGCTAAAGGCTTATCATTATGTACTTGCAAACAAGCATTGCAAAGGCAAAGGATCCAAAGAACTTAATTATCCCTCCAGGCTCAGCTTTAGCCTCTTGAGCTTCACAGCCCTTCCTCACCTCTCCTGAGGCCTCCCAGTCCTATTTGCCTACTGCAGCCTACTGCTGCTCCTTGCTTAACCTCCTGTTTTGGTTTCATGGGTGAAAGGTGTAAAAAGCCTCCTTCAGACTTGTTGAATCTTGAGTTAGACCTTGACTGAGCAAAACCATGCTCCAGAAAATGCCTAAAATGCAACATATTATGAATTATTGTAGTAATTTAAAAGAGTCTCTCAATTTGGGGGTGTATTCTAGAAGAAAGGTCAAGCACAAAACCACATGGAAGATACCACAGCTCCCCACTGACCTGTGAACAGCTGAATCTGGGGGGCCACTGGTGACAGTCTGAAAGGAAAATACTTCTGACCTGTTTGTAGCCATAGGAACCATACCTTGAGATATTCACATTGGCTGTGCAGAGAAAGTGGACTGGTCATGAGAAAATCAGACCAGGCTGACTACAAGAAGACCATCTTCCAGAGTTTCACTCTGAAAAAGTAAATGCAAAGTGAAGAAGAGCTGAGAGCCAGAATCTGTCCATAATCCACAAAAAATGGATCTTCTGAGAATCTACCCCTGACAAACCACACTGTAAAAGCTGCAACCTTTCATCAGTACAGAAATCTGGATATAGTCACACAGAAGTGTGACTATATCCAGAGAGGTCCATTATAGCAACAAGGCAGGCGTTTCACAAACACCCCTCCCAGCCTCTAACACTCCTTCTCCCCTATATTTTAAAATAAGGAGCTGCACAGAGCACTTTTGTCCTTGGCTGGCATGTCATTACAGAAACACTGTGTCCTGCTCCCTCTACCAGGCTCTGATGATGCTATTTAAAGCTCCAGAGTGACATGACTCAACCAAACACACTGCGGAAACTTTTATGTACTTATTTGGAAAGCAGAGATAAAATCCTACATGTGAATCTTAAAATGTGACTGGAAGCCATAGAGGCCACCCAGAAGTACCCCACCCTGCTACCAAAAACCTTACCGTATAAACCCAATTCAGAATCCTTCTGCAATTCAAAGAATTTTAACATTTAAATGTAACCACAGGTGGCTTTAGCAGGCTACAAATTGTAAATACTGTACTCTTCCATACACTAAAAAACTAAACACATTTTTAAATTATTAAGCATGTTAAAAATTAGCCAGAGAAGGGGCAAAGTAGAAAACATGGATTATGAATAGTTAAATTATGAATGGAAAGCAATTAAACAATAACTGACTTTTTTCGCTGATACGCTTTTGTATTCAAAATTAGTATGCTTGAAAACTCAATGATCATTGATAATGGGTAGTCTGGGAGAGTCAAAATCTTGTATTAAGAATTTGTGTTCGCACCTTCCAACATATTTTTTCCAAATGACTACAGAATAAGTAAAAAAAAAAAAAAAAAAAAAAAAAAAAAAAAAAGATACATGCATATATTAAGTAAGTTTTACTTATTTTGAGAGATGTCATATGCTGTAAGGATCACCTGTTGGTCCTATTTTTGTTAACATTTTCAATATTGCTTTAATTAATAAAACAGATACCTATGAATAATTAGGGAATATCTACCATCTGTTAGTAACTGAGAAGTGGATAAGTGAATGGTCCAGGAGAAACACAAAGTAACTCGTTTGGTCTGTAAAATATTAGTCTGTTTTGTGTTATTAATTTAACCTAGAGCATGAGTTACCTACAAGGAACTTAGGCAAAATGAGCTTATTTGTGTATTTGGAGATAAATACTCTTGTATTATTGAACTCCATGACTCCAGCCACACTGGCAAAAACCACCACACATACTTGTATTGCTATGACTGTGTGGTGCCTGTTTGCATGGCTTTTAGTCTTGTGAGGCTATTTCTCAATTGCTTTTTTTCCAGATGATCTTAACCCCAGCTAACAAATCAGCCAGTGAGCCCCACAAGAGGAGCTGGAGGATCTTTGTTATTGGTGTAAGCAAAGTGCTTCTCCATCTCTTGCCTCCTGGGAACAGTGACAGAACCTAGGTTACGCAACCTCTCATCATGACACATTGGCCCCAGTGGGCAAACTATGCCATGTATGTGCGTGTGTGCTGAGTCTGGTGCAGAGCCAAGTCCAAAAGAAATTACAGCTCAGGAGGCACTGGTCCTCCTGTAGCAGCTTGTCATGCAGAAGGATGTGCTTGCTCTATCAAACCTCCCCAGATCTTCCAGGGATCTCTATTGGTCTGCGCCTTTCTTGTCTGCTTCACAGATGGCACAAGGCTTGCAGCAACAGTACAGATAACGTAAATGTTACCTCATAATCTCAAGAGGAAGAAAAAATAACATTCCTGGAGTAGGATATTCTCTTTAGCTGCCCTACTGCAAAGCACAAAATATTCCTTCTTGCACCAAGACCATGTAAAACCCTTTTCCTCCCATGTGGGTGCCTCCAAGTTCCACAGGTGCTGAGCCCATGGGAGACCCAGCCAACAGTGAGGGCAGGCAGAGCTGATGAGTTCAAGGACCTGCACATACTTGCTCTTGTTTTGAGGGATAATAAAGCCTGCAGAGTGTTGTTCTGTTCAGTTTGTATTTCTAGTTACTGTGTTACTACTGCTCACACCAGGACTGGAAGAGGAACGGGTAGTCAAGAAGTAGTGAGAAAAAGCACAGACAACCTTGGTGGCCAAGCAGTGGAGAACTCCATCAATAGTTGTCTTTGCTTTCGCTTTCTTGGTTGATCTGGTACCTGTGGTCTGTGCCTCCTCTGTCTCTACCCAAAGCCACCCTTGGAAGTGATCTGTGCCCACAGGATGCCATGTGACATGTGCCTGCCTTTCTCTAAATGCTTGCCTACAATGTGCCACAGACCCAGTCACAAACCTGGCCCACAGCATGCTCCTTGCCTCACCACTACCTTGAAAACACAAAACACAAGTCATGTTAATGAAATCTGCTTTTAATGTGGTCTGCCCTGAACATGTTAGACTGAAACATTTCAGACCCTTTCACAAGGCAACTAGCACCATGCTCGTGGTCATCTTAGGAGTTTCTTCCTCATGACTGTCCATCCTCTGTGACATACAATGAGTTGTACTCTACTGTCATTGCTGAATTGCAATGGATTGCTGCAGTGAAATTCTTTGGATAAAAAAGTTTCTCTTCAGTGTCTTATTTGCTCATCTGAGGTTGCCATCAACTGGAGTTGAGTAGGAATGCTTTGAAACCTGCTGGTCGATCTTAAGGGAGCTTCAGTCTCTTGGTGGGTTAAGGGACACAAAACTATTATCCCTTGTCTAACGTTATTTCCTTTTCTGCCTTTTCCGTGCCACTGCTGTGTGCAAGGCCTGCACAATGAGGTCCTCATTATTCAGGATGTTGTATTCACCCAGCTGAACCAGACGGTCATATGCCTTCTCAGTGTATTGGATTGAATAGGTTGAATAAGGGGAACAGCAGCCGTAAAGATCAACTTTGCCATCTTCCATCTCTGACTCTGAGCGCTTCTGACCTAGGAGGAAGGGGAGACATATCATGGCTGAGAGATGGGAATTATTCTGGTCATAAGCAAGTAAAGTCTCAACAGAGCAGGGAAAGGAGATGTCTCTCCACAGCGAGAGGTCATAATCTATATTACTTTTCTGGGTTTTTAAAATTATTTTTTAAACTTTTTTTTTTTTCCCCCAAACTGATAAGTTAGTCTCTGGCTCAGGTTCATACCAGGTGCTTTACATAATGAGGGGAGAAAACTGGTGATTATTCCTCTACACCTAGACCTATGGGTCTACACCGCAGTTCTGAGCTCTACCTGTGGCTCATGTAGGTACAACAAAGTTACCTGCAAACTAACTTGTTTGGGGACTGAAACAGGATGGCTATGACAGCAAATCTGACTTTGTAAAACAACTAACTTTAAGCAACAGAGAAGTTTGATGTATAGAAATGAGCCAGCAGTGAAGTTTAGTTGTTGATATATTAAATATACTCCCTTTAATTAGTAGTTGTTGTGGATATCCCATCCCTAGAAAGGTTCAAGGCCAGGCTGGATTGGGCTTTGAGTAACGGGATCTGGTGGAAGGTGTCTCTGCCCATGCAGGGGTGTTGGAACTAGATGATCTTCAAGGTCTCTTCCAATCCAAACTATTCTATGATTCTGTGATTTAGTAGGCTGGCCGTGATGTCAACCTTTTTGCGACATGCTTGATTACTTACCTGGTGCTTTGTATTTTTGGAAGGTATCATTAATTAGTGGGAAAAATAGTAGTACTGGTGCTCCTGGAGTCTCAGCACCATCAAAGAGGTAACACTCTTTCAGGTTTTTCCTGTCTTCTTCACTCAAGTCCACACTGGGAAAAGGGATTCTCTGCTCTGAGCAGTACTTGGAAGTCTGGTCCAGAGCCTGGATCAATGAACAGAACAGTATGAAGACTTAAAGAGCATTTGAGGATTTCTTAGAGTCCAGTGACAAAGGGGGCATTCTCCAAGCTATCTATGTGAAAGTTCTGAAACCCCTATTGGTAAGCACTGCGTCAGTGGAAAGGTTTTTGTTTTCCCTGTGTTATTATCATAAAACATTTGTATCATTCAAGAAAACCAAATGAGAATATGTACAGCCTATAAATGAAGTATCACATTGCAGCATTAAGCTAAAAATTTTAGTGGTTAAGACTTTTAGCAGGAGCAATATAGAAAGTACCTAAGTGTTAAAAACTTCCAGGTATGCAGATACTGAAGAAGTAGAGACTGCTTCAATTCCTCTCACCTGTATCTGGGATCCTGCACTGTAATTTAAATGCAGGATGACATCCACCTTTCTCTCTGGTTTCAAAAGTGGCATGATGCTTGTATTGATGAAAAATCCCGTATCTACCAGAGACAGGAACTCATCTGATTGTGTCAGCTGGTTGGGAAATGTGTCTAACACAGTATCTAAAAGGAAAGATAATTCTTATTGTAAGTGCAATAGCACAAAACTGGTTAGTCTGTTTTCAACTCTTACACCAAGACCACGGAGCCCTAGCTGGTTACTGTTTTGGGCGAAAGGGCATTTGCTGTATCCCTTCTCTTCTGCCCTCCTAACTTCAGCCACATTCAATTTTGGACCTGCAGTGACAACATTCATGAAGGGGATTTCTTGTGCCTCCCCATCAAGAGTGTCTTCAAACAGAAAAAGGGAGGACCACCATTAGAATCTGGTGCCCCTGCCTCAGGAAGTGTGTCCCGCCAGCTAACCATTGGCATGGAGCTCAACACCATGCCATGCTACATCCCAGTGTGCCTGAACTGATTGATCTAACAACGATTCTGCCCAACCATGGCCTCTGATATTGGAGAATAGGTTTAATATCAACTCTGGGCTTTTCTTTTGTGCGGCTTGTTTGTTCTTTTCTGAGACACACAGGTCTTCTGTTACCTTTCCACCTGCAGAAGTGCTTGTTCTCCAGGTAGTCATTATGCATCTGGAGACCCTTTAGGAAGTTGTGCTCCTGGGCAATGCAGAGGCGGTCAGTGAGAACACCACGAAGAGCACTGCCAAGGGGGCCGGGAGGAGTGAACAGGCGAGTCCTCAGCTCATGAGGCTTCCATGGTAGGATGGGCTCCTCCTCTGCAGAGAGAAAGGTTGCTAAATTCTACCTGCCTAGAGCAAGGTCATCCGGAAGACATCAAAATTAAATAATAAAAATTGGTCTTTTCCATATTTAAAAGGCCTGGGATGAAAATATTTGATAAGCACATGTGACCAAATGAAAAAATAAAATGCTACTCTTACCAGCCAAATACCATTTCCTTACAGAGTTGAGAGGTGGATAAAAACCAAGACCCAGTATCAGGCAGCAATAAAAATCTGCATCAGACATACACACACTTGTGGAGCAGACTGAAGCTTTGGAAAAGGATAATGTTTGTACTTACTTGCGTAATAGTCGCTCCTACTTACTGTAGTCAAAATCTTTTTGTTTTATTAATCATCTACAGTTTCATCTCAGTATTTCTGAACATTTTACATATCTGTCAACATTGGTGTTGAATCTTCAGTGAGCACATAGATCACAGGACTGGAGATTTTTAAATTATCCAATTATACTTTGCAGGGTAGACTGAATCCAGTTCCCTCTAGAAAGGTCTTCGAAGAAACACTCAAAAAAATTCCAAATATATGGTGCACACCTCATATAGCAGATGGCATGTGATGGTTTATCTGACAATAACTCTTTCTAACAATAAATATACAGTAAGGAAGAAATATGACCATTTACCTATATTGTCGATTTTGTCACGGGTCCACCTGTGCCAAAAATCTTCTGAGGAGTGTGACAAATTCCAGATATATAACACATTAAATGAAAATAAACTACTCCAAATGCCTGTAAAAGGAAAGAGCTTTCTAACTAAAACATTCACACATCATGAATTGCAAAACTGTCATGAGATTAAATTTATGAGGTTTATTCTTTTCTTTAGTTGGTTTTAAATGGATGATATGTCATTTTTGTTTAGCTGATGTTTCTTAAACCTTATTTTGGTATCTAGTTTCTGTTTTATGGTACTATGAGCTGAATATATATTTTAATGAGTGGTGAGATTTTTGTGAATTAACATGATTTAAGGAGCTTGGGTTTTCAGAAAAAAATCTCAAATATCTCAAGTCTTGTATAAATGGAAATAATGAAATTTGCGGAGGGATTTGATGGGGAACTATATTGGTAAGAGTCTAACTACAATGTGATCTTCCAGTCTCTGTATTTGATAGAATGGTTTTGGTTGGAAGGGACTTTAAAGATCATGTAATTCCCAACCCTCCTGCCATGGGAAAAAGCCTGTTGACACAGGGAGGGATAGGTTTTGACCATGCATTTTTGAGCCAGAGAAACAATTTCTCTGGTTATCCCTTAGAGTACATGTTCTCAGTGTTTTTTTGTTTAAGTGCAAATGCATGCCTGTTCAGCATAGGCTTAGGCTAAAATAGTTCAGTGTCTCTTTCACTATAAGTGAAGTGGTCATTTGAAGACAAGCTTACATCTCCAACCAGTCACAAGTTACTAGCTTGTCTCCTTGTCTGGAAAACAAATATCCATATTCCAATTCAGTCAAAAGGAAAAGTGCTTCTGGATATGACTGTGCTGTTTTCTCCCCAGGGTTGCCCAGGCAATGTGGAAAATGGAGACAGTGATGTGTGGCCAAAGCAGATTCTCTGGGGCAGGAGGGACCCGGCATGATGAAACACACCCTGATACAGTGGAGAATCACCACGGAGGCTCATGTAAACTTGTCTACAGGAAGCACACAAATTGCTGACTACCTGTGAGGCAGGGAAGAGGTTCTAGAGTAGCATCAGCAGAACTGTGAATTCCCAGTGACCTGAATTTTATTGTTGGACTGGAAGTGATACTATATTTTTATTCAAAACTAGTTTTAAAAATTGAACCATTAGTCTGTCACTTGAATTTTCTTTTTTACAGTAAACTGAATCCATTATAGTAAGTATTAATTCAGTGATTTATCTGTTTATCTTCTCCAGTAAAACTACCCTGTCAGTCATGCATCAGTGCTTTATTAGTGCTTGATTTATATAGCTCACAATTAACAATCATTCAGACATTTTTAAGACAATATCTTACCTTCTAAAAAGCAGATCCTGGATTCAGGGATCTTCTTCATCAGCCGACCCATGAAGAACTCACTGCCAAAATCCTCAGTGTGAACAAAAGCTCCATATTTTTGCAATCCCACCTCATAGGGAGTGAACTCCACCCATTCTGTGAAAAGGAACACAGGGAAGAGAGCAACGTTTTATCACAGCTATCATGGTAAAGGAGTTAAAAATGAAAATAATTTCTGCATTTACATCTAATATTTCAGATCAATAGCAACGTGTTATAAGCATGAACTTGACAAGTCTTTTTGAGTCTGTTGCATTGGTAGTCTGACTTTTACCTGACCACAAGGACATTACACAAATATAGATCATCATGGTTCTGGTCCTTCAATAAGAGGGCTTTTTTTAGACTGACTGAAAAGACTGTCCCAGGATTTACCAGCTTAAAGATAAAGACAAATGACTCTCAAAAGTTTCATAATTACCTTTGAAATCCAGAGTGCTATAGTTGTTCTTGACATTGACTGCAGTATAGATAGGCAATGGGTTCTGACCCTGATCAATGGCCCGTTGCTGATCAGAGAGTCTATGGTTGTCCTTCTGTGATTCCAGAAATATGGTTACACTGAGACAAAAACTAGCACAGGAACGTTTTCTCTGCATCTAAGCTTGTAGGGTAGAAAAACATCCTCTAATGTTTCTAATGTATAACAGGTACTGGACTTAAATTTTGAAATGTTCCATATTTTTCAAAATTCCTGTAAAACGTTTTGTTAAAGCAATATCTGCAGGCATGCAATCTGATGCCAGATTATTTGAGAAGCCATCAGGATGAAAACAGAAAGAAACGATGAAGAACAGAAAGCAATACTTTTGGTATAAACCAGTTTAACATGTTACGCTGCAAGTTTATGTAAGACCTCTCACATATTTCAAAAGTCTGCAGGTCCATTTGTTAATACCTCTCATGGACATTAAGGTAATTTCTGTAATTTTGTTATTTCTAATTAAAATACTTGCAGAATATGCAAAAAAAAAAAAATCTTAAAAGAAAATATTTTTTCAAAATGTTATTTTTGAAGTTTTCTCAGAAAAAAAATATCCAAAATCTCACAAGCAAGAATTCTGATTTCCACCATGGTTGGATATCTATAAGGATGCCATCAAATGTTTTGGAAGTGGCTATGCATTTGCATACACACAGTCTTGTAAAGAACTACTTTTCTCAAACTACAGACCAAAATATCTTCTGCAGAAATAATTTTTCAGGACATTGTAAGCCACTGTAAATGCTGTTTTATGACATACTGTACCCCATCATGCAACAAAGATTCCAGGACAAGCCCCCAGAGATCTATAAAAGATGTTTTGCGGCCCTCTCTTTTCCGTTGACACAGCTGCTTTTTGTAATACTTCAAATACTCCAAGGAAAGGGAATGTATTTTGCATTTTGTCATATGTTTTCGAGCCTCACTGATTTGATCGTCGAGATCCTTTTGTGACCAGTTGGCGTCCCTGTACAAGTTTGACATGGTCCTGGGAAGAGGAAATATATATTGAAGGTGGAAAAAACACACCAAGGTTTGGAGTAAGCAATGGCTACGTTTTACGTTTTTAAGTTCTTGGTTTGAATTAAGTAAACATTTCCTGTTTTCAATTCCCCAAGAAACTATCACGTTTTCTTTGAAGTCACAGTCATTGTCCCTGTCCAAATGGCTTGAGCAATTCATTTTCATGTTGTTGCAAATTGTGTGACCTTCCCCCAAGAAAAGACTTCAGTCTGCCAATTTTGGAAGAAGATCAAAAAAGTAGGAATACTGAGAAGGTATTATAGGTAGAGTACTTCATGTCAGCCTGGCCTATTTCAGTGCATCAGTGTCATCAGGAAGAGTCCATCCAAGAGCTGACCAGTCCTACTTACCATGTAGTACCAGACAAGCCAGTCAGGTATGTGGCACAGTCCAAGACATTGAGTTTCTTGAGCCCCCGAAGACTGCCATACAGTGCGGTCAAAGATCTCATCCCTCCTCCTGTGGTCATGATGGCCACCACTGGGGTCTGTGCAGCACGTGAGCAGAAAGATCTGGCATCAGACAGAGCACTTGAGCTGACTGTGGCTTTCAGCACAGACTACACAAAACCTGACATTCCCACACGTGCCCAGACACCCACTTCTTTCCAAATGATTTCTACTGAAAGTGATGAAAATTTTTGCTCAGTTAATTGCCACTTGTCTCCAATGTGTTCAATACAGAAGTTTGGTAAAAAGCAAATGAAAAATGCATTAATTCAAACCAAAATAGACTATAAGCAAGAAAAAAGCAGTTGCAATGGCAGGAACTAAAAAGAAATCTCACAGGTGAAGAGAGGAGGAAGGATTATCAACAGGCATAACAATGGTAAAGACTGTGGAAGAAGAGATTTCTATATAAGGAATATCGAGCCTGACTTGCAATGACAGTGTAGCAGGAGAAGAGTTAAACTCAGTAGAGCAACTGCGAAGGACACAAACGGTGAGGTTGGATTAGAGGTATGGGTCAGTACTGAAAGCATAAATAAGTTTGAAGGTGAGGAAAGACCAGAAAAAAAAAAGAGGGGGTGGGGTGGGGTGTAGAAAAAGAGGTCATATCATGCTGTTATGTCCCTACTGCTAAGAATTCATTAGGTGTTTTGAATATTTGCCCTACAGACCTCATGGTCCAGCAGATCCTGTTCCAGCTGCAGGACCTTCTTCAGAGCAGGAGCAACGTACTTCTTCCTTTTGCACAGAAAGTCTTGCTCCTGCATGCAGAGATCAAACCCTAAACGCACGTCGAGGTGGTCTGGGCTGCAGAAGAGATCAGGAAAAAAGAATATTCTGTTCTGCTCTTGATAGGCAAGCTCAGAGTTTTCAATACAAGGAAATCAACCAGATCCACAAAGTACTGCATTTACAGGAGGGGCCTTTCCTACACTCCCAAGCAGATACACAGTGCCACATGAGAAATGATGGAAAGGATTGCTAAATTTCTAAGCAGTTTTCAAAAGAAAGACCTTCCTGCATATAATTTCTGAGACATCTGTTGCCTGGATTCTCTCATACTTCAGTCTGCACTGAGAGTTGTAGGAAAACCTTTTCTCATTTGTCTTGAAGTAGGCAGCAAATTTACCTACTTCATGGTGAACACTACAGGTGATCAGCTTGCACTCTTACACAGCGCTAAAGAAAAAGTTAGACTGTGCTAAGCATAACACTGACTAGCATAACTGTCTTGTAGTATCATTTCATCTATTTTATGCAACTTTTTTCATTATTCATGTCTCAGTATGATCATCTACATGCATTGTTAATTTTACAGATATAGTTTGCTTTCAGCTCACATGAATTCCACACCACTTGGTCAAACAACCTACTGTCCTATTGTGAGTGCCTCCTCCCCAGTAAAAGAGCAGGGGGAGATGATCTCAGCTGAGGATGAGTTAGCCCCAAAGAGTGGCCAAGTCTCTTACCAGTCTTCTGCCTTTGCATACAAATCAAATCCTTTATCCTGGAAAGCAAGAATGCAAACAGGTTAAGTGTGGCAATCTGCTTCAGCATTTCTCTCCTGCAGCCCCAGGAGGAATTTTAGCTTGTGCTGTCCTAGCAATACAGGTACAAATTGGAAGCTATGAATATTCCAGCAGTGTATGTGAATTGACCGCAGTGGTTTATTGTAACAGAAGTTGGTCAGTAATTCCCAATGTTTTCTAGTGAATGTAACGTCTGAGGACAGGTGCTGTTCGTAGAGGAAAGTAGTGATAATATATACTTTACCCATCCCTACTAACATTTCTTGAGTTGCAGCCATGCTACTACTCTACACAGCAGCATTTTCTCCCCTCTTCCTGTGGCTTATACCCCAGCACAGCTGGGATCCTTTAATTCTATATGGATTTTTTTCAACCATGAATCTAAAAGCGCTTTGCAAAGCATGGTTAGCATTGACAAGAGACAGGCACTACCACAGTTAGTTCAGGTGCTCCACTGATGAGCAAGAAGAAAAGCAGAGCCTCAAAATTTAGAATGAAGTAAGATCAGGGTGGAACAACAAGGATCCCCTGTATTTCCACTCACCTCTGCTAAGATTGTGTTTTTTCCACTTGGAAAGGAATGAAGCTCCACGTTTGAAGAGCCTGTATCAAACACATGGGAACGCTGAAAAGATACAAATATATCCAAGTTTATATTGTAGGGAATGTTATTTTCTTTCCACAGTGCAGATTATGTTACTTCTTACGGCTCATGTTACTTCACATGCCATTATTATGTTTTACAAAGTCCAGTTATAACATACAGAGAAGGGAGGTCGTTTCTTCCCTGGCAGGGTAACATCAAGCGTTGGCTGCTTGTATCTGGCGTAATGGAATCTGGCAGGAGAGGAGGAGCTGAAGGCCAGATCAGATCCCAACATAATGTCTTGGGTGCCTTCATAAGAGCCTTGGACTTTAAAGGAGAATTCTTTCTCTAAGGAAGTGACACAAAAGCAGACACAGAGCAGTTTTCTCATCAAAATGGGAAACAAAGGTTCTTACAGAGACTATCACAAGGCTGTTCTCATGCTTCAGATTTGTTGGGTGTTTTTTTTTCTCTTTCACATTAAGCTAACTGCCTTCATAATATTAACACATAATGATTTAAAAATAGCTGATTGAGAAATAACCTCACTTGATAAAGATTTGTTCTCCTTTTTCTTTTTCTTCTTCTTCTTCTCAACCACCCGGACTTCCAAGCAGCAGATTTTGCGAGACTGTAAGAGATATAAATAATAAAATACTTCATGGCAGAGAATTTGCAGTCTGAGATTCTGCTTCCTAGTCCAAGCTCCTACTGATGATGATACAAATGCTACATAGGCAGTGCACTTTGTCACAAGGAAAACATTTTCTCTCAACCACAATCTTAGTTTCAGATGCTGGCTAGAACAGGAGGACTCTCTGATAAACTGGATGCAGACAGGGCAAGGCTAGGCTGCAGTATGGATGAATAGGGCTTGCAGAAGGGAGAAGGTAAGGGCAAAAACCAGAACGCCCAGGATCCCAACAGACATGCAAAGGTCTGGTTTAAACAAAAATAAAAAGGAAACAAAGCTAATAAATAAGCATATAATATAGTCAGAATATCCCTCTGTAAACAGGACAGTTATGACTGCAGGAAATGATGTGTGTCTGGAATGGGACTAACTCCATCCTTTTGGCAACATGGGAATATGTGGAGTGCTGTCCAAGGGAGAATTTACTGCTGCACCCTTGTCTCAGGCCTAAACTACTTCCATGTGTTGTCATCACAACATCAGAGGGTTGTTAACATGGGGAATCTCCTGCTGTTCCAGCCCCAGCCTCTCCCCAGGTGCCATCCACAAGGATGTATTGTGAGGCAGACGATGAAATGGGAAATCACTGTGTTTCGATCAAAGGGTATGATGGCCTGATGACTGTGAGTCAAGTGAAACAAATGTGGCAACAGGGCAAGAAGGATGACAAAACATGACACTCACCACTAGTACTCCATTAGTAATGATGGTTTCAGGAGGGCCTGAACTAGGAAACAGAAAGAAAAATACATTCTTAATAACTCAGTCTAATTATGGTGCCATTAATGACCCACACCCTTCTCCTGATTTTCCTCTTGCTTATTTTTAGCTGCCTATTGGATTTGAAAGAAAAGTCCCAGGAGACTTGTGGTACAAGTTTCCTCTCCCACTCTACTCTGTCAAGGCACAATTGTCATCCTACCAGCTTGTCCAGTCCCGGAGCTCAGCAAAAAACAAAAGGTACTGTGGGGCCAGACTGTGTAGTGACTTTATGCTGAGCCCCAAGCTGAGACTGCAGATAGTTTCAAGGAATCCAGCTCTTTAAAAATTGCAGTTTGTCAGAGGATGGGACAGAAAGGGCTCTAGATCAAAAATTCAGTGCATTATTCCATGTTGATCTTTGAATCCCCTGCGAAATCCCCAGGCGAAATCCCCTGCTGGCCTCAAAGGCAAACTCGTAACAGAACAGTCCCAGTATTCTGGTCTTAAATAGTACTCATTACACTAGGCAAAGAAAAGGTTTCAGGGTGTTCTCCCTGTCTGCCTGAAGATCATGGGAGGTCATCCTGGCATAGGCCAATTCATCACACAGCTCATAGCACAAGTCCCTCAGGAAACCATGTTCCCCATCAGCATTGTCAAGAAATGATGCACTCTGGACAATTACAATAGATCATTTTGTGCCTCTAAATTGCTGTTTCTTTTTGCTGCAGACTATATTGCATTTCATGTTTACTCACATATTATCCAGTGCAAATCCCACCTCAAGCTCCTCTTGTCTCTGGAAAATAAAGGAAAATGTCTTTGGCACTAGTCTACTGGCAGTTCTCATAATGCAAGTTCTCGTTCTTGCACTATAGGTATGCTTGCAAAGAGAAAGAGGGTCTGTTGAGGGGAGCAGCCAAACCCCTCTGATGTGAGAAGGGGAAATGGTGATAGAAGAGGTACTTCTGACATTAAGGCCTGGCCTGTGGGATGGTGGAGAAGAATATAATCCCCAGGTGGAGGAAAGCACAAGAGAGGAGAAAACAAAGGTAGGGACATAAGGGATGATGAACAGAGAAGTGAGATCATGCTGTAGGTTACTTAGTTGCTCAAATTACCTATTGCATTAAAGACACCAAAAAATTATTTATATAGGACACAAAAAGCTATGAAGGCCTGAAGAGTATGAGTTCTAACTACTGTAGCTGTGCAAATGCAGTAATGAAAGGCTTGGATACAGAACATGTAACCACTCAGTAATGAGCCAGGTTACAGCTAGCCAAAGGTTTCTTTTTCACCAAGGGCTAGTCGAAGTCCACACACTACTCCTCTGGTATTTTGCAAAGAGAGAAGTGGTCAAATAAAACATTTAAAGATAATGAACTGCGGAGTGGAGTTTGGTTGTGTGTAGATAAGGTGATTAATCAACTGAATGATGCATGACAGGTACACAAGATGCTGTGGGGGAACCGGAAAAAGAGAGGCATGGACAGAACATATTAGGAGGTGGGATGTGTGATTTTCAGAGCCTCGCTGGACATTCCAAATAGGAATATTTCTTGTTGCCAAGCTGACTGGCATGACTTAGACGCCTTATTTAAACACGCATGCCACAGTCCATAATTAGCAACTAGCCTGGTTTGACACTTGGTTCTGATCATAAAGTTATTATTTCCTAATTACTAGGTTAAGTAACAAATTATGACCAAAAAAAAGCATCATGTACTGGCATAGACACACTTCTTGGTCCTCAACGGGCTCAGCAAAATGACAATTATGCAAAGACACCTGAAGTTTGTGAGCCTCTGTGGCTAACACTAAACCCTTCGCTGTGCCTACAGATCTAGGTGTGAAAAGGCTTTCCCATGACAGAGTGAAGAACAACTCCCTTTTATGGGGCTGGGCAGTCCATACAACAGAAGGAAAAGGAGAAAGATTTTGCAAATATTATTTTCAACAGAAAAGCAGACAATCGGGTTCTTCTTGACAATCTACTCCATTTCTTATTTCAAACCTCACCTGTGAATCGCACTTGAAGTGCATGAAGACTTGTTCGCCCAGGGAAAGTTTGGCTATATCGAAGTACACCGTGAAGAGGTGGTCATCCTGAGTAATCACATCCTTATCATAGAGCGCCAGTTCCAGCACATTCTGGGAAGGGAAGGGAAGGGAAGGGAAGGGAAGGGAAGGGAAGGGAAGGGAAAGACTTTAAAAATGTGTCAGGTTTCTTTCAAAGCCAGGAGATCCTGGGGCAATCTTTTTAGTCACCTTTCGTAAGGAATCACAAGAAAGTCAAGTTTATTGTCCCTAGAAAGAGAGCAGGAAGGGAAGGAGGTGGAAGGGAAATGAACTCCATGTAGGCATCTGCCTACAAAGAGGAATAAAGGGATTTTACAGTCACTTCAAAGGTCATATTCCACTGGTAGATGAGAGAGATACTTGTCTTTCATGGCATGGAAAAACATCATAAGGATCTGGTGTTATCCCCATGCCTTTCTGCATCTTTCCTTGACTCTTGAGAAAATTACTAATGTCCCCTTTGCTAAAGGACAGAACCTGGCAGTTGCTCACTACATCACAGTTAAAAGGGAAGTCCCAGCTTAGTACCTTGACCTGACTTTGGATCCTGAAGTAGAAGGTTTCGTTCCAGACTGGATCTTTGCAGTTCTTGATGGTTTTGGTCTGAAATTTGTCAGTTGAAGCAGTTGGCAGCCACAGGCTCACATAGCAATCAGTCTGGCTTACTGTATGGGAAAATCATAACACATCTAACATGAAGATTTGCTCTAAAAGAGAGAATGAATTGAACAACATGAAGCTTTGCTTTCAAAGAGAGAGTCTATGATACATGATGACCATTTGTCCAAAATAAACGTTATGATTTAGGTAATAGAAATGGAGAAAATAGAAGAGGGTCATGATTATTCTTTGAGTAAATATGATTAGAAACATAATATAAGCATTGAAAACAAAGGGGTTTTTCCTCCTTCTGTGTCATCCAGCAATTAGTTTAGCCCAGAACAAAATAATTCAGGACAAACACTGCAAGTGTTAAGGAAACAAAATGATAGCTTCTATTTTAGCTAGACAAAACATTAAAAAACAAACAAAGAAGCAAAAAAAAAAAAAAAAAAGGAAAAGTGCTTCTTGGTTTCTGCATAAGTAAAGATATAATCTGTTGCATTTCAGTTGCAGGCCACCAGAAGTGAACCTACAAAATGTGACAACACCTAATAGGTTGGTTAGCTTTTACACAGGCAACCAGCATATCTGATTGAGTTACTTAGCCTTGAGAAAGCTTTAAGCATAAGCTAAATTTAAGGTAAGGTTACTTCATTTTCAGCATTTGCTCCATTAGCCCAACCAGTTTGTGTCCCATATTACATGGATATACTCCAGAGGAAAACACAGAAAATTTTCCCACACTTCTCACTTTCAACAAAATGCAGAGCTTTCCTTGCCCCCTTTGGGGATTCAGAGAAATATGTGCAGTAAGTACAGCTGTGACTTTATAGAAACACCTCTGCACAGAACAGGGCTGATGCAATGAAGAGCAGCACACTGTATTCTTTGCTGAGGCCAGTATGCCAGTGAGGAGACAAGGGAGAAATCTAGAAAGCACTTTTTCTTGGAGCAGAACTAGCTAGTGCCTCATGAAGGTTAAGGGGACCATTCAGAGCACTGCAGATACTTACAGACATCTGCCTGGTGGATATTCCTGGCTCTTATCACTCTTATAGTCAGTAAGTAACACAGAGATGATTCTATCTGCAGGGACAAAACAAACAAACAAACATGACATACAAAAGATAGGAACAAATGTTAAAGGTGGATAGTATATTTAGAAGACAGAAATGATCAGGAGAGAGAAATAGCTAAACCATGAACAACTTAGCTGAATTTTCTATGTGACTACGAAATGGTCAATACATTTATTTTCCTACTAATATCTAAATCAAGTACTAGAGTGAAAGGCTTCTCTACTCTTACAGCATGATATCTGGATTTGTATCACTATAATATAATAATGTTATAACAATTTCTAATGAAAACCCACCTGCATAAAGCAGTAAAATTCAGACTTAATTTGGGAGAGGATTTACTTGTTAGATTCCCAAGGTAGAAAATGAAAATCCACCTTAGGCTTTTTGAAAGTGATAAAATTATTATCGTGAGAATCACCTCCCATCCTATTATTACACATGTTCCGTTTCTGGGCCATGGGATATGATTTTATGATGTTCCTGCTCTTTTAAATGTACGGCACTCCCGGAGTTAAATTCTGATCTCTGATGCCCATGCTGCTTTTAGTGTCACAGGAAGAGATGTCTGCTTTGCATTTCCGTCATGCTACTCACTATGCACGTTTTCATTTATGGTGACAAAACTGCCTCTCTTCAGCTGAGCTCAACTCTGACTTTCCTGTGAGTTTTTCTCATGACAAGTTATTCTCTAGTTTTGAACCATGTAAACTCTTCATGTCTGGAATTTCTTTGCACTTCTTTGCATAAGTGCAAGAAACCTGTTTTATGTGTGATATTCCCTTAGGCTTCACTCTTTCTTATTAGCCCATGTGTCCCACATTAAGGCCTCATGCTTGACTTCATGGCTTCTCATATTGTTGTTCTGGTCTCATGTTGGAGCCCAAATATTATTTTCATTCTTCTGTATCCTTTCTTTTACCTTAAAATAAACAAATAAATACCACTAATCTCTATTTCCAAATAACTTTTTATTTCTAGAGTAATTTCTAGGGGGAAATGACACAATATGTTGGAACACAAATCAGCAGGAAACTTTATTACAAAAATTCTAAAATACAAAAGCAATTTCATGCAACTATGGGGCCACAGACAAGTAATGATACCACCTCCCAACTCTCCTATACCGTAAAATTACTATAAAAGGACCATTGCCAGTCCTGAAATGTCATTAGAATAACTCTGACCTCATTAGTCCCACTGAGAAGGATACATGACACAGGGACAGTAGGGAAGAACAGTTCTTTTGCTCTAGTTGGACTGCCTGAGGAAAACAATTTGGTATGCGCTGTGTTTATAATGTGCTGTACTAACTGTCTATAAAAAGTGAAGTGCACCAGTACTTACAGGCTCAATGGAATATATATCCATGTGGTGTTTCTCATATTGTTAAACCTGAGTGTATTAATGCATACAGCCGGGGCTAATGAATATATGTTGTCCAATATGGGGACAGGTAGCAAGTTGTCTAATGAATAAGCAGGTAAAAGTAGCCTTGAGATAACCAAAGCACTTCATCCTAGGAAAAGGCACTGAGGACATTCATGGTGCTCAGCTGCATAGCAGGTGACTGAGTACACAAATCTCTGCTAAGAGTCCAAAAGCAGGAGTGGATAAGACCATCAAAGGCACTTGTATTCATGTCTAAAACCTAAGTCCTCAGGCACAGAAATGAGGCAGGTACAGGTGGAAAGTGTTCAGCAATTACAGAGCTGGTGGCTGGTGCCGCCAGTGGCTGGCTTTGGAGAAGGCACTTTCCTGGGAGGGCTCAACTCAGTTTCATGGGTCGGGTCCCCCAGAGCCAGACTCCTGGCCTGTGGCAATCCCAAAGCATCAAGGAGGGAGTTATCCCAGTTATACGCAGGGAGTCTTGGCTTAGACATCACAGAGGTATAAAAACCAAATGGACAAAATTCTTCCAGTGAAACCTTGGGAGGTTTCGTTTGTTCTTCTGAACTCGCCATGATCCTTGGAGGGTAGAGAATTGTGTTTTAGGGTGTATAATCTCATCTTCAGGTTTTCTGTTTAACTAATCAACAGAAAGTTTTAACTATTCCTTAAATTCTAAGCACAATCGTTGCTCAGTAGCTTAGCTTGAAACAGAACAATGGACAGTTCCTAATTATTACTAAATGGCCTCAAACTAGAGAGAACAAAGTTAAAAAAATCTTTTTTGGGCACATCTGGTCCTCTCAATCCCTAGAGGAGAGATTTCATATAATATGTCTGAAGTCTTCCGGAAAACTATTAGTTTTTTGTGAAGGTCAAAAGAAGGTTTAACCCAAGAAATCAAGTGCTGAAAATCCACTTCATGATTGTTCCATACTCTTTGTGAGACTAAGTGGCACAACTTCACACCTATTACTACCTGCACTGGCAGTAAATTTGCCCTTGTACTTTAGCAAGATATATGTACCAGAAAGCCGACTCAAACCTGAATTTTTAAAGTTACTGATCTTATTCAAACAGAGTGCCAAGGATAGAAAACAGCACCACTAGGACTTTAACATGAAGCAAGACTGCATAAGTGAAGAGATCAAAATGATAAGTGGGATGGCGTCTTACGGAGGGAACTGGATGGGTTATGGTAGTTAATTAGACTGTTTGGCAGATGCTGAACCCTATCTGTTCTCACCCAGGCTCCACCCAGCAGGAAAGTTTCTTACAGTTTTCTTTTGAAATCCCCCTTTGCAGTACCTTTGTAACAGGAGTCTGTGATTCCCCATCAGGATTCAGCTGCATAATTGCTTCATCTAGCCGACTGGATGAAGTGATCAGCTCCTGCAAAAAGAATGGCCAACGTTAGCCCCAGATAAATCATCCCCTCTCTTAAAAGCGATCCTCATTGGGAGTGGAGAACTGCAGAAGAGCAGCGAAGGGGAGCCCAAGGTCAGTGCTGGCCATGGAGCCTCAGCAGAAGTGTCCTCTGTCCTGCTGTGAGCAGTGCCCCTGCGTGCACCATGCTCATCCCAGCGAGCTGGAGCAGAGGCGTAGCAGCCAGGTAAGGTCCACCCTCTGTATGACACATGGGGAGGCAAGGCAGCTCCTGGCCCTGGCTGTTAAAGGCACAGCAAACCTGTCTCCTGTAAACACACCCTGTCATAAATCTTTCACGTTGAAGCACATCTCTACGCTATTCAATGCTTATTCTAAGGTTGCATATATCACCTATCTAAAACGAAGAAAACCCCCAAATATACAAAATGTTCGTTTTGTAAACAAACTCTCACTCCCCAAGTAGTTTTCACTTCTTTCCTATGGCTTGTTCCTGTTTTTAAAATTTCAATAAAAAATTTTTGAGGTTTTTGACAATAATTTTTTTTCAAGTTTTTGGTAATAAGTTTTCTTCTTCCTATGCAGTTATTTGTAGTCATTGGTAGGTCAAGAAAGTAGTACCATCCTGGTGCTATGTGCAGAATAACCAGCTGAGATCCTAGATGCCTTGCTTTGCTCTGCGCCCCTCTTACCTGAGACAAAACGCCGTCTTGCTCCATTGTGGTCACTGTCACATACAGGTCCGATGTTATCTGTGGCAATGCAGCTTCACATCTCCCAGCTGCCACCAACACCACCAGTTTAAATGTCTCATATGCAGGTGAGCAACTATTTTATAAACTGACTCAGAGCCCCACCTCTGCCTGATTTCTTAAACCCAGTTATTCCCCTCCCATTTTCTAATACTAGGAAACTGAACCATGTGGTCAAATAAGTAGCAAAAAAAAAATACCTTTGCCTGCACAGTAGGTAGAAGTATGGAGTTTGAGTCACTGCCCAACACTGGCCAATGGCAAGTTTATGACTAACAGTAAGAGAAAGATGCCCTTTTATCTGAACACTGAACTTTCCGCTTAGTAAGACCTCAAAACCTACTGAAATATATACTCTGAAATAAGACGCAGCAAAGTTAAATTAATTGGGTTCAGGTTATCTGTGACAGTAGGCAGGTAGGATACTACAGCTAATGGAAAAAAAAGAGGGACAACACTATTTCTCTCAGACTAAATTGGCTCCTGCAAAAGTCAGTTTAAGGGTTTCTGTACTACATGTCCATACAGAGCAGACACACCCATAGGGTGGTTTGTATCTATTCATCCTTGGTCCAACAGTGCTAAGTCCTTCCTCAAGTCATTGTGTTTTTCTCCTCTTCTTTCCTATGTTTTTTTATTATTATTTTTGTTTAGAGGAAGAGTCCTGAAACAACGACTTTCCTTAGCTGAGCTCCACACCCTCTGAATACTCCTGCACCACTTTACAGCTCAGACTGGCTGTAATCTAGCTGCATTTAATTGCTTGTGTCTGATCCAATGAAGCCTACTAGCCAGTGGCAAAACTCAGCACTAGCACTGTCCTCATCACACCTGCAAAGTCACTGTCGCAGCAGGACACCTGCCCCTGCCCCTGAGAGCACCCCACTGATCCCTATGCCATCAAAACCAGCACGGCTCCCAATTCGCTGGAACAGGATTAAAAAGGGCTACCAAAGACTGTTGTATCTTCAGCAGGTCATAACATATAAAAACTGCCGAGGAAAGGGAATTGGCTGGCTTCCCTGCTCACCCGACATATTGTCTATGAGCAAGAAGTTATCCATTCCCTGAGCATTCCTTGAGCTTACTGGTTAAATGCTGTTAACAGCCAGCACAGTTCCCCTCTGCACATTCCCATGCTAAATAATATCAACAGTCATCACGGTCAACTTGGTGGAATAAATATTTGCTATAGGCTATGTTATTTCACAACTCTGTGAAGAGTTGTGTCTACACATATGGCATGTTTCCTCCATGTGCCAGCTGAAATTATGTAGCTTGATGAAATGCATTTTTCATTAGGTCACAGAAAACCCTCAGTAATGCTGGCATCTTTCAGCCATAGTTAAAGGCTGTTATTATGACACCTCACTGGAGCGTTAAGCTATAAACTAGACTGTCCACTAGGACCGGGGCTCTGAGACTGTCACTCCCACACTTCCACTGGCCAAAAAGCTCTTTTTTTTTTTTTCCCCCCCCCACAAATAACATTTGCATAACATTTGCAATCCACATCAGAAACAGCCCTTGAGGAGGGAGGGGTTGTGGCACGCTTGTACTCATGCAATCCATCTATGAGACATTCCTTTATCCATGATGCTCACTGCAAATATTTTGTATGCTCTTATGCTCTTTTTAGAGAAAAAAACAGTTTTGTTTTCCTGGAACAAGGAACACACTGTGATTTTGAAGCATATTATTGAAATGCCCGAAAATGTGGAGCAAAGCAGATATTTTCATTTTCCAAACAAGCTTTTATTGTCCACTATCATATACATGAAATATTTGCATGGAAATAATATTTTTTCACAGCTGGAGGTGGCATTATTTATGGCCAAAAACTGTCTTTATTTTTTCACACCAGAGCTTTCAGGTTCAAATGCAGACAATTCCCAGGGTGATACCCAGACCACATAGCACCATATTTCTGATTACAATTAGAGAAACTACCACAGAACAACAACAAAAAAAAAAAATCAGAAGAGTGCATTCATTTAAAAACTAAAGAGTTTTAAATGGTAATATTTATGCTCTGATCTTTAGGCTTGCAACATTAGGCTACAGTTGCACGAAAAAAGGTAAGGTTTGGTTTGACATCATAAATGAAAACAGAGTTAGCAAAGGTCATTGTAAACCAATTTGTAAAGATAATATGTCATTGTTTCTTGCCAAAATGAAAATCCTAAGAGTGTCATTTTGCACCAAGCCAAACATGTTATTTGACTGCAAACGAAACCTATTATTTTCAGGTTGGGTTCCCTGGGCTGACGAGGTAGGCAGTCAATTAAAAAGGAGCTATGTTTCAAAACAAAGACATTTTGTAAAATATTAACATGAAATGTTCCAACTTACCCAAATATTTTCACTGGTTTATTTTAGCCACAGATTATGACATCTAGTTGATAGGGCTTTTTTCACTGAATAGATTGTTCAAAATTTTTTCACTTTTCATTAGGAAACAAAACTTTTTAATTAAAGAAAGTGTATTTTTCAACTTGACTTGCTCCTGGAATGCATAAGTTGTTACGGATTTTAAACTTTTACAGCTCACCCTCAACACTTCCAACAGTTCAGAAAGGACACTTTCCATGAAAGAGAAAATGAAGAAAGTTTAAAAATGCAAACTCACAACAATTGTACTGGTGGTTTTGTGCTAGATCCCATGGATGGTCTGTTCAGACAGTTTTAAGATGGTCTCAGTTGATGCAGACTACTAAATCACATCTGCTTATCTGCACAGTTTGTACAGCCAAAATTAAACAAATAAGCATTTTTTGTTGATGAGCATATGTCCTAAACTGTTTGAACAAATTGCATTGAGTAAAACAACAAAGTTTTCATTGTCTAGTAGATGTAAAATATTTTAATTTCAAGTACTTTTTCTTTTTAATTTCAGAAAGGAAGTCTAATACTAGAAGTAGCTCAATTTCTCAAAAATTCTTAGGGTGTTATGTTTTGAAAGCATCAGAAATAAAACATTGACTTTTTATATACTGACTCAACACAAAATAATCTGACATAAATTCACAGAAAATTTTGATGTGACCAAATTATACCTTTCGCTGGAAAAAAATTCTTACATGAAAAATCTTACGCCACTTCCTGCCAAGTTGCTCTGTGCCATCTACATGTGATTCATTCACAGCCCAAGACAGCCCAGGAGGTGGATGCCATTCACAATGCTGGCTGTGTCCACACTTTTGTCCCTATTACATTTCCAACCTCTTCAGCTGCTCTTCAGGACACTTGCAAAATAGAGCTGACCCAGGGATCCAATGCAAGCTTCCAGTCATGTCTCAGGCTTTCTTCATTTTCCAGGGTTGAATGTACCTCATGTTCCGTGAAGTAGGGAGCAGGAGTTTATACCCCCTTCTTACAGCCTTAGGTGTGGTGTCTGGGTTGTATTACTGTAGCACTGTGGTGGTAAAAAATTATTTTCCTATATGTTACACATTATAATAAGTTAGGCTTAAAATAACAGTATTTTTAAAATCTAACAAGGATTTTAGTTAAAGAGTGTTCTACAGACAACCTTAATTTAGGGAACAGAGCATATGTAAAAACTTCCCAGGCAACGCCTTTGCCTGTAGAGCTCAATTCTTGCGAATGGAAAAGAACCCAACAAAAAATTGAGCCCTCTGGATAGTTTCTTTTTGCAGCACAGAATGACCAGTGTTCAAAAAGCTATGTCCCTTCAGTGTCCTAGAGCATGAAAAACTCCTCTGAGAAGACAGGGACAGTTGGATGGGTGATTAGCAGTACATCTTTTGCCTTCTCCTTTGCATTGCTGTTTGCAAGGCCTGCATAATCGTCTGTGAGTTGTTCAGGACATTGTATTCACTGAGGTTCAGCAGCCGGCGGTAATTCTCATCAGTATACCTGACTGAGAACATGCAGTAGGGGGAAAAGCGACTGGTCAAATCAAGTTGTCCTTCCTCCATCTCTGAGCAACAGCGTTTGACACCTGGAGAGAAAGAGAAGTTGCTGGTGTGACACGGTGTTTATCTCAATCAGTGACAAGCTGTCCACAAGAGCCCCAAGAGGAGGACTCTTCTCTGGAAGAAAATTCATAAGGTTTAAATGCATAAATAATGCAGATTGTGTATCCCTACTCCTAGTCAAGAGAACATCATGTGCCCAAAATGTTGAGGGCAGAAAGGAGAAGTGAGGGACAGCATTGTAATGGCCTTTTACAGCTTACTCATAAACGTCTGTCTCACTAAAGCCATGGATCAGTCAAGGATATCAACCTAAAAGGGCACTCCAATAGCCAATGCCGGAGCACTGTAGGTCTTATCCTGAGCAGCCGGGACCTCTAAAACTCTGGCTGAGGGAGGGGAGTTGCTATTAACAGAACAGAATTTAAGTGAGAAAGGAGTATAATAGAAACATACAAATACTTAAAGTTCCTGCGATCAGGAATACAGTCTCGGGGCGCCTGTCATCCCGATCCAGTTCTGCCTTTCTATTTCTTGTGTCTCCCAAATTCCACAACAGCGTTTTAGACCACTTCCCTGCTGCCAAGGAGCAAAGCAAATGCATCCTAGTTACTGGTAGTAAAGGAGAGGTGGCCCAGCAGAAAAGGAATGACAGGCCCCAAGCACAGCACAATGAGCAAAATGACCCTTGGGCTGGTGCTGTACCAAAAGGAGACATACTGGTCTTGACATTGCAGGAGTCTAGCCTGTAAGGCAAGTTCCCACTCCCCCATCATTCATACATGACGTTATGCCTCCTCAAGTGTAGAATGAAATCCCTGGACTACAGACAATATAGGTAGGGGAAAAAAATCTAAGCAATGCTTTTCCCAGAAAAAATACAACTTTTACAGTTGTGTTACAGTCAGCTAGCAACCCTCTGCATTACGAATGGGAAAGATATGAAGGTAAACACAGAGGCTGTGTCTGTCCTCTTAGAGCCACAAAGACGGCACAAATGAACACACTAGCTTTGGCACAAATGGGAAAACAGGTTTAGTTAGCTAAAGTGTTCTGACTTGAACCCAGCTAGGAAAGACAACCAGCAGAAGAGGAAGATTCCATCTGAGTCAGGGAAGCAGGTAGTGGTTCCTTTTGTTTAATGCTTTGCTGCTGCTTGTAACATACCAGGTGCTTTGTATTCTTGGAAGGTGTCATTCACAAGGGGAAGAAAAATCACAATTGGACATCCTGGTGAATCAGAATCTTGGAAGACGTAGCACTCTTTCAGATTTTTCTTGTCTTCATCAGTCAAAGAAATTTTGGGGAATGGGATCTTCTGCTCTGAGTAGTATTTGCACATCTTATCTAGATTCTGGAGTATCACAGAAACAGTCAGCATTGGAATTCAGCTTGATCGTCTTAAAGCCCCCGAATTGTTATCTAGTATTAAGGTTTAGAGACTCAGATGCACTACCCTACACATAATTACTATATATAGTAACCAGAACACTAATCACAATCTGTAAACATAATTTCAGAGTTAAAGAGTACACACGGGACATTGCTTTTAAAAAAAATTTGATTCCATCTGCAGTTTAGGGTAAAGCATACAGTTTTAGCAAATGAAAGAGCCTGTGTTTAATGTATTATATAAAAATAATTAGAAATGGAAACCACCACAAGAAAATGTTTAAGACATCTCATTATGCGCTTAGAAGCCAGAAGATAAGAAAGTTAGGTTTGAATGGCCAATTACATCTCTGCCTGTGTAAGCATTATTGCACAGTGTTAATTGAGACAGACATTTTACTGAGAAAGCCTTAAATACTAGGCTATACTGTACCTTTTCCCTGAAACGTGTAATATAATATCATGTTCTACTATGCAGTCTGTTATTAGCTCTGCACTATCTAACAGTCGACACTATCAAATAGGAAGTGGTTTATAATGAAGTGTTTAAAACTGCAGCAGCCTTTCTTCATAAAATTAATCTAGACAGTGTATGAGGCTGAAATTAAACTTCATTACATGTATGTCTCATGCATCATATGGCTTATTAACCATAGCACAGCTGTTCTTGTACACAAAATACAATTCCACTTAAGCCAGTCAATACTATTAGAGAGTTTCTAACAAACTTCAGCCTCTGAGCTATAAAGACCCAAAATTCCGTTCTGCAAGGCCTCCTAGACAACCAGTTAACTTTATCTCTATGAAACTGGAGTTTCTGCAGGAAGATGCTTGTCATTGAATTTTCCCAGTAGCATCTCATTTATCAGCTCAGAAATAATCTGCCCATGACTGTCCACTTAACCCATTTTATATTCTGAGTTAAGTCAGGAGAAATCTTTTCCTCCTCTTTACGCATATTTCTGTACAAGGTCTGGAAACCCACTTGATTCAGCATAAAGCAGAAGAGACTCTTCCCATAGTTCTGGAAGAGACTATGCTGATGTCCTCTTGAATAATTCAACATGTTCATAAGCCAGCAAGAGAGATTCCAGGAGCAACAAGAGGAAATTGGAACAATATTAATCATTACACTGAAAAACATAGGGGAATGCAATACTTAAAAACTGAACAGCTGAAATAACTTGTGGTTCTAGGCACTACAGGCTAGTTATTTGCAAGCAAAAGGAGAGACAATACACAGTAACAAGATCCTCCTCACCGACGTATGTGATCCAGTAGTATAACTTAAAAATATGATGACATCCACTTCCCTCTGTGGCCTTAAAAGTGGTGCACTGCTGGTATTGATGAAAAATCCAGCATCTATCATGCCCAGTTGATCAGGATTTTGCATCAGTTGGTTGGGACGTGAATCTAACACAGTGTCTGAAAGGGAAATATTTCTTGGAATAAGAAATGTTCTGTAGGTATTTTGACTGGAAAAAGAAATGCAAGGTGGAAATGATCATCCCAGAGGCCTGGTTTAATTAATTGCCACACTACTGGATTATCAAATAGGTATGGGAAGGACTGCAAAATGCCACCTAAGTTCCTGTTCTGAAGAATCTTCTATGTTGAGATTCCAAGAAATCTATTCCAGTAACTTGTAATATTCATTAGTGCCAGTAAGCTATTTCTAATACTTAACCCAAAACTCCCTTGCTTCATTTCAATCATTGTTTCACCTTTTATCCATCATAGATTTGGAGAATGAAATACTGTCATCCTTTTCTATATTTGGATTTGTCTCCCCTTAGTCCAGTCTTCTTTGGACTAAAAAGCCCCATTCTTTTCCAGCTTTCCCTTGTGGGTCATATTTTCTGGGATATCCCAGTTGCATGTGAAGTTAGGTGCACAGTCCTGTCAAATTCCGTTTTCTCTCATGTTCACCCTGCTCTTTACTACTTTAAATTCTGAGTTGCATGACGGGGACGGGGAGCAGAATGAAGCCCCCATAATCAAAGGAAAAATAGTTAGCAACCTGCTTCACCACTTAGACGCACACAAATCTGTGGGGCTGAATGGGATCCACCCAAGGATAACGAGGGAGCAAGCCACTTTCCATCATTTATCATCGGTCCTGTCTAACCGGGGAGGTTAACCTGGACCTGAAAGATAGCAAATGTGATGTCCGTCTACAAGAAGGGCCAGAAGGAGGATCCAGAGAACCACAGGCCTGTCAGTGTGACCTCAGTGCTGAGGAAGGTTATGGAACAGATCATCTTGAATGCCATCATGCAGTACATACAGGACAACCAGACGATCAGGCCCAGTCTGCATGGGTTTATGAAAGGCAGGACCTGCTTGACTAACCTGATCTCCTTCCATGCCAAGGTGACCCACTTAGTGGATGAGGGAAAGGCTGTGGAAGTTGTCTACACAGTCTTTAGTAAAACCTTTGATGCTGTTTCCCACAGCATTCTTCTAGAGAAACTGGCTGCTCATGTCTTGGATTGAATGGGCATATGCGTTATGGGTTAAAAAACTGGCTGGATGGCCAGGCTCAAAATGTTGTGGTGAAATCCAGTTGGTGGCCAGTCACAAGTGGTATTCCCCAGGGCTCAGTATTAGGGCTTGCTCTGTTTAATATCTTTATCAATGACCTAGACAAGTGCACCCTCAGTAAATTTGCAGAAACCACCAAAATGTGTGGGAGTTTTGATCTACTTGAGGATAGAAAAGTTCTACAGAGGGATCTTGACAGGCTGGATCAATGGGCTGAGGTCAGTGGTCTGAGGTTCAACAAGGCCAAGTACCAGATCCTGCACCTGCGTCACAACAACCCCATGTAGTGCTACAGGCTTGGGGAAGAGTGGCTGGAAAGCTGCATAGAAGAAAAGGACCTGAGAGTATTTGTTGACAGTTGGCTGAATATGAGCCAGCAGTGTGCCCAGGTGGCCAAGAAGGCCAACAGCATCCTAGCCTGTATCAGGAATAGTGTGGTCAAGAGAACTAGAGAAGTGATTGTCCCCAGGCACTCAGCAGTGGCGAGGCCCCACCTCGAGTTCTGTGTCCTGTTTTGGGCCCCACACTACAAGAAAGACATTGAGGTGCTGGAGCACATCCAGAGAAGGGCAACAAAGGTGGTGAGGGGTCCAGAACACAAATGTTACGAGGAGTGGATGAGGGAACTGGGATTGTTTAGTCTGGAGAAAAGGAGGCTGAGGGGGGACCCCAATGCTCTCTACAGCTACCTGAAAGGAGGTTGTAGCAAGGTGGAGTTTAGACTTTGCCCAAGTCACAAGCAATAGGAGAAGACGAAATGGCCTCAAGTTGCACCAGGGTTTAGATTGGGTATTAGAAAAAATTTTCTTCACTGAAAGGGTTATTAAGCTTTGGAACAGGCTGCCCAGGGAAGTGGTTGAGTCACCATCCCTGGAGGTATTTAAAAGACATGTAGGCGTAGTGCTGAGGGGCATGGTTTAGTAGTAACTTGGGAGTGCTAGGTTAATGGTAGGACTTGATGATCCTAAAGGTCTTTTCCAACCATAATGATTCTATGATTCTAAATTCAGTTCTGTCAGTTGCAAGCCTACCCTACTGGTCTAGATAACAGAGATTGCAGTGAAAGCACATCAACACATGCTTATATTTAAAAACAAGATTAAATACCTGGCAACGCTAAGATTTTGTTCTCTCTGTTTAGAACAGAAATGTTCTTTCAGGAGTTTTTTTTTCATCTGCCAAGCCTGGCAAAGTTCTTTCCCAAATTCTTCACCCCAAAACCACCTCAAAACTATGCCTGTTAAATAGTGGTTCCCATTACCGTTCCATTGACAGAAGTGCTTGTTCTCCATGTAGTTGTTGTGCAGCTGGTAGCCCTTCAGGAAATTGTGATGCTGGGCAACAGAAAAACGGTCAGTCAATGCTCCCCGAAGGGCACTAGACAGTGGACCAGGAGGAGTGTACATGCGAGTCCTCAGCTCATGGGGTCTTGTAGGCAACACTGGGTCTTCATCTAGAGGAGGGGAGAAAAAATGGTGAACTGTTTATGAATTGATACTCATTTCAGATTGTCCTGGTGTATAGAAGATCTCAGGGATTGTTCTGGAATGATTTACTAAACACAAGGAAATTGTTCTGAAGGAGAGGAATGACTGCTGGACAGAGCTCGTGTTAATGGCTTTAAGCTTTGCCCTGAAGACAATTCAGCAAAAGCAGTCTTTAGTCCTGGAAGAGGGAGACCTTAAGGGAAACTAAGCCATTCAGAGAATGTCCTATCAGAAAGTTACATGTTCTCACAGAATGATATTGTGGAACAGAGTCAAGCATGGAGAAAATGGGACTGAAGCGTATGCTCCTGTTCAGTCAGATGGTCAACAACATGGCATCACAGAGTCTATTGCAACAGTGACAGTTTCTGCCTGACAGTCACCCATGGCTACATGAGCATATGCTTAATCAGTAGAATCAGAGCATCCCAGGAAAACCCGGGGCATACATTCATATTTAGAAACTACAGGTAGGTATTTTTCAGGGTGACTACATGGCAGCATATGTGGGTGAAAAGCAGAAACAGTACAAGGTGTGGTTTCTTGAAATCACAACCTGCTTTGCTGGACCAAGTGGCTGACAGTGCAGCAGGAAAGACTCGGTGGTTTCCATGATTGCACAGATGTATTTCTTTATTTTCAGGATGTCTGTAATTATAGTTACTATCATATTAAATGATTTAGCAATAAAACCACTGTTTCTGTATTGCTTCAGAAAATACCTTCTAGGCCTCACTTATCTTTGTGCCAGGATGAATCCACTGCAGTAATTACTGTACTGAGTAATAAAATAAAACCCCAGGAAATATTGATTAGCCAATTGATATTCAGGTTTATTCTCTGCACAGGCAGTAAAAACAACTTCAATCTCTGCTGCTAGTTCTTGGTTCCATGTGGCTCATTGAGAATGGGCAATGCCAAAAGAGTTTCTGAGAAATATGTGACCCCTCTAAAGCTTCCTCTTAAGGACAGAGCCTTTTATTCAATAGGGTTTTAGTAAGTCTAGTAATTACAGCAATGTTTTCCTGATTGCCTTCTTCCTTTTAGTCTTTATGGTGTCAGGACAGGTTGCTATCTTTTAGGAGGACCCTATGATGCTGGCTTCATAGGGTCCTCCTAAAAGTTGACAGGATGATGCCAAGAGGCATCTAGAACACCACATGACCATAAATGAAAGGGTTAATTTCTCACCAACTTCTTCTATTTTATCTTGTGTCCATCTCTTCCAGAAGTCCTCTGAGCTGTGGGATAGCCCCCATATTTGTAACAGGTTAACAGAAAATATACTGCTCCACATACCTGTAAAGGGAAATAGTGAACACCAGGATACATTATAACAAGAAACTGACCATTTCCTTCTATTTTCACCTTCTGGATTAATTTTTAAGTTGACTTAATCCAAATATTTCTACACTTTTGGGCTGTTAAATTCCTTTTAACTTTCTGTGGCATTAGTTTGCGTCATGCAGCCGACAGTTCTGGGCCTAACCTACTGCACTTTGCCACATGGTAAAGAAAGAGAAGATCGGAAGACAAGTAAAGGAGAAAAAACACTTGCTTGAGAAGCTAAATGAGAGTTCAGATAATGCAGACACCACAAAAACTTCCTTTCCACTCCTGTCTTCCTTACTACAGCTTCTCTTTTTCTGCATGCACTCTTATCATCTCTCACACACCCTGAATTGTTTCACAGTGGGATGAACTGGCTCTTCAGGTGTTTGATTTGTAAGAGATCTCTCACTGCAGAATGAAGAGACTCGCAGATGCAGTGGGCTCCTGCTTCACTGTCCACTCTTTTCTTCATCCAAGATTGTCCTCTCTGCCTCTCCTCAGGGGCCACGGTGGCTTTTTTGACAAACACAATGCCACTATTTCATCTGCCACTGTAAATTTAAATATGTGTTCTAATTAGTCTATCAAAACTGAACTTCTAAATTTTTAGCGGGGCACAGAAACCAGTACAGAAGACACAGTATGTAGAAAATTAATTTCTCAGTAGTGGACCAGGTGAAAAGCGCCAGCCCAAGAGATAGCCTTTTAAAGATACTCCTTGGGATTATGGACTATTTAATATCACAACATGTTTACTGAAACCAAGGAGCTTCTAAGCAGCACAAGTGTAAGAAGAGATGTCTGAAACTGAACTCGCACTGCTCTGTGTTCACCTGCCAGTGATTCTGACTCCTTGGTAAGTACTAAACTCATCAGTACCAGACAGGAACTGACCAGAGAGATTCAGAGACCCTTCACTTCTGGTCTCATTTTTCATCGTGGGCGTCTTTAGTAGATGGGATTCTCTACATAGGGTTGAAGTTAAACCTCACAGTGGAAGCACAGCTGCAAGTTTCCTCCTGTCTCAAAAGTTTCATAAGTTGGAGTGCACTCAGAGAGGAATCAGAAGAATAACCACAAAAGTGAGAAGTATTCCTTACAATGAGAGAATCAAATACCTTCATCTATTCCATCTATAAAACACAATATTAAAAAAGTTTGTGCCTATCAAGACAGTAACAAGAAACAGAAAAAAGATGTGGGATATTTTACTGTATTCTTTTGGACAAACTACCACACCCCTTCATTTCCTGGAATGTGATATCAAAGGAGCATTCAGTATGTTAGACTACAAATATCCACCCCCTGGTTAACAGCACTGCACCCCTCTGAAGTGCCTCTGTGCCAGGACAACACAATACGTCACCTTGAAGGTAGCAGATCCGGGATTCGGGGAGCTTTTTTAGCAAGCGTCCCATGAAGAACTCACTTCCAAAATGCTCTGTGCGAACGAACGCGCCGTACTTCAGCAGTCCCACCTCATAGGGGGTGAACTCCACCCACTCTGCAATACAGCCACAACAGGACACTTAGAGGTCGTCCAGGCTCTCAAGTTGGGTGTGGAGATGGGGGTGGCAAGGCCATAAACGAGCTTGACCTCTCTTTGCTATGCTGCCTTTGCAAAGCCCTGCTTGTAAATAACTGTCTGTGGGGTCAGGCACTGAGCAATGGCACTGTGGCAATGGGGAGGTGGCCCACAGTGGTGCTGCCAGTGGCACATGGTACACTCCAGGAGCATGGCAAGGCTCTGGCTCTTACACACACCACATGCATGCACTAGCTTAGGGTTGTCCAGTGTGCATGGGGTTTTGCTCTGCTCTTACATACACCACATCTACATAAATCACACTTATTCTGTTACCAGTACAGTTAAAATCCCGTGAATAATTTGGTTATGTACCAAGACAGGTACTCAGCTCTTGAGAAATTACTTTTTTGTAAGAGGCCAATTACATTCTTTATGTGTTGTACTAAGGAAGACAGATCTAGTACTTGGCTTTCCCAGATGACCTATTCAGGTGAAGTGCAGGTTTCTGATATAACTGCAGTGTGAGCAAAAACTGGAACAGAAAGGTCATGAACTGTAATCTCCTTTTTGTTCAGAAGGGGTCCATTTTTTCACCTCAACAATAAAAATTTGTATCTGAATTTCTTCTCCACCCCTTCTCCTCAGGGAAAAAAAATGACAAAAACAATGAGCAAAGCAAAAGATTCAGTAGGGTGTATGTTGGATGCTTTCCCAAATTTTACAACAACCATGTGGTCTTTCTTCATATTGAAGCTATAACTGGGCATAGACAAAAAGCAGTATTTATTTCTTGGACAATTCCAATACTTGTTATCATGGGAATTGGATTGCCAGTCTTAGCCTCACAGGATCAGAAACATCATCCTTACCTTTGAAATCATTGGTGCTGTAGTTGTCCCTGACGCAGACTGACACATAGATGGGCAGTGGGTTCTGGCCATCACACAGTGCTTCTTGCTGATCTGAAAGTTTGTGGGAGTCTTTCTGGTTTTGAAGAAAAACAGCTATGTGAGAAGAGATGGAAATGATGTATGGTAAATTCAATGGCCCTAGCGCTGCAGGACCCAGGTGGCTCTGCCCCTGGCATACAAGACATGCCACGGCAGCTCCATTGCACGGAGTCCTGCAGGCCACCCACCCACCGGTGGCAGAGCAGTTTCCTGGGGTCCAGCATGACTTTAAGCACAAATACACAAAAGATGGGAAGACGGAAAACTACTTCTGCATAGATGTCTGTATATACTAGAAAGTACCATCCTGGCAAGTAGGAGAAGGGGTAAGCTGCCCTTTCGGATGAGAAGCATAGTGAGCAGTCCTTCCTCTTCTGAGGCTGAAAGAAGCCCTTGAGCATGTCAGCACTGAGTTTCCTTTCTACATACACAACAGCTATCGCAGCCCAGCCTTGCAAGGAGACTGGAATCTGGCAGCAAATTATTTGCATCCCACAGAGCTTCCTTTCTGCAAAAGCATATTCTCATTGAAGAGGTTTGCAAAAAACAGAAAATCTCGTGCATGAAATGCTGACAAATTTAAAAGCAGCTGGTTCTGGCACATTAGGGAGAGCTTAGTGGTTATACAGCAATAGTCAGCACTGCTCAAAGGGAAAGATGCTTGGCTAGATTGTGAGGGGGACCTCATCTAGCTGAGATTAAAAGAGAGGCAGCTGTTTATCTTATGCCTTTGTTTAATACAGAGTATTCCTCCCTGTATGCATTTATGTATGTATATAAAATTAATAAATAAAACCAAATAAATGTCTGAATGACTGCAGCATTTCTGCCCCCACTGGAGCACACTTCTGTTTAATCCTCAACCACTTGTCCCTTCTCTATTCCCAAGTGCCAAAGCACACATCCTTGAACTGTGGTCCAGCTGAAGAGAGGAAGGAGTGGGTTGCTGTACTGTAGGGGTAGAAACAACTTTAAATAATACAAAAGAAAATTTGTTCTTGCTTGTAAAAAATAAAATTACTCAGCTACCGTCTAAGCAGTTCTTCTCAAGTAAAATATGCATTTGCCTCCAGTGTACCCACAGACCAAGTTTCCTGCCAGTGGATGCAAATCAAGTACCCTAGCAGCTTCATGCTTGCTTTAAATAGTTTTAACACTGTTGATATTACTCTGGTTTGTATTTTGAACTCTTTCTGCATGCATAATCTGCACTTTATGCAGAATGCGTGAGATTGCCTCCACTTCTATTTAAATAGCAGCCAGAGTCCAAATGGCTATTTTATTAACATATAGGATGCATTTCGCCCGAGACAGACTATGAAGGGAAATTTAAAAATTTGAGAGTTTGTTGACATGGAGAACTCCACTCTGTTTTGAGGTACATTCACAAAAATCATGGGCTAATTTACTCTCTGTTCACAAAGAGAAAAATACATGGTTCTCTAAGAAATGGAATATACATCATACCCCGTCATTTAGTAAGTACTCAATCATGAGCCCCCAAAGATCTATAAATGATGTCCTGTATCCCTCTTCTTTCCGTTGACAAAGTTGCTTATTGTAGTACTTCATGCGATCCATAGAAAAACAGCCCATCTTGCATTTGGTTGCTTGTTTCTGGGCTTCACTAATATGTGAGTCTAGGTCCTTCTGGGACCAGTAGGCATCTCTGTATAAATTGGCCATGGTCCTGGAGAAAGACAAAAGGAGCAAAAAAAGGCTTGAAATTTTGTGCCTTTTGGCACAGGGGTTTACATTTAGGTATTCACTTTTGTTCATACATACTCTGATTTTTCCAGCAGAAAGAACACTCCACAGTTGCTATGACTGTTTTAAGATGACCCTGAAGGATAGACTTTTTTTTTTTTTTTAACTTTCTTGACTTTTTCTTTTAAAGAGAACTGGCAGCAGCTTAAGGGATAAAATTCCCAGGTATAAACATATGTACTTTTCTGAGGCACAAATTAGGCAGAAAATTATAATAAATTTTATTTGCTTGTTTTCTAGAACCAGAAATCAGTACACAAAAGCTGCTCTCTCTCAGCTTTGTATCACTTAATGCTAACCTTACCGTATCACTATGCTTTACTCTTATGCCATCCTCTATTTTACCAGACTTCCCTCTACATGAGACCATCACATGTTGGGCAGTTGTAGGTCCTGTGAGAAGGGAGTAAAGTTTCTCAGGGGAAATAAGTCCTTTTTCCAAACTGACAGGCTGCAGGTATGAGCGTGCATAGTCCTGCTGTTTCTTCTGCCTGACCAGTTAGAAAGCGCAGCCAGTCTCAGAGGTTACTGGGAATAACAGCAAGTGGGACATCCATGGAGAGAGGAAGAGGTGGGATGCTATGGACAGTCTTACATCCAAAGTCATTACTTATAAGCCATTTTGATAAGTGTAATTGTCATATGCATATTTAAATTTTGCTTATATGGAGTTGAAAACCACAGTAAAGAATTGCTAATAAAAAATTGGTGTATCAGGTCAAGCTAATATTTAATGGCTTGTTACTGAGAAGTGGTTTGTTTCTATGATGTTTGAAAACTCCTGATCTTGTCTACTTTCAGAAGCTCCTCTCTGCAGCAGCATCACCCTCAAAAGGCCTGGTCAGCCTCCTGCACAAGCTGTCTTACCACGTGGTGCCAGACAGCCCACTGATGTATGTTATGCAGTCCAGAAGATTTAATTTCTTGAGTGCCATGAGGCTGCCATACAGTCCTGTCATTGACTTCAGTCCTCCACCTGTCGTGATGATAGCCACCACAGGGACCTGTTGGGCAGAGAAGGGCAGGATGTTCACACCAACAGCATTCAACACGGCACCCTGGACTACAATGTTTTCTGACCACCACATCGAGCCCAGGTCCTGATCTTAGAGCCCAGGTCCCGTTTTGGAAGGAAAGGACTCCAAAACCAAGCAATGACCACTACTGCTGCTTCCCTTTGGATAAACATGGATTCAGAGATTAACTCAAACCTGTGTTTTTGCCCATCTCTAGGACAAATAGGGGCAAAAATGAACAAGAAGAAATCCTTCTGTGGAGGCAACATCGTATTTTCTCTACACTTCCCACTTTGTTGCCACTTTTTTTTATTTCACACATCTACTAGTACCACTGTATCAAAATCCACTTGACAGCCCCATGAATAAATAAACTCAGTTCACAACCAGTGTTGTTAAGGTACCTGCATCAACGCTTTTATTCTTCAGTATCATGAAGCTGCTTTAAAATAAATTATATTTATTTTAAGGAATTTCAAGATTGTAAGAAAGGGAAAATATTATCAGAAGCACTCAGAGATGTTTATCCTAAACTTTCACAAAATGATGAAATTCAAACAAGGGAAGAAATCTCTGGCATGTAATGTGCGTAATATGCACACAGCATTTCTGGACCAAGACAGTTACAGCCCAGGATGGCAGGAATGGACACATCTCAAATCTGACAAATTCCAAATTGACAGTCACAAAGGAGGCAATTTCTGCAACTAGTGTTTCTTTCAGTAACAAACCTTGGCAGCAGAGGCAAATGTGGATAAGCTGGTACCTGCACAACACATACACATGGCCTATTTGGCTGACCACTCATCTTGAAAAGTACATGAAGGTAATAGAAATTCAAGATCTACACCCCCCAGTACACACATACTTCACAATCTTGCAGATTCTGTTGCAGGTGAAAAACATTTTTCAGGGCACTTGCTACGTATCTCTTTCTTTTCCCCAGGAAAGTCATCTCCTCTGAACATAAACCAAACCCAAAGCGCATGTCCAGGTCTTTGTGGCACGAACAATTACTAAGATAAAAACAAGCACATATTTTACATATTAACACACTCATATCAATCTTAGGACTTCAATCAAAGTTAATCTACAGCACCAAGCACCCAACCCTTCAAATAGGGTGATGCAATGTGACAGGAGCAAGACAGAATTTTCCAAGTATTTCTAAAAGTAAGAAAACTTATTTGAATTAGGAAGCGTAACCAGTGGCATTATACCCAGTTATTACTAACTGGTGAAGAAACAATGTATAATATTTACAAATGAAACAAAATATTTAAATGAATATTCTAAAAGCAAAAGAATTACAAGTTGAGAAAATTTGTGCAAATGGTCAAAAGTGAGTGTACTGACTTGCATTTCATGGAACATTTTCTCATTCTAAATCTAAAATAGAGTCCAATTTTCAAATGTTGGCATTTCCACTGTGAAGGGAAATCCTTGCTTTGAGCACCTGATGTGGGAACGCACCCCCCTCTAGCGGTGAGCATGACTGGGGAGGAAACCCATCCATCTGCCTGCCAGGCACAGGTGGCCGTGTAACCCTGCTCACTGGAGGGCAGACCTCGGTGACATCCAGCCCCTGGATGGATAGAGACGGGTCACTGAGTTTAGTGGGGCAGGATTTCATGCCTGCTGTTCCAATCTGTCTGCTCTTGCACAAACCATCTCATAGAGCAACGCTGGCAGTTGAATTTCACTTCAACTCTGACTCAAAAATTGCAAACCATAATATCCCTCAGAGGAGGATTTTGTTTGCATCAAGTTTGAAATTTAATAAGTCATTCCTTAAAAATCCACAGCTGTAGCTTATGCCCCTGGCCATTTGTGCTCTTCAGCTCACTGACCTCCTTCCCATCTCTTCTGCCTTCTGCCTACAAGACATCAACACGCAAGAGATCTGGTGTGCTGTCTTCAGACCAGAGCTACTGGTGGACTCCCTGGCTGGCCAGCTAGACCTAGCCAGGCACTGTAAAATGGAAGGATTTTGCTTTTTCTTTCAGTGAGAGAACATCTCTCTTCTACTGAGTCCATAATTTCAAAGAAACAAATAATGAAATTTATTTATGAGATCTCTCTACCATCAGATTTGGATAAAATCAGCCAAATTATTACAATTGTATTTGTAAATGAAGACACGCAAGGAAGTTAGGTGGAGCTGCAAATGCCAGTTTCCATTGTAAATCAAGATATAAACAAACTGCTTTAAAAGTTTTCTGAATGCAAAACAAACAAATAAATAGGAACACTAGCTTTCCGGTTGTCGTTTATCACTTGTCTTTCTGAAATTAATAATAGAAAACTCTGTTTGAATTCAAAATTAAGGGGCTTTTTCCCTTTTATTTCCTAGTCAAGCACACACACACATGAAACACCTTAACGTTTACTGGTGAGTATTAATAAACACATTTACAGTTGTAAAATCACTAGCCACATTTTCTACCTGAGTTTCTACTCAATATACAGTATAACTGGACTTAACAGAATATGTTTACCACTAATAAGTATTGAAAGTTAAGAAAAAAAAAAAGTTCATAATTTCTGGTTGTTTAAGGTTTGATCCTGTCCTATTTTTTTTAATCAACTTTGTTCTTTTTGTGATTTTCAGAGATTTATATTGATTAAAAATTATATTCTGGGGCCAGATAATGCTAAAATAAATGTATGTTTATCGACATTTATTGATTAAAATAAAATCTTTCAAAGGCTAATTATGCATAATATACTGTGCAGGTATTTTATGTTTAATTACAAGGATAGTCTTATTTTATGACTGAAAATGCCTGCTTGTGTCATTTCCATGTACTTAAAACAATATCAAAATCAATAACCCAAGTCTTCAGGAATAGAAGTTCTCTTACCAGTTTTGTGCTGTCACAGTCAAGTCAAATCTTTTCTCCTGGAAAACAAGAATGCGTACTGTAATTTTTTAATTTTCATTTTAAAAATTCTTTTTTCTCTTTCTGTCTTGCAGTCAGAGCTTTATTTGGATGCCAGTAAGGCCTGGCAATCGCAAAGTTAAATATCTGAGATCTTGGCATATATTTCTAAAAACATTCACCTATCCTCGGTGGAACTTCCCTGCCCCCAGAACCCAAATGCTTCTACACTGCAAAAAACATTAACAACCATGGCATAAGAGGTTCCTGAGATTCATACAGTAGGTCCCATTTCCCATGTTATTCATAAGCTTTCTGCAGCATCTTGAAATACCATTTTTTTTTGTTTGTTTCCCATTCTTTATGCAGACCTTTGACATCATGGCCACAATCTCACAGTGAGACAGAGACTGCAAGTTTGCTTTTGCTGCTGCCAAGACTTCATCCTGTCTTAAAATTGTTATTGCAGCCTTCATATTAACTGACAAAAAGTCCTCTGCTTTAGCGGACTTGAAATTGGACTTTGTCCTCCTTCTTCACAATGTAAAAATATTTGGGCAAGATTATCCCTAATAATCTGGACATCTACAGATGTTCCTTAGCAGAAACACATTTTTTTATAGTAAGGATCCTTTCTTCTATTAATTTCATTCAAAATTATACAGCACATGCATCTATTTCAAGCAACATTCTAATTGTATTCTTTAAAATCCATACACTATGTCCAGTATTTCCAGTATATTTTAATAAATTGTCTTTCGAAGCACATGGTTTATTAAGGGCAGGTTTATTGACTTTTTCCTAGTTTGTGTCCAAGGAGCAACTCTCAGTCTGGACCCTAAGCAAAGGAGGAGGCAATGAGTCTTTGGGTAAACAGTGAGAGACTGAAGGAATCATATTTTCTAACATCCTTGTTGGCCTCTATATTCACATAACGGAGACTAATGGAGGAACAAACTTATGTAGAGAAAACAGATAAAGAAACAAATCTCCTCCTTGTTCAAGTTCTGAGAAAAAATCAGAACATTTCTGACCCTTTTAGCAGTCATCTGGAAAATATTACAGGGGCTTACAGAAGGAATGATTTCAGCTTGAATGGCCTATTTACCTCATTATTCCTAAAGGCTGTAAATGATGCTCACCTCTGCAATGGTCGTTTTTCTTCCCATGGTCAGCGAATTCAACATCACCACTGGGGAGCCCGTCTCTGTACTGAACTTACAGCTCCACTGGGAAAACAAGATGCTTTAGGACAAAAACAGTAATGAATTTATTCTCTCCCCCGCCCCTCCCACAGTCTAGAGAGGCACTTGTGGTCAGTTCATCATTAAGGCCACTTCCAACGTACAGGGTGGTAGCGCCTCTTCTTTGGCAACATGACATCCAGAGTTGGCTCCGCATACTTGATATAGTGGAACTTGGTGGGACCTGATGGGCTGGCCACTCCGTCAGGGCCCAGTATGATATCCTGTGTCCCTTCAAAAGAGCCCTTTACGGTGAGGGAAAGTTCTTTCCCTAAAAGAGCAAAACAAAGGTTGTGAGAAATGACACTATAATTTAACCAGGAATTTGTGCCAGTTTGGTTAAAAGCAAGGCTTTTTACACAGTCTCCCACAGCATCTGCATAGATAAGCTTAGAAAGTGTGGATGAGATGAATGGACAGTGAGGTGGATTGAAAACTGGCTGAAAGACAGAGCTCAGAGCGTCATGACTAGTGGCACAAAATCTAGTTGGAGATACATAACAAGTGGGGTCTCCCAGGGGTCAGTACTGGGTCCAGTCCTCTTCAATATTTTCATCAATGACAACATGAAGGCAGGTTTGCTGATGATACAAAACTGAAAGGGGTGGTTGACACACCAAAAGGCTGTGCTGCTGAACAGCAAGACCTGGACAGCCTAGAGAGTTGGGCAGAGAGGACCCTGATGAAATTCCACAAGGACAAGTGTAAGGTGCTGCATCTGGGGAGGAGTAACCCCCTGCACCAGTACAGGCTGGGGGTTGACCCGCTGGAGAGCAGCTCTGAGGAAAAAGACCTGGGAGTCCTGGTGAACAACAGAGTGACCATGAGCCAGCAATGCACCCTTGTGGCCAATAAGGCCAATGGCATCTCGGGATGCCTCGGAAGAGTGTGATCAGCAGGTTGAGGGATGTTCTCCTAGCCCTTTACTCTGCCCTGGTGAGGCCCCATCTGGAGTACAGTGTCTTGTTCTGGGCTCCCCAGTTCAATAAGGACAGGGAACTGCTGGAGAGGTTACAGCAGAGGACCACAAAGATGATTAGGGGCCTGGAGCCTGGCCTGGAGGGACCTTGCTCTTTCATGAAGAAAGGCTGAGGGACTTGGGAGTTTTTAGTCTGGAGAAGACAAGAAGATCTGATCAACACCTATAAATACTTAAAGGCTGGATGTCCAGAGGAAGGGGTCAGTCTTTTTTTCAGTGGTGCCCAGTGACAGGGCAAGAGGAAACTTGTATAGTTCCATTTAAACATGAGGAGGAACTTCTTTACTCTGAGGGTGGCAGAGCCCTGGAAGGGGCTGCCCAGAGAGGTGGTGGAGTCTCCATCTCTGGAGACATTCAAAATCCTCCTGGACATGTTCCTGCGCAACCTGCTCTAGATGGACCTGCTTTGGCAGGGGGGTTGAACTAGATGATCTCCAGAGGTCCCTTCCAACCCGATATCATGCTGTGACTCTGTGATTCTGTGAAAAGTGGAGTGCAGGTAGCAGAGCTGTAGAGTTTGGACCACAGCTCTGTCTAGTGAAAACACTCTGAAGGGAGTGTTAGCAGCAGAGGGAAAGGAGAAAAGTGGAGGCTCCTTTCACAGAAGGGGGACTCTGGAAGCTCTCACTTTTACGTTCAACTGGGATCTCAACTTCAATATAGGTCTAATAGACCTTGCTGACATATACCTAAGGGAGTGCAAAATGCAGTCATTGAAATCTGTAACAACCTAATGCATTTACCTAGTGTTACCTCCACTGAATACTGTAAATACTACTTATTCTATTAATATATTATACGAAAGGGGCATCTTCTCATAAATAAGCATGCAATTATTGGTAAACAGATAATAAAGCAATAACCTTACTTGATTTTTGCTCCTTCTTTTCCTCCACTTCAACTTCCAAGCAGCAAAGTTCACGACACTATGAAAGGCAGAGAACAAAAATCTGTGAGAAATTTTGTCACATCTCAGCATTGTCAAGGGGGCTGTGGATTTCTTAGCTTTAGACATGTTTAGTTCCCCAAAGTGCCCATTTCCCTGGCCTTTCTGGGCATTTGAATAGTAGTTGCTATCTAAGAAGAATGAAAAGCTTTGGAGGGAGCCGTAAAGCATCCTCCAGTGACAATGACATACCAATGGGCACAGTAATAGGAACACAGAAAGGAAGAAAATCAAAAGCGTTTTCAGGATACTAACACAGTTACAAAGGGTTTAAACTGGGAAAAACAGAACTGAAAGATACACTGCTGAGTGGCCAAGTGTCAGTAATAGAGAGAGTTTTCTGACGGAACATTGCTATTAATGTTTTGGGTTGGTTTTTTATGGCACTTACTCTTCATTCACATAATATAATTTCAACGGGTCAATACTTCATGCTGAGCTTTGTGTGTGTGTTTTCATGAAAACATAGGACAAAATAGGAAATAGTGGGATATCACCAATGAACAGGACAATAAAATACCCCGTTCTCAAAGTATCTTAAAAAGGAAAGGAAGAAGAAAGAGAAAGAACCATCCCACTGTCACATAGCTCACAGTTTTTCTAACCCCCACCCTCCATTTCCCTTTATATTAAGAAAATACTTGTATAAAATTTCTTGGGGAAAAGACACATACCACCAGGACTCCATTGGTAGCAATGGTTTCATAAGGACCAGAACTGGGAAACAAAATGAAAAACAGGGATTTTTTAGATCAGACAAATGGCCACACATCCTTGACCAGGGTGTTGCCCTTTCTCCCCTTGCCGATTGACATTCATGCACACACAAGCTCATATGCACACGCCCAGAAAGCCTTCCGAAATGTCCCCAGGTAGACAAGTCCAACATTGTGGACAGCAGAGACAATACTGGGAGTTGAGTCTCTGAAAGCAAATAAACTACAGAACAAGTTGACTGGAGGGATCAGACGGATGTCTCACTCCAGCAGAGACTGCAGCAAAAACGTATGTAAACATGTCTGAAACTTTTTTGCAGAAATACCACAAAGCATGACTTGTAATGCTGCTTTTGTGTTCCAGTATTTAACCATTCTACATTTTTAAAAGAATCTGTATATCACTTACACAGCCTCCAATTTGAATTCAACCTCTAGTTCCTCCTCAGCCTGAAAGCAAGAACAAGAAATTAAATGAAGTAGCTACATAACATCTTATCCCTTGTCTATCCCTAGTATGCAATATTGAAGTAATTGGCTGAAATGCACAGCCTGTAATAAATATTTTAGACTGGAAGGTCAGAAAAAGACATTTCAAAACAGTTTAATGATTCCTTCCTCACCTCCTTCCTTCTACAAGGTACCATCAAAATGACCTGTACTTTTATCTTTTAGCGTATAAAGGCACTCCAGAAAGACAGTTTGCAACTTTTGTCTTCTGAATTCTACCTTTTTCTCTTTTGTATTTCTGACGCTGTCCTGTTATGATTTACTGCTGTTAGCTTGGAAGTTAAAGATACTTTCCACCCATCACTTCAACATAATAAACAGAGACTGGTATTATTAAGTGATTCAGAGTTACAGTTAAGCAACCCCCCGTGAGACAGTGTTGATGTGTATGAACTAGTTGGGAGTGACCTAGTTCGGGTACCAGAAACAGTCTGTTCATGGTAGCAAGAAGTTGCATGCTAGATATTTCACTGATCTCATCCATACATCTCAAAGGGAATCAAGACTTTTTTTTTCCCCGCATTTTATAGGTAAGAAACCAAGAAATAGAGTAAATCAGTCATTCAGAGCTCCAAAACCGCACTAATTCCAATGGACAAGTCAGTAGGCCCAACCCTAGAATTATCACTGCAGTGCACTGCAGAGGACAGTACTGGGATACACACAGTGATGACTTTGGCTGTTCCTTTGGAGGGAAACCTCATACAGTCAAAGGGCAGGGGACAGTGTCTATGAATTGCATGAGAAAAAATTTAGAATTATAGATTATTCACTCTGCAACAGCTGTGCAGCCTCAGTGTCACTCAGGGTAGCTGTCAGTCAGATCCCTCCCCTACATACCACACTGTTTCAGCCACATGCTCTTTAAGGAGGGGCTCAGGCTGTCAAATCCAGATTTTTAATGACATTTTTTGTGTTTATATTTTGAATGGCAATTCATGTACCCATTATTGGAATAAGTCATCCATGGTGGATTCAGAAAGTTCACCCCAAGATTTTGAAAGTGTTGTGTAACTCTCCACTGGTTTCTTAGTTGCATTATTTTAACCACCTACCTGATCTAAGTGATGGAGTCATATAGTTGCTGGATCAGTGACAAACTGGAACAACAATCCATAAGTTTATTCCCCAGGAAATAAACAAAAGATACTTTGCCAACTAATCAACTAATACTGACTTCCAGTGCTCCAACAGCTGTAGCTGAAAGAGACTTCTTCATGGAAGACACCACAGAGAGGAGCTGCAATATGCATTGAGAGAGACTTGGGGGTAGGGTAAAGCAATGCAATACATAGGCCAGGAAACAGAAGAACATTGAAATTTATAGTTCAGGCTTGAAAACTTGGGTAAGTGTGCCCTTTACACCCCCTTCTGCCAGATCTTGAAGGCATTGATCTCACAGGTCTTACCTGTGGGCTGGGCTTAAAATACAGGAGCACTGTTCTGTCGATGGGAAGTTTAGCAGTATCAAAGAGTGTACAGAGGAGATGGTCATCTGGAGTAGCAAAATCCTCATCATACACCGTCAGCTCCAACACGTTCTGGAGAAAGAGGGACAAGTGGTTTTTGTGGTTTCTACATTCTGAACATCACTATTTCTAGAGAAGAAGGAGTATTAGGGAATATACTCGGGAAGATAAATGGAGAAATTAAGTATCATCCCACTTTGGAAAAACATAGTATAAATTGAATATTCATTCTTTCTCAGTTCAGTTTAATTGTAATGTGAATAATACACTGTCTTACATGACAGCTTTGTTAACTCCCAGATTCTGTATCCATCTTGCAGTGATTTGTAAGTTTCTAGTTTCCCTAGAACTTTAGTACCTAGCTCAGTTTCTGGCCTCCCTAAACAACACCATTGAACAGGCATGGGAACTCAGCCATCTCTTCTGTCAAACAATTTGAACAGTCCTTTATAATGTGCCATCTCTTAAACAATTTCTGGGCACAGTCCAGGAGATAGATAGGACTTCCCCACTCACAATGTCTTCAGGCTGCTTCATGCAGCTGACCTCAGTTCCTCACCTTGACCCGACTCTGGATCCTGAAGTAGAAGGTTTCATTCCACACTGGATTGTTAGAATTTCTCACAGTTTTAGTGCGGGACCGTTCACATGTTGCAGTTGGCAGCCACAATGACACATAGCAATCAGCCTCACTTACTGTGTGGGGAAAGAGGCAAAACAATTGTTAATGTGGCAAAGTCAGTGGTGCTGTATGACACTGGAAATGTTACTGTGTTACTGGTGTGTACCAACAGTAAGTATGAGTTATTTAAAGGCAGAAATGCCTGAATTAATGTAAATCTGTTCAAGATATCCTTTGAGACATAAAAAGCCCAGATCATAAGATGACCTAGAACAGAAAGGTAGTTTCTATTCTTCACTTCCGTGAGTTACAGAAAAGAGCAATGTTGTGTATAAAAGAGGAGGGTGAGAATTTCTTCTTCTAGTCGGCCACTTTCTTTAGTTTCACAACCAGAAAACTTTCCTGTGCTCACATGTGCATGCACACACAGAGTAACCAATCCTCAGCTGCTATCTGAAGAGAGAGGCTTGGGAGCCTCCTCCACCTTTTGAGAACAGCTGCAAAGGTCTCCATCTCTCCTGTGACTTCAGTGATTTTCTTGGTGAAGGCTTGCGAAAGCAGCTGCAGAACTACCCCTGTTGTAGAAGATGGCAGAGGCTTCCACCAGAGGAGCTCAGTGAATTAGACAACGGATCTTAACAAATTGCCACCTCCAGGAAGAGGGGGATGGAGTGTCTCTCTAGATATGCAGGGTGAGAAGGTTAGTGAAGGATATTCCATCCTATTTCTCAAAGGCACCTAAATTAAAGTATATTGTTAATGACTTCAGCCCAAAATGCAATGTACTGTGTTCTGGGGGAATGCAATGTTTCTTCATGCAGGTTATGCAACATGCTTCAGCACCTTGAAAGTCTCATTTACAAACTTTTTAACAGTAAAACTATCGGATATCATATAATGCATTCTCAAAACTTAGAGAATGGATGCCCTTTGATAGAGAGACTTTTGAGAGATATAAGTAATGGCAGCAATAAATGGGGAGGACCCTGCAGCAGCAGTTAAGGACTCTGCAGGAAGATCAGGGGAACAAGAGCTTGCGCATTGATTTGTGGGGAAAGGCAAAAACTCGCCTGGCTGCAACAGGAGCTTTTTCTTGTCTTCTCTTTTACTTTCCTTTTCCACCAGGTTCTGCTGGGTGTCACCCTACAGCCACTGGGTTTGTGTCAAGCTGGGTGGAAGCTGCATTTTATATTGCTGAAAGTGGGTTTGTTCAAAAAAGTTTTCTGCTTTTCTGTTCAAAGTCAGAATTGCTTGAGAAATTGCATAATGCATTGTGACATGTTAACTAACACTTTAATTATTGTTTTTCTACTTTTTAATGTTTTAATGCAGAAATGGAAAAACATTTTTAATTCTGTCAAATTTTTCCTTAAAAAAATTTGACAAACTCATCACATTCCCTCAGTATCAAAAACCTAATATTTCTCTAAGGGAAAAATTTGTTTAGGAAATTTTCAGCAGGCCCTAGCCCTCTCTCTCCCCTGCTCTTTTCCACCTTCCATATCTTCTTTTGGACTTAAAAAAAATAATTTAGGTTCTGACCACTGTTTAACTGTCTTTGTCTGGAGTCATATCTTCTGCTTTAATTCCCTTCTATCTTAACACCACTGCCATCTCTCAGCCTCCTTCCCTGCACTTTTTTCTTGACTGTGGTATTTGAGAGGATGTTTCACCTCCAGCATCCAGGTTTCTTTCTTTCCTTTCCATTCCTTAAGGAACAAAATCCCAGAGGGAAGGAAAAGGGTATCTATGGGCAACCTTTCTGCTCTGTGTTCAAGCCAGTAGGTGGAAACAACAATTATCCCATGAGCATCTATTTCCCTCACACATATGGCATGATGGGCTTTGCAGACTGATGACTGAGAATTGTGATTCCCAGGGATATCTCTTCACTTCAGGCATTTTGATTCCATACTATACCCCTTTTACTCCTGCTCTCATTACACCCATGCCCACTTTGCATTAAGGTCTGGGAAGCATACCCAGTTCTTTATCAATCATTCCTGTGGGTATAGATAAACAATAAGCAGCATCAAAAGCCCCCCAATTTAAGAAGGACGGGAAGGTCCTTGAATGTGTCCACAGAAGGGGAACAAAGCTGATGAAAAGGCTGGAAGGAATGTCCTAAAAGGAGCGGCTAAGGACTTTGGGCTTGTCTAGTTTGAAGAAAGAAGTCTGAAGGGCAACCTCACTGCACTCTACAGCTCCTTGAAAAGAGGAAATGGGGAAGGAGGTGCTGAGCTCTTCTCTCTGGTATCCAGTGATAGGGTGCATGGGAATGGTTCAAAGCTACACTAGGGTAGGTTTAGACTGGACATTAGTAAGCTTTTCTTTACCAAGAGGGTGGTCAAACACTGGAATAGGCTTCCTGGAGGAGTGGCTGATGTCCCAAGCCTGTCAGTCTTTAAGAGGTGTTTGGACAATGCCCTTAATAACATGCTTTAACTTGGTCAGCCCTGAACTGGTCAGGCAGTTGGACTAAATGATTGCTGTAGGTCCCTTCTAACCGAAATATTCTATTCTATTCTCTTCTATTCTATTCTATTCTATTCTATTCTATTCTATTCATAAACAACAATGCAGAAACAGTGCAGTGCATAGATGACATGTGTTGCAGCAGACTGCCAGGAGACTGCCTGCTAACTTTAGAAACATTGTGTGTTCATACCAAATGTCTCTGGATGTAGAAGTTGTTTCAGATCTTTCATTATGGTTAGTGCCTCTTTTTCGTTACTTTGCTTTCTCAAGTGTCAGAGACTTTTGCAATGGACATGCTTAATATATCCCTCTCAGAGAACTGTATGAGGATCAGCTCAGTTCTGTATGACTGTTATTTCCCTCTTTTCTTTTTTTCTTTTTTTATAGATCTGGGAAAATGCTTTGAAGAATTTTGGAACTGCAAAAATAGGTATTCTAATATGTTTGGGGATCCTAGAAATAACAATACTGATTTTAAAATGTTTCTAAACTAATTCTATGTGATTGCTGCATGACTTCAGGTTTATCATTGGAGATCAATGACTGTTGATTGTTTGGCTGACAAAGTACTCTGTTCTATTGATGTGATTCATCATTCTTGCATATTAACTGTACTTTGAGATACATAGCATATCAAACAGTCCTTAATTATATGCATAGATGCAGGCAAACCAGTCAGCTATTTAATGAAAAATATTGCTTCAGTTCTGCTTTCACAATCTCTTTCTGCAACCTAGTTATTTGTTATTTTGTCTTGCCACCTGACACAGAAGATCTGACATGATTCTTTGATGAAACCTTTCTGTGTTATTGCATCATCACGCACAGGCCACAGCCGCAGACCAGCAGGTGTAGAAAGTGTCACCAAATGATACGACCTAAGATAGAGCTAGTATATCCCTCACTCGGAGCTGTGACACAGGGAAGTCCTCTGATATACCTTCCAGAAAAACATGTGGTAATCATACGGTAACATGGGAATGGTACTGCATGGTAAATCCAGATCTTCACCTTTAAAAACATCTTCCCTGGTTCTTCTTATGCAAGAAACTATAGTGACGATTTCTGTCACTCTCAGTGAAACAGGAGAATCAAGAGACATGGCAGGTTTACACCTTTTCCCTTCCACATTCACCCTAGAGCTCATTTCAGTACCCTTTCACAGGTGGTTATGTAGCTGCACTGGTTCAAACAAAACTGTTAACTCACCTGTTTTGTGTCAAATGCCTCTCCTCACTGCACATGTGGATAGTCCATGTCCTTCAACTAAACAGTGGTATTTTCCTTTCCTGCTTCACTCACTTCCCACTACTTTCCTGCCATGTGACTCACACAATTGCACAACTGCAAGGCTGCTGCACAAGCGTTAGAAGGGACAAGGCATCCAGCTCTCAGTCAGCACATTTTCTGGTAGTCATTTCAAGGTAATTAATAACGACATTAGCCCAGTAGTAATGATTTTAGAAAGTTTTTTCTTGTTCATCTCAGCTGTGTCAGAACCAAGATTGGGGGGGATGAAAAAGTTTGCTCCTCCCAGCCACAGTTCCCAAGATGCTACAACCCAATGGCAAAACTGCTCCTTTCTTTTGAAAACACGTCTTTCATCTACCTGTGTCAGGAACTCTCCTTTCTTTGGGAGAAACTACTTATCCTCAAAAATACATTCTAGTCTTAAAACCATCCAGAAAGCATAGGAACATTATTAAATGGTACAGAAGTAAGGACTGACCTGGATTATAACAATTAGTTTACATAAATACTGGGTTACTTCATAAACACTTGGAAAATGTTGCTGTACAAGAAAAAATAAAAGAAAACTTGCTGCCTATATCCTGAGACACTGCTAAGAATGGAGATACTTACAGACATCCACTCGCTGGAGGTTTCTCATACGGATAATCCTCACAGTCAGTAGGTAGCAGGGAGAGGATTCTATCTGGAGAAGAACAGCAAAAAATAGAGTACAAATAAGCCTTTCAGTGGGAAAAAATATCAAATGTGCAGACTAATCAAGCGCTACAAAGCAATAATACCATTGGTAAAAATTGTGTCAACCATTTCACTATTCTGCAGATGAGAATCTGTAGTGTAAGCTTCTGCTATTAAAGAAGTTTGTGGTTTTTTGTTTGTTTTTTTTTTGGCTGTTGCTCCGAGTTGTATGGTCCATCACACCAGAAAAGAAAGGGATACATCCCTGTCAAATGCTACTGCATGTGAGACACTCACAGTCCCCCCTTACTCTGAAATTGCAAAGTTGAGCTCTACAACATAGCTACAACAAGTCTCTTGAACAGGACAGATGCACTGGCAAGCACTGTGATCATAGAATCATAGAATCATCCAGGCCAGAAAGGACCTCCAAAGGTCATCTAGTCCGATGCAGGGACACCCCCAACTAGACCAGGTTGCCCATGGCCTCATAGAGCCTCACCTTGAATACCTCCAGGGAAGGGGCCTCAACCACCTCCCTGGGCAATCTGCTCCAGTGTTCCACCACCCTCAGAGTAAAGAAATTTTTCCTAATATCCAATCTAAATCTGCTCTTCTCCAACGTAAATTCATTGCCCCTCATCCTATCACTTCAGGCCTTTGTAAACAGAATCTCCCCAGCTTTCCTGGAGGCCCCCTTTAGGTATTGAAAGGCTGCTAGTGTGATGGAGTTGTCAAAATACCAGCAGTCTTGATCAAAGTTGCAGTCAATCCCCTTAGTAACCACCCATGAGGTCCCATCGCATTGAAAAGAGAACTGTGGAGATTATTTCTTGACACTGACTCTCCCAGCATAAACCCGAAGTACTGCTCTCAGAGAGTTATTTTTACCTTCTGTTTCTAAAACACGGATTTCTCTTTTTTTCATTTACAATTGTGTGGGGAAAACAGTAACAATACCTTGAGCTTTTGTAAATCACAACTATGAGACAAGCCAATGACTGAGAATTGTTTCCAGAGGATTTAGGGGGTAAGGAATCGAGTATGGATTTCCTTTGGGGAAAAATAAAGCACAATATGCCCCTCCAAAAAACCCTAAAGATTGAAAGTGTTTAACTTCCTTTAGTCCCTTTGAATGTCTCAGCCATAACCTTCTAAAAAACAAGTCTTTCCAGATTTTATGACTGCAGGGACCTCTTCCTATTTATTATTAGAGGATAATCAAGTTTCCTTCTTCTAAGGAAGGTGATTTCCTGCTGGATTGTTCCATAAAGCTGTCTCTGGTTTAGTCCTATCTACAAAAGGCTACTCTGACAAAGCCAATAAATAAATCAGCATTTCCTGTTGCTGTGACACAGAGTCATTTCCTCACACTCCTAGAAACATTTCCACCTGCATAAGTGGTTACAGCAGAGCCCTCCACATCATTCTTTTTGACAACTGCTATTTTTATCAACTGATTTCCTCTCATTCAGGAGCATCCTTCTATTTCTATAGCACTTCAGAGACTTCCTAGAATGACTATAAACAAGCATGCAAAATAGATGTTAGGGCAGATAAAGAGAAGCTGGAAGAACCTTACTTAAAACAATATGTGTACTGTTGCCAATTATTTTTTTTAAGAGAACAGAGCAAAAAGGGCTTTATTTTCAAATGGGAATACAATTATGCCTCATTTGTCACAACAAATTACTTTTTCAGTGTGTATTTAAAATCCTCCATTCTCTCTCCTGACACATCGTATTATGCTAAAAAGTTTTTGCTGAGATCTTAAAAAGGGTCCCTGCCTTCACCCCTCCTGTATATGCCTCAATAATTCTTTGTTTTCTTCCTTTTTAGTACTTCTTAATGAAATTCACCCTCAGTGAGTCATCTGCCTTCCATTTCAAGTATCCTCAAAAGAAAAAAACCCTAACAGAAGCTGCAAAATTTACAAACAAATGATGGAGAGGTACATCCTCAAAGCAAGGACCCCATGCAAGGATACTGGTTCACATTTCAGAAACAGTATAGCTACATTAATACAGTTCTCCACCCAGTTAATTAACTCTTCATCTCAGCTGGGTAATTAGCAAAGGTGGATCACCACACTCACATGTTAGGAATGAGCTTGAGCACCTCAGGATATGCCCTAGAAGGCAGAAACTCATTGTTGGGAAGGATTTGCATAAGCACAGGGCAATTCTTGCAACCATTTATCTCTGGAGATTGCACAGGGTGCGGCCAGCTCCTGGAAGAGCTCCAGCTACACTTCCTCAGACAAGTGATATTGCTTGAGTGAGAACCGATGGATTCAATATTTGCAAAGCAGTTTGAGATTCTTGGATAAGATACATTAAGGAATCGTTGTGGTTTGGGGTTTTTTTAATGATTATAGTACAGTTTCTGCCACTCAATCACCTGCCTCCTGGTTCCCACGTAATAACTTCCTAAAGTCTTAGTCAAACTTCTCCATCTAGCATGGGGAAATCAGTTCGTTAGTTCTCAGAGATGCGGGTTCCACAGAAAGACTTCCTGAAGTTTCACAAGAAAAATCAGTGGCTTCACAGAAGCTACAGAAACAAGGACCTGTGATTGCACTGTAGGAAAGGCAGATGTTATCAGCCAGTTGCTCAAGGAAGAGGCAGCAGCCAGGCACTGGCCATGCTGGCAGCCCCTGCACCTGCTGGTGGGTTTGGCAAAGGCAACATGGAGAGCAGAAATCACTCCGTGATCGGGCCTTGCTAGTTCTATTGCTCCCAGGAAGATTTGCTATTTTAATTAATTCCAGGGCATACTAAATGAAAGAAATGCATTTAAATAGCAAACCATAACGTAACTAGGGTTATGTATACTTGTAACATTGCATAACTAGGGTACAAGCAAAGAAAGCAGCAGCTGTGCATGCACAAAGCAAAAGACAGGAGTTCTGTTATTCTGTTTACTTAAAACCTATTATGACTTCTTCATTTAAAAAAAAAAAAAGAAAAAAAGAAAAGGCTGCTGCTGTGTCATGATGTCCCACATACGGAGATGTTTCCACCACAGGCTGGGGTGGAAGACCCCAAGCAGCGTCCTGGCCTGAAGCTAGCAAGGACTCACAACAACAACCAATTAGCATTGTCACACTGTAGCTTTGCTTTTGATAAAATCAAGACTGATGTAGTCACTCTGTGACTGTTTCACTGATTGTCAATTTGTTGGCTTGTTGTCAGTTCTGTATTTCCCATACGGTGCTCTTGTGCAGTTCATATACATGTGTCTACAGCACAGCTGCATGGGATACAGCACACTGTGATGCCAGAGCATGAGCAGAGGGTACTCTGCTAGTTCCTTTGTACTCCCAAGGAGATAAAGTTTTGCTGTGATTTTCCAAACATTTCCATCAAACATAGAGCAAACCTCATAGTCTCTTCTTCTACCACTTCCTGCAAAAAGAATACCACAGTATGATACTTGGCATCAAGTTACTATGCTGGTGTAAGTAAAGGATTCCTCTGTTGTGTGAATGATTCCAACTTTCTCTCACCTGGGCAAGCAAGAATTTGAAACACAAAAATTTCTCTGTTATGAGTGCTCTGGGGATGCAGGCTAGCTGCATTCCTGGCAGATTTGTTCCTCTGCAGGTCTACCCCAGCCCTCTTTAAGGTCACACTCCAGAGATGTAGGTATGTGTGGCATGCATCCATCTCAAGAAACCGTAAATTACTCCACTGGTTTAGCTGCATAATACATCCTGTCACATTACAAGTGGCTGTGGAGCTTCAAAATGACAGTACTCCTTAATGAGAAAAGAGTCCATGAGACCAGAGGATGACTATTGTTCTTCACATTTTTTTACTTGCTTTTCTTTCAGTATCTTTCTTCAGCCTCCATGTTGCTTCATCTTACAGACTCTTCAAGCATGGGTCATTGCTAGTAGCATCTTCCCAGTTTGCAATATCAATGGTATGGACCACTCCACCATGCCTACTGTAGACTACCCCCGTCTTGCAATTCCGCAGCAATATAATCAAAAGTATGCTAGGTCAACGCACTTTCTAGTTTTCAGTGTTAGCTCCTTGTTTCACCACAGATGTTTGATCAGTTGGGCAGAATACGGTTGCTGCTTCCCTGAATCAGGGAACAGCTGTCCAACAACACTGGTTCAAAAGGAAGAATTTACCTTTGAACCTCCAGGGGCAGCCAACACATTCTCAGTCTTGATTGTTGCCCTTTTTAGATTAGTATTTATTCCAAAGAAATAATAAACTAACAGAAAAACAATACAAAGATCCTGAAATTAGTCTTCAGTGTGTGTGATGAAAACTATATCATCACCAAAACCCAACTGTCCTCCAAGTAGGTCCTCAGCTGTTGCTTTTCTACATTAAATGTGAAATGCCTTCCATCTGATCTTGTGAGGAGGTGGCATCTGTTGTGCTGGATGAAAAATTGTGACGAGTAAGCAGAGAAAATCATGTGCCACAGTGTGCTGGTACCATTAACTGTTTCGGTGCAACCACACTGCATGCTGTTCCAACAAGCCACTGTGCAAAGATCATATGAGATTCAAAGGTACCTTGAGGACAATCAATTTACTTTTTTAATGGTTGAAAAAAAGCTATTTCTACACACCAACCTAAAAAAAAATTGTGTTCTCTATGAAAGCCATGAAAAGAGCTTCCTTTCCACTCACACATTTTTCCCAGTGTCACACAATAACAATGCCTCTAGCCATTTCTATATCATCTACAAGCACAGCAGCCTTTCTGGCAAAGATAGCTTCCTTGCCTTAACTAAGGTCCCCCCTGCATTCCTGGCATGGAGAAGCATTCTGTTGAGATGAAGTCACCCACAGGATGTCACCGTGGCACTCCTTTTTCATCTCCAGGTGCTAATTTAACTAGATGGTAGCCAGGGACCAAATCAGAAGAACTAAAATACTTTGCTACTGACGGGGTATCTGGAGCTGGTGGTGTGTGAGGAAGTGCCTGTCCTGAGTTGTCTCAGAGTCAGGTCTCCTTAGAGAATGTGCATCCTCAAGATTTTTTGGGGTGATCAGGATGTTTCAGCCTGTGAACATCACTCAGCCAAGCCCTGCCCCAGCCTCCTAGAGTCCATCTGCAGCATGTGGCAGGTCACCCCTCTGTGGTACATTGCCTGGGCTGAGCATGGTCAGCTGCTGTGTTTGGCCATGTCTCTGAAGCTCTTCCTCATTCTTGACAATTCCATGCTGAAAAGGGTCTGTTATAATTGCTTCCCTCCTTTACCTCCTCCAGGTGCTGGGGCTGCAGAACCTGCATCAATGGCTGTTGGGGGCTGAGGACCACTGCTGCCACTGGTTAGTTCTCACAGGCTCTGTGTTTCGTGATTTTTATGAACAACCCAACTCATAATGCCTTTTCAGCAGAATTAGCAGAAATCTTGGTTGGATATCTGTGAATTAAACACTCCCACAGCTGGACGGAAACACCTCTTTCATGCCTACGGCCACAGCAGCCCTTTTTTCAGCAGGGAAAATTTATGTGTGCCCACAAGAAGCATGAAGGACATATGCAAGGCCACAAGAACTGTGTCCCTCAGATCATTGCTTTCGCATACATCTATCCATCATGGCACTCCAAACACTTTCAAGGAATACAGCTGCGCACGTGACACTGTGCTCAAAACACATTTCCAAAAGTCAGAACTTCAAATATTCGTCACCAGGGATACTCTCAGTTTACCTCCATGGGTAAACAACCATGTCACCTCACCCTGGGGTTGCCATGGCAACAAGTGTAAGCACCAGAGAGTTGACTCTGCTCCACTCCGAAGTATGACACCCCACTTCTGCAGAAGTCAAATTTGTTATTTGACTAATATCTCAGGTTAGTTGTACAGCCCTTTCAGTGCTATTAACGTTGCCTGCAATCTTATAGTGCTTCCAGATGCTTATCACCTGGATTTTTTTTCTGATTTTGAAAAAGAGGGCCATTTAAAAAAAACAGAGAACATTCCACTGCATATTCAAAATTATATCCATATGTAAAACTGTAGCCAGGGAAATATAACAGTCCATCTGTGAAAAGACAGAGCCTCCTGCACTGCTTTGCCCTTCCCAACCAGAACAAACAGGATAGAAAGAAACTAGACTGAGGGTTGACACTCATCACACCTAATTCCAGGTAGCTGTAAAATAGGTGTTTACATCTGACAACTGTTAGGCATTTCTGGAGTCTCATCCTAAGGCAAACATTACCACCAGACATGCATCACGCCCTGAAAAACTCTATTTCTGACTATGGATTCTCAGAGGATTCTAGAGATCTGTCTCAGACACAGGTATTTTACATCTTTGCTGTCAAATGTAGATAAGAAAAACCATATTTCAAAGTTATGAACTGTTGGGAAGTGGCCTTCTTCGACTTTACAAGGTTCATTTTGGAATGCTGGAGCATGTCATTTCATCAGTCTGTGTTTTAGGCATCCCCAAACCACCACTTGGCATGGCAGTGGAGACACCTGGGCTTAAAACAGCTTCTGCAGCTGAGTAGAGCTGCTGCTGGTGCCACCCTCCTGCAAGAACCAAGGGGCTGGAGATGGCTCAGGAGTTGTTGCCTCCTGCCTTTCCAGTTGCTGCTGAGCCCAGGGCTGGAGCTGCTCCTGACAGCAGGGACTCCATGCCTTGCACAAGCAGGGACCCAGCCCTCCCACCAGCCTCAGCTCCTGATGCACATGATAGAGACCCACCAGTATCAGAAGCAGCAGCTGCAGCCTCCTCCTAGCCTCACCATGCAGCATGGCAGCTCCTCACTCGTCCCATGATCTCAGGAGCTGCTTCCAGCTTCCAAAACCAAGCAGAAGCCGGAGCTCCTGCTTTGCAGAAGGGTAAGAGCTTATCCTGCCTCTCTTCTGTTAAAGGGCTGATGTTCTTCCAGCTGATGTTCCTTGCAAGAGAAAGGAGCCCTTGCCTGGCAGGGAAATGATGTACCATTTGACCTGTGTATGAGGCATCTAACCCTTGTTAAGACATGGCTCAAGCTGAATTCAGAACTATGCCTCAAATTTTTCCTCTCCCTTTCCCTCACATTAATGGTATGAGACCTGCTGCAATCCTGAAGTATTTTAATATAAGCACTGATGTCTGAAATACCAGAGCTGGCTCTGCCTGCTGCTTTAGCATGGGGCAAAGTACCAGCCAAGACCTGAATAATACAGATTTCTTAATGCCGATAAAAATCAGCATGTTGGCATAAAAGCACGTGCAGTTGCTGTGGTATGTTTCTAGCAGGTGATTCCTCTTAGCAAGCAGAGACCCTCCTTTTTAAGTCTTCTGGCAATTTCAGCAATGAAAAAATTACATTTCAGAAAAACTGAGCAGAATAGAAGAATATGTATGCATCGTTCATTTAAACACATGACATGCTGCAGTAATCAAGATAAGATCATGCAAGTGCATAGGATAGAGTGCTATATTTTGATCATAGAAGAAAAAATGGTGACTATGTAACCAGATGCAAGAACAACAACTCAGTCCATCACTAATGGATTGTCATGAATTTTTGGAATTTTGAAATGTGAAAAATAATCCTTTAGTAAGACACAGGGGCAATATAGCGGTCTAGAAGAAGGTCATGGTCCCAGGCACATAAGATAATTCTTTTGGTTCACTACTGTCACACCTGCCCCCTCAGAATGTCATGACCCTTAAATTTCTTTGATCAAAGCCTATATCCTGAGCAGATAATGGAAAAACAAACACATCACTGTGTGGGATTAAGAAATAGAGACAAGAAGTTACCTGTCATATACATAATTATCATAGATAATTATAACCCAGGAGTTCAAATCTTTTTGCTTTCTCTCATCATAAAGCACCTTAGCTCATCACGATAAGGTTCCTTACCCCTTGTAAGGAGCTGACATTATACCAAAGATTGATCAATTCATTGTTTTTCATCCTGTTTTTAATATCTACGAAATTCTTCATCTTGTACATGGTTCAGGATTTCAGTATGTCCACAGGCCAGAGATACCAGACTTTGTAAGATAAATATTTGCAAGATGAAATGCCACAAAGAACCAAGACTGATACAATATCAGAGAAAATGCAGTATAATTTTCTAATGACACTGTTTAGGATTAGGTTTGTTAATTTTGGTTTTCTGTTTGTTGTTTTTGTTTTTAAATAAAAATCACAATACTGGGCAAACACAAAAGCTAAACTCTGAAAAGTGGATGTGGAAAAGTAAAAATACTGCAAGTGTGAAGAAGAATTTGTTTCAATTTCTTGGTACCTAAATTGGACCAGGACTACTTAATAACTAGCTTATCACAAAGCTCACCTGTCTGCCTGTTTACAGTGTTACTTCAGCTTCCAATTAAAGCTCATTTTCAGCTTCATTCTGTTTCAGTATAACTTGTCTGCATGGATTATGATGCGAATTTCCACAGAATTATCTGGCTCAGAAGCAGACACTTCTTGGGACAACGTTGTTACACAAGTCACATTTAAATTTCTCTAATCCTGACAGATTGGAAACAATACCTGTACTTACTGCACAGACAGTGAAGTAGCAGAATGAGAAATCCTACCAAACCCAGTAATTTCTAAATAAAATTGACCCATGACAGACCTTCAAACACAAGAAATAGCTCTTGAACATACAAGTGTCACTTCTTTCACAAAATCCCGTTAGAGTTTTTTTCTGGTCAGCACAGAAGTGGTGAAAAATCAACGTTCAATAATCCAGGACTCCCTCACAAATCACTAAGGGTAAAGATTGCACTGCAGGAGCCATTACAGCAGAACATGCATCACTCTTACTTTTGGCTCTTACAAAAATATTGTGGAACAGAAAGGTCACCAATGGATTTCTTTTACAAGTGAGGGCTTAAAACAATAAATATCCTGCACGTTCTTAATAAAACATAACAGAGAAATACAAAATATTCTGAAAATTGTAAACATAAGGTGAATAAAAACATCTAAATAAACTTAAGGGCGTTTCCCTTATAACACTCAAACTGGTACCATCATCGTTTATCTACCTGAGCCTTCTCCCCTTTTGAGCAAAACAAAACCCTCAGCCCTATTTGGCTGGAAATCCTCTTGTTTGTAATACCTTGAAATCACCTTCGTCTGGTACAGCACTTCCTCCGTTTTCTTCTTTCGGTTGACCATCTCCCCAAAAGTCAGTGTCTGACTCTCCATCCTGAAGAAAGAAAGAAATTTTAAAGGATAACATTAAAACAACAACAGCAGCATTATCAGGGTAGATAATTAATTCCTACTTGCAATAACTTACGCTGAAACCTCAGTCAGAACAGCAGTTGGTTACACCCAGCTGTGTTAGAGTGACTTCAGTTTTTTCATTCTGCCACCATGTGGTTCGGCACACGCTGGTACAAAATCAACGCCAGCAATACCCTCTCAAAAGTGAAGGAAAGGAAGGAAAAGCCATTTCACCTGTGAGATACCCTAAAGGTGCCTCTGCATTTATTCTGTGAATAAAGTTTTCAAATGTGGTCTTCTGGAAATCTCCTCCTGCTCTGAGGAATATTACGTCTCAGTTTTAAAAACGCTAGAATCTTTACTCTGGGTTTGAACCCACAGCATGAAACACGTTGCAATTACAAAATTTTAAATCTAAGATTTATTTTTTATTCAGGAAACAGAGGTTCCAAAATACAGTGCAGGGTGCCCCCTTTTGAAACATTGTAGGAAAACACCATTAAAAAGACAGTTCCTATTTAAAAATGTCAAAATGTTTCTGTTCCTGTTTCCAGAGTACTTCCTGAAGTGATGTGCCTTCATCCAATCAAAGACCACACAGAACAATATATAACATACTACACTTAAAATTAAATGTAAATCTTGAAATTACCCACATGGAAAATTCAGGACAAATATGAGAATACAGAAATAAAATTCAATTCTCTGTCCTCACCCCTTTTCCAATAACAGAAAACGAGGTTGTCACATTAATACATGCGTCAAAATTTTGGTATGGATACAGAAATATTAAGTTTTTTTAAAAGGTAGCATTTAAATGTGGAACAAAAAAGATTTTTTTAAGTTTGGTTCTAGATTCAGGCTCCCAAATTGTCTCCATCCCTGTTCATTTTTTCCACTTTCTCTTATTTCCCTGTCCCCTTGCTACCCTGAATTCTCTCATTTTGCCTATGAAGCTGAGATCTTTGGCTCCAGTGAATTCAGGAGGATTTTTGCTACTGATAGTCACAAAGACAGCATTTTACCTTAAACTCCCTCAGTCAGAGACATTGCTGTCTAGTCCCATCAGACAGTAAATTTGTACGGTAGCTTGTACATAAACACAGTCACAAAGCAGGATTTTGGTTTCTGTCAAATGTATGTCAAATACAGTGGACCTTAAGAAAACATTTAAAGTAATTTTCTTACCTTTGGTGGATATGATGACATCATGCCCTTCCATGGTATCATGCCCTTCCCTGGCATTGTGCCTTTCCCTGGAATCGTGGTCTTCCCTAGCATTGTGCCTTTCCCTGGAATCGTGGTCTTCCCTGGCATTGTGCCTTTCCCTGGCATCATGGTCATCTCTGGCATCGTGCCCTTCCCTGGCATTGTAGTCTTCCCTGGATCGATGTAATAGAGTGCTTCTGGCACCTCCACGGGCAGGACTTCCTCAGACATGGTGGCAGGATTTACTCCTGTAGGAGTCAATGACAAGTTATTTTATAAAATGACCTGAGGCCCCACCCATCTCATCTTTATAAGTAAAGGACTTCCCTCCCATTGCAGAAGTCAGTGGAGCGCCAAGGATGACTGCTCCAGGGAAGGATTTGACAACAGCCAAAAGAGATGCAGTATCTTCCTCTGGTTGGGAACCTCTCCCAGCCTGGCCTTGCCCCTTGGCTCCTGCACTGCTGCCATCCTCTTTCTGTGGTGAGCAGAGTCCTGGCCCATCTTGCCAAGCAGAGGAGAAATACAAAGGGCACCACTGCTGGAACCTGCTCCTTCAAATCCAGCTCTTCCCAACCTGCAGCATGGCGACTGCCCTGAGCAGTGAACAACAGCAGCTCCTGTGTAGGTGAAACTGAGCCCTGGAAAAAGTCTCTATGTGTAAATAACTGTGTCCACTTTGTAAATATCTGTCCACTTTGTTCAAAGCCTCCATATAGGCAGGAGGACTTCACCTCACTGCCTGAAAAGAGGTGGTGCCTTGAGCCACGCAGTTACCCCCTTTGGAAAGGGCCACCCCCACTACCTGACAGGTTACTGCATGGACCAGCAGCTCCCAGCTCTTCCTGGGCTGCTACTGTTTCTTCTTCTGGGGAAGCAAGTCCAAGGTGGAGGCTGGATGTTCAGTTTGTGGAGGTGAGCAGTAGGCATGGGAGGTGAGTGGGGACAGAGGCTAGCGGCACCACATTGTGTGCAATAAGATGATCAGGCTAAAAGGAGGTGGACATTTGCAAGGGTCAGCAGAGATCTTGAAGTCAATGCCGATGGCTACAAGCATTAACCAGGACTACTCCTGCACCTGGCAGTACCTTAAATTTGTCCAAAAAGGCAAGGAAATGTATGTAATAGCTGTGAAAAACAATTAAGATTTATGTTTTCATGCATTTTCCAGAGAAAGACAACTCAGCTTTACACAACAACTGCAGAAAACTCATGTCAAGATGAATAGAATATAGGATCCAGAGGTTTAGTTTTGTTATTTTTATTATTTTTATTTTACAGAGATCTTGTTCTACTAAGAAGAATGAACAGAAAAGCACATTAACATCTCCGGGCGTACCCAGTGGAAATTACCATCTTCAAACACAGGAAAACAAACAAATAACAAGCTAGCATCTCCAATAACAGCAGGCTGTGTCATAGCATCTGCATTTCCAGCATGAAAAGTAGCTGTGCCCACACTTGAAGTATAAGAGCATCTTTTGGCCTCAGGTCATGGACATTCTGAGCTGCATCCTGGAGAACTCCTCTTGCAGCTTAATTCAGAGAACAATCATTCATCATCTTTTTTTTTTTTTTTTTTTCATTCTCACCAGAAGAGAAGACCTGCCTGGCCTTGGAAGACCTGCCATGGGACACTAAAAATACTGGTATACTTGTTATTAGAACAGGTCGGATAGCTCAAGGTTGGTCAGTCCAGGGGACCATTAGCATAAGTGATGATATTCACCTAGAAACCCCTCTAAAGATGATGAATTTCAAGAAAGTTGAGATCCCCTGTCCTCAAGGAAACACATGAAGAACAGTAGGTAGATTCTGAATTCAGACTTCCAGGTATGCAGAGTTAATTCCACGTTATATGCACACTTGGGCATCTGGAATGATCTGTACCACCTTCAGCTAAATCAAGGTATTCTGCTTCCACCTGAGTGACTCCACAGGGAATGCCATAAAGGAAGAAAACTCACTCATTAACATTAAAATTCATTAAAGGCTCTCATTAACAACTGAACTAATGTTATCTAATTTAAAATCTGAATGTGCAAAGCTGGGTAGTCTCAATTTGTGAAATAAAAGAAGATTTTATTTCATATTTCAGTAATTTAAGGATAGATGAAGCAAAATAACCTAACTGCTTCACAGACCTAATCATAGTTGTCCTGGCAGCAAAAGCACACTACTCTCATTCTTTAGTGCTTGCTAGACTTCATACACCCTCTAATACTTAGGTTTCTTATTCACACTACAACCCAGTTAGTATAAGCATAAATCACTTGCAAAAGGCACCTGACTGCAAACATGGGCTGTGGAGAAACCAAGCTCCACAACAAACTTAACATTTTCCAACATGTTCAAATATAGCCTTATGATTGATCACAGTCCTGGACTGGAGTGAAACTGCTAATAGCCAGTGTCTCCCTAAATGCCTTGCAACAGTATATGCTTGCCTAGCCTTCAAACAGGCTGGGCAAAATGGGCTTCTGATTTCGGCAAGCCGCAGATTCAACCAGGACTGTCTGTGACTGCCTCACTGCTCTCAGTTGTATAGATACCTCCACAGGAAAACCAGCACTGGAAAGTAGAGTGGAATGGACATTCTGACTCAGCTACATCCTCTTCCCGCAGGAGGAATGGTGTCTTAGACCATCACTCCTGAAGTTAGTGAAGGAAGGAGATGTGGAGCAAGAGGCAGGGTCACCACTGCTGTCTGTCATCTTACCCTAGTCACAGGCAAGAAAGAATCTTCTGGAAAATTAGTTTTAAAGAGTCGTTAACCAAAGAGTTTGAAAACACTAGAATATATTCTTTTTAGGACAGGATGATCACACAGAGAAAAATGTGCTCACAGTTAAATTCTGTCTGTTTCTTTCACGTTACAGTTACTGATGCACTGAATAAAGCCCAGCACTTACCATACTCGTCTTAGAGCAGCCTAATTGAAGTGGAGATTTATGCTCCATTTTATGTCTATCAGATTTTATGCATATTGCAAATGTAGAGTCCTCAATGATTACCTGTAGAATGAGAAGGTCCTCTGTGCCTGGACTTGTCTCTGTGGGATGTTTTCCGTACTTGGATTAGGCTTTCCAGGAGTACAGTAAACTAAAAGAACAGTTCTCCAAGGTTTCTGAATCACTGCTCACCCTCTGCATTTCTGCAGACTACATACAAGTTTATCATCTCCTCATGAGCTGGAAACCATCATGAGGACCAGTATATGCTTCCTCCCATACCCTAAACCAGCTGTAGGTTACAGGCTATCACCTCCTGCACCCGCAGCAGTTATGGACCAGAGCTTAAGTGTGACCAGAAAAGGTATTTGTTAAGTCTTTATGAAGGATTTTCTTAATTATATCATCTGTTAAATCTCAAAAATAAACTACATCATATGTTTACAAAGTAGATACCAAACCAAAACAACTGCAGCTTCAGGAGGAATTTGGAACATGGCTTACTTTCAAGACTGGTTGGAACAATTTTGGATGCCAGGCAGCTAAGTAGCAGAAACAGAAATATTAAAGAAACAGCTATCAATTGCTCAAATGCTTAAAAGTGCATACTAGTATATATAGAAACTAAATCTCCTTGCGTCAACCTCAAAGGATGCTCCATTACCTAAGCAGAGAAAGGAAATATGAGCAGAGCAAATATTTCATAACTTTACAACTAATTTACAGATTACTAGTTGAGAGAGAAAAGGGTGCAATAAGCAGTAACTGGAAGGAAAAGTCATAGTGCTAGGGGCTGAGGGACTGTTTTTACGCAGTGTTTAAGGGCAAATAAAATAATAGAAAGCTGGGAGCTAGAGAGTGCTCACGGTATGCATATCAGGCATCTGTAAACCCAGAGCAGTCAGAACCTAAGCAGAAGAATTTAATGTCATTATATTTTCTGGATTAGGGTTTTTAGCTTGCTATTCTTTTTAATGGAACAGCCTATCAAGACTACTTTGAAGAAAGTAGAGGAGGGGTATACCTTTATCTCCATTTTAAATGTTTGTCTCCACCACCTTTTCGTTCCTGATTTTTTCTTTCTTGTCTTCTTTCCTTTCCCTGCCATATTTTCTTTCTCAATGGCTTCTTGGCTCTCCAGAATAACCATTTCCTTCCTTTGTCCATCTCAATACCACATAGCTACGATTCCGCTTTTCACTTATATTTGGGTATTATACAACTTTTTTTTCCTTCTCCTCTTCCTCCCTCGCTTACTTTTTATACTATCTGTTTTCTTAATCTTTCCTCTCTTTCTCACATGTCTTCTCTGTGCTGCAATGGTACCTCCAGAAACTTCAAGTCTGAACAATGGAGGTTTGGTCATATTTGGAACAAGCATGAATCCTACAAACGTTAGGGCAGATGGGATCAGGCCATAGCATCTGGTTGAGACATCCAACCTCATAGAGGAAAGGGGATAAGCGACAGTGAGTTGAAGGGAGTGCAAAAGAGACCTCAGGACTTGAGGAGAAAGAAGCAGGAGACATGACAAGACATCACAGAGTTTTCATATGAAGAGCTGGAGGGGTGGGAGGAGTGTGGGGAAGTGCCTTATGAACTCTGCAGCAGTGCTGAGCTTCAGTGGGAACCCTGCAAGGGACAGACTTTCAGGAGGAGTTCAAAGGTGCAAAAGTTCAATGGTATGAAAGATACACAGCTCTCACCATTGCTAGCTGTTGACCCGAATATAATAATTAGTGCATGAGGAAACCAGCCCTGCTGGAAATGAGGCCCTGGTGGTCACCTCTAGGATATTATCACTGTAGTTAAGATAGTGGGATATTGCACATACATAGCAGAGTGAACACGTGAACAGGTTTCAGCACAAGGTTTCCCAGAAGGGAGTCCTGCTCTACCATCCATGTTCTCCCCAATCCACCATGGCAGACACATTTCCCTTCATTCATGTGATGCAACCTGGAGTCCTACAAATGAAGAGCTCGCTTCACTCAAACTGTTTGCAACAATCTTTTATTTGATCACTCTTTGGGATACAGAACAATGTAAAATGGTGCTACAACCACCCCACTAACTTTTGCTTCTTCAGGGGCACTTGCCTGACAGGACTGTCTGAGTACCCACATGCCTCATGAGGGGTTCGAAAACCCCACTGCTGCTTTCCTTTGGTTCCTATGGGATGACTCACCTCACTGAGCTGCCCAGTTCTCAGTACACCTTTGTGATAATCGGAAGGGTTGGGGCAAAGGTGCAATTGCATGCTAATCCCTTCACTTACCTACAGATAATGAATAGGTAAAGAAGGAAAAGCCAGACACAGAAAAGATGCAGAACATATTCATTACAGTTAAGGAGGTCACCGTGTTAGTGTTTGTAGCTCCTATTACCACAGTTACCAAGAGTTCAGTCTTTTAAAACACTTCGGAGAGTCACGCTAACTCCTGTCGGTGCTAACATTGTGATACAGCGTGGGCTGGGATTTTTGCAGTTTCCTCCCTTCAAGGGATAATTCTGTGAAATTACTCCTATTTTCTGTAAAAAGGGACACTCCCAACCTGCAAAACCAAAAGAGCTTTTAAATGCACACATCTGGAGCTGTCACCTACATTCTTTCAATGCCTCAGTACAGCCCAGGGGCTGAGCATGAGAAACATACCCCATTAGCAGCTGAGCCAGAACAAAAAACGCCAGAAGGAAAAATCACACAAAGCCTCCATGCTGGCCTGCAAGAACTGACAACTAGGATCTTCTGCAAGTGTTCTGCAGAATTAATTAATAAATTTAATGGTAAAAAGTAAGCTGAAACCAGCAAATTAACCAACCCCCTAAGTCACAAACAAAGCACCTCTACTAAACACACAACAGGAGTGCTGACTGGATGGGAATCAGGAGAACAGGCTGGTGCTGAGGAGCAGTCACCTGGGACACCTCTACCAGAGGGGAAGGGACCTACCAGAAGGGAAGAAACCAATTACAGAAGGCATAATAGGACTGGTATTCCCCTCAACTCAAGAACATTAGCTATGTATGAAGGCCACCAGTGTCCCAGGAAGACAGCTGGATGGAGGATTAAGAGAGGCCTTTTTAAGGGTTTACAGTAACACAGAATTTAGGTATTTTTAGGGTCACAGCAAGGACCTTGCTGTGGGACTCCGGTGGCTGTGGGTGTATCTGAAAGAAGAAAGTCATGTAAGCCTGAGGATTGCAAGGGGAGAACTGAAAAGAAGATCCAGTTCTTGTCAAAAAAAATTGCCATGTTGAAGGCACCACCAGGAGCTATAATGTGGGCCTGCCCAGACTGCTGGCAGGTGGGATGGGTGCAGCCCCTAGAGGGTACAGCAGGGCAAGGGATGCCTTATAGTGGCATACCTGGAATAAATGGTGCTCCTCTCTGTTAAAAAGAAACCAACAAACAAAAACACAGCAAGGGAAGCAAAAGGTACAGTTAAGGGCAGGGTTGGGAAGAGAGGGACAAGGTTCTTGAAACCTGGTGTCATTGACAGCCTTGGATGGCAGCTCTTGAATATGCCTAAAACAGCAGCTGGAAGATGGGTAGGTGGGAGAAGTAGCAAATGCATGTGTCACCCCAAATGGGTTTGCCATAATGATATACAGAGAAGGCTGGGAGGGAGTTACATCTAGGGCAGAGGAGAGGAAATGCCGAAAGGGACTGTGTGACTCAGCAGCAGAGATCACAAAGAGGAGCCCTGGATGAGCACAGACAGGTAAACAGCCATTTCAGCACACTGGAGGATTGAACCACGGTTGCAAATTGGATGGAGTCGTGAGGGTCTGGGAAAGCAGCTGAGGTAAGGACACACCATCCCTAAGGTGATGAGGTCATTGGAGGTGAGTGTGGGAGACTAGAGAAGACAAAGGCTTAAAGCTGTAAAGGAATACTTGAAGGAAGAGAGAGACAAGGAAAAAAAAAAAAGAGAGAAAATATGATAGTAGGAGGGAAAAGACATTTCAGAGATTCATATTTCATTTTGCATTAAAAATTTCTTTTCTATTTTGGCTGCGATTGCATTATTCATAGCTCTCTGTGTGCCAATACATTTTACTTCAGCACAGACAGGTTACTGCCTTTCATTTAAATTTGAGGTAATTAAGAGCAGCTGATACTCACCGAACCATTATATCTTTTTTCAAGATTAGTATCTTTGTTGTAATGAAACAGGTCTACAGAGTATTTGCATTATTAAAATCCTTCATAAAGCTAATAGTTATTTTGGTCTTCATCTCAAAAATAAGCAGTTTCAACAAATTGCCTTGTGCTATTTATAACAGACCATCTCTTAGTAGATTGTCCGTATAGTAGACCATCTGTGGATTGTATACAGTCAGAGACCAAAGTCATGCAATTACCCATTAATTAACCATGGATATCAGCGTAAAGCACTTAGCTTGCCTTCTTACCACAAAATCTGAATGTCTTTCAGTTTTTGATGCTTTTATTTTCACAGTATCCCATCCTATAATACCAAGAAATACTATTAAACCTGTTGAAATTGATGGGTCATGGATGGTGAGCTGGAATCTTTAAATACCATCTTCAGGGAAAAACATAACCCCAGGTTAGGTACTTACACATGCACCAGAAGAGCCGATCCTGACTCACACCAGGGTTTGGCATAGTCACTTCCAAGGGATGCTCCAAGCCTAAATATTGCTGGTGTAATAAAACTTGTCAATTCATACGTACAGAAAATTTGCATTTTCCATGTGAAATCTCAGATTCTCTATGTCTTTTATGTTTAGTTTTGCATGTTATTTCCAACAAAACTGCTGACACCATAGTAAAATATGGTTCTCTTTTTTTCTTTTAAATTATCCACATTTGTTATGCATTTTTCTGTTGCACTAGATTTGGAATAAATTAAATATCTATGGCTCATTTGTCTTCAGATATAACTTCTACTAGTCCAGTAAATTTTTAAAGAATTGGTATTGCTTTCCCACATTCATGAATTTAAAAAACTCATTAATAAGACCCATATTTCCTAACTTTTGATTTACTGCATATGCAGGTATGTACACACACACCAAAAAAAAAAAAAGTGCTCACCGGCAGTAAAATCCAACATAAGTAAATACAAGATTAATCATTGTTTTGTCTGATCAGTTTATCTAGGATCACCAAGTGGTGCAGAGGAGCAACAGGCTGAGACAAGTCTTTGTACTTTCCCAAGTCTTTAGTGTTTGTTCACAAAAAGGTCTTGATTCTTCTGCAGGAAAAAAAAAGATTTGGATATCTTTCTGGAACTCAGGATGTCATTTATTTTTTATGCTGTCGTTTACGCTCTATGGCTGAATTCAAAGCCTGGAGGATCAGATGTTTGTTGTTCTGAATGTTGTAGCTGGTCAGTTCTACCAGCTTGTCAAACTCCTCCCCTGTGTAGGTAAAGCTGTTTAAGCAGTATGGGGAAAAAATGCTGGAAACATCCACGTTGCCCTGTGCCATCTCAGCAGGGCTCCGCTCCACACCTGACAGATAAAGAAAGGTTGTTGATGGGTTATAGATGTGGTCCCACATTCCTCTTTCTAGAAGGGGCACAGTGTTACTCCTTGCTACCTGGACACACGCATTTCTTTCGTGTAGAAGCACGGCAGGGGAGGGAGGGGACCATGCTAGACCATGTCTCCCATCCTGACACAACCAAAGCACAGCCAGGTGGTGGGAGGATCATGTCTGTCCCATAGCTTACCAGGCTCTTTGTATTTTCTGAAGGTGTCATTCACCAGTGGGAAAAACACCACTGTCGGCGCATCTGGGGTCTCTGTGTCTTCAAAGACGTAGCACTCCTTTAGATTCTTCTTTTCTTCTTCACTCAGTTGGATTTTGGGAAATGGGATTCCCTGCTTTAGGAAGTACTTAGAAGCTTCTTCTAAAGGCTGTATTCAGACAGGGGGGGCGGGGGGACAAAAAAAAAACAAGAAAAAAAAAAAGGATCAGAAATTCTGCCACCTCCTCAACTTTTTCCTGATGCACAACACAACTACCAAAGGCTCTTCACAAAGATCTGGGACCAGCGTTCATTCGCTGTCAGTATTTCTTCTGGCCTTTGTCTCTTGTGTGAGATATTTAGTACCAGTTATTAACAGAACAACGGTTCCAGACCCAGCCTCCAATTTGCACTCCTGATTGTTGTCCTACCTCCTCCTCATCATCAACCTTTGTCTGCAAGATAAATAAGATGTTCATGGCTGCAGGCAAGGGTGGCCTAGCTGCTTAAGACAAGAAAAGTCATGCCCCGTACCAGAGAAAAACCTGAAATGAGCAAAACGAACAGGAATCTGGAGTGGTATGGTTTTTAAATATGGATTCACAAAGGTACAAAAGTGTTGTTGACTTGGCATGGAATATTTTAAAGCCCCTAACTGTCTCAGATGCCTTAAGATTGTTGTGAAAAGTGATGTAGGCATCTGGGAGCAAACATCATCTTGATGGACATGTTAATTTAATTTTGTGGATGTGTAAGTCATTTTTGAATGTAGGATTTTTTGTTCCTGAATCTGGCTGATGCATGTGAAGATTTTAGCCTTCAAAAACTTCTGTCTTGTCCATCTACTAACAGGAATTACAGGCCAGGTTATTAGCTGGTATTTGAAACAGCAGATGTGGCATCAAAGGACAATACTTCTCCAAAATTCAGAACAAAATTAAAATCCAATTATTGTTCTAAAGACAACTGAACAAATTACTTCCAATTCAACCATATGTTGATATCTTTAGGTCAATATCACAAGACAAACAAAACAACTTGATCAGTGGTGGTACTAGTTCCACAGAAACTCAATAGTTTGAGTATAGAGTCAATTGATATATACAGATCTCAGGAACATACAGGTTTAAAAGACAGCAGTTGCCTGTTAAAAGGTTAATTAAAATAAAGGATTTGGGAAACTGATACTGGTTCTGTTGTCCTTAGGGGATTTGCCATGGTAAACCAGCATCACAGAGACTTAGGCATCTATGAAATGGGAGCTGTACACCAAGAATCCCTTTCTTCCCGAACTAGTTTCTCTATGTAAATTATTCTGACCCCTTAAACACAACTAAAAGGGCTAAAAGACAGTAGTCATTATTGAAGAAAATAATGGTCATTGCACCAATGTCTGTGATCCAGAAGAGTAGTTCAAGTGCAGGACAATATCCACTTTCCTCTCCGGCCTCATGAGTGGTGGGTAGCTGATATCAATGTATCCCGCTGTGTCTGCCAGGCACATGAATTCTGCTGTTTCTGTCAGCTGGTTGGGGAAATTCTCTAGCACAGTATCTGAAAGGAAGTATTTGTTATGATGAATAATTCACTGAAAAAGCAACATATCTGTTGTTTGGGTAATAATGGAGGAAAACCTGCCTCTTGTCTTCCCATTACTTTTACTTTCCAAGACCCTGCCACATTATGGAAGCTCAGCCTCGAGAAAGAAAAGAAAGACCTGTGCAAGGCAAAAAGGCAGAGCTCCTTCACTTCTCATGTTGCTCTTCTTCCATGGCCAATAAGCAGTAGTTGCCCTTCCCTGGAATCCAGGGACTTCTTGGAGCTGATTTGACTGAAGGAAATTTCACTACTTATCTTTAAACTTTTGTTTCCAAAGTGAAGATAAATAGTATTCATCCTCTGCCTTCTCTTCACTGATGAAAACACCAACCGCCTAGGCTGACAAAATATTAATACTCAGGGATGTTTACCTTTCCATATAGAGAAGTTTTTGCTCTGAAGGTATTCATTGTGCATCTGGAACCCCTTCAGGAAGTTGTAGAACTTTGAAACCATCACCCGCTCCGTCAGGATCTGCCGAATAATGCCCATGATGCCACATTCAGGGGTGACTAAGTAAGTCTCCAACTCATGGCTCCTGGCTGGTGAGGAAGTTTCATCTCCTTCTGAAGGGTAGAGGAGAAGAACAAGTTTTTGTTTTGATACAGTTCTTTGTACTTCTTAAAGTACCAAAAGGTATCTAATATTAGCTAGAGGAAAAAAGATCCTAATAAGACAGGGCAACATACAATCAAATCAATGTCAAAGTACAAACAAGAAGAAAATCAATCTTCAGTAAACTATATTCCATGAAAAACAAAGTCAGAGTGGCAACAAACTTCCAAAGTTGGAAAAAGAGATCTACTCCTTGATAAAAGTCTGGTAGATTCCCTGCCTGAATGTCAGGAAAGGCTGAGAATCTGGATCAGTTTATTTCAAAATAGGACCACTTTACTTCAAAATTAAACCAAACTGGCTTTGAAAAAGACATGCTGTCAGGATACCAAGACAACCAAAAAAAAGCGGAGAAAAGGAATTGTGCTAAATGACACTTCATGAGATTGGGAAGAGGGCCAATGGTTTTCTATGACAGGTGTTTATTGAGGTCAGGGTCCTGCAAAACTTCCGTGGAGAAAGTGATCAAAAGCCCATAAAACAAACTAACTACATTTGAACACAGGAAGGACAGCCAACACCTCTGGGGAGCACAGGTTTACAACAAGATCAAAGAAAATGGGAATGGCATTCCACGTGACTGATATATCCCTGGCTTCAACAACATACAAAAAGTACCATCTGCCAAGGCAGACAGAGAACACAGCTCTGAGCTGTTTGTTGCAGCATGTAGCTTCACTGATAGGCCCCTGCAAAGATGATATGTTAAAAAAACTTCAGTAGTTTAATATTTGTTGGCAAATCATCACTTGCATAAATTCAGTCCAATGCAGATTAATGGAAACAAAGTTGCCATGAATTAATTCAGAGAGGAAAACTAATTAGATATTTCTGGCAACATTACACCTTAGGGGGAAAAAAAAACAAAACCAAACAACCTGCACTACAACACTGGCCTCAGTTTTAAGATTTAAAAATCCTTCACAAAGATTTCACTCTATATGAATCCAAACATAACATTTATTTAAAGATTCAGAAGACAACAGACAAAGTGGAAATAGAAACGTAACTAACCAACATCAACAGTCGTGTGTTGAGTACACCTCATTGAGCACCTTTCTGTAGGATCTGAGGAATGCCAGGCATCCAGGAGGTTGTAGGAAAAGACATTGCTCCACAGACCTGTGCATTGGTAGAAAACAGGGCAACTGCTTTGGAAATATTTTAATGGAAAATATCTCTTTTTAAAAAAATGAACTTTTAGCTTTGGAAGGTGTATTCAGAAAGAATCAAGGTTTCCAAACTCTCACTAAAACCTGCATGAAGTTCTTTTGTGACAACCCACATTCTGTCCTCAAAGAGTTTTTAGCATTGTGCCAGTCCTTCAGCCACTGTAATTCGTTGCCACACGCAGCTATTGCCAATAAACTGCAAACCAACACATTCTGTCCTGTAAACAACTGTCACTAGAAAGTAAACCCACACTCTTTCCCATAAAATAAGGGTTTGGTCTACAAAGTATGTAATATACAAATGCATGCTCAGCTAAAGATTTGGAGACTGCTTCTACAGTCATGATTCAAGTCGTTAGAGCACAATTTGGCATATTCTGCAGAGTAACCCTCTGAAGTGAAACATCTTCACTGTCCCTTGTAAGATTTCTCTTGCCCCAAGTTCTTCTGAGTGAGACTCTCCTCCCTCTCCTTGTTGTTCTCATCCCCATAGCCCTTCTTCCACTTTTCCCCTCCCACTTAAAAGGACATCTAAAAATGCCTCCTCAGTGCAGAAATCTTCAAAAGCTCATTGAATCTTGGAAAAAGTGTTTCCTCTTTCACAGCTCTGCCACAGGGCCTGACAGGAGTTGTTACCCTTAAACTGTTGTGCTGTAACTGATAGTACATTTTAATTGCACCCCAAGAGGGCACAGTGTTTTGTATCACTAGATGGCAACATTGCTTTAACTCTCCGCTCTGTCCTTCCTAGAGACATACCCATGGCTGTGGGGTCACCCGTCTAATTCAGGTGCAGAGGGTGAGAGCACAATAGCTCAGCCCAGGCTGGATGTTTTGGGTGTGCTTGCTACCGCACTTCAGGTCTGACCACACCATTGTCGTTGTGAAGCTGCAATGGAGGCACAATGTTCTCGAAGAAGGCTCTGTAATACCGCCTAGCTCTGTATCTCCCTCCTACCTCTGATGGCCAGCACAGGGTGCTTAATGGAAAAATATGAGAAAACAGAAAGTATTACAGTATCTCTTCTCTAGCGTACTCTCCAACAGCTCGAATTTCTGGATTCAGTATTTCTAGTGCTGGTGGCTACATCTGAACTACTGTGTTTCAGAGCCACCAGTTGGACTACTAACAAGAATTGCATAAAAACTGCAAAGCTGTCTTTTGTGCAGTACTGGAAGCTACCCATCTTACTGAAATAAGGATGACAAAACCCACTGATATAATCGTGCTAGTAAAGGATTTAGAATACTAAAACTGCGAAAATACTACTGGCAGTTTAAAAAGCTACTCAAAATTTCATATGTTATAACTAAATCAGTAACAACATTGCTTCTTGTTATAAAATTATGCCATTCATAGACAAATTTGGTTTTAATATTCCAGTTTCAAAGTACAAATACTTTCCATGTGGAACTCTGCTGCTGACTGGTTCAAAACAAACCTGACCTCTTTAAGCAGCCCTGAAACTTCAGGCGTAAGAGTCACTATTCAAAACAAAAGCAACAATAAATAGTGTTATTTGATATTTCCTCTAAGTATTTTTTAGCCCATGTTCAGTGTCTAAGGAATTCAGTCAGAGGTGAGAACAACATATTCTAGACTTTGCTTCAGTCCTTCATGTTATAGGGCACTGGTTTTGATATTCAGGGTCTGTATTATATTAAAAATAAATTAAATTATTAAGGTAATCAAATTTTCCACAGTGGAGCACATCACCTTTCATGAAACAGATACGGGATTCGGGAAGTTTCTTCATCAGGCGACCCATGAAGAACTCGCTGCCAAAATTCTCTGCACGAATGAAGGCGCCATATTTTAAGAAGCCAACCTCATAAGGGGTGAACTCCACCCATTCTGCAGAGGCACAAAACAAACTCTTAAATCTCAATCCTGTCCATACCTCCCTGCAGGAAGAGCTCTGAAATGACAAGGAAGCAGCTGCAGGACAAGCTCTACCAGCAGAGCGATCACGGATAGACCTTCATCAGGGTAAGGAGTTATCGTTCAGCTGGTTTCAGCTGCTCACTCAGCAATGTTTCCAAGACTTGTTCATTCAGAACTTCCCAATGAACCCCTTCAGACAGGACATAAATGAATTTTATACCCAAAAGGGTCACCCCTAAGATACCCGATGTGTAGCTAAGGCTTTGACTTTTGAGTACCTTGACTGTCCTTCAGCATCTCCCCCAGATTTCTCTTAACCCCACAGAAGATGGGTTCCTCCCAAAGACTAGGCACAAAGCCTAGAAATGGAAGAGGAAAAGAAAGGTAAGGAGGAAAAGGAACAGTTTATGAATGTTCACCAGCACAAGGGGTTGAAGGACATGAATCATAATGCAGATCATTTGGACACCAACCAAGTCCAGATACAGCCCCATTTTACCCTCACCTTTGAACTCTGAAAGGCTGTAGTCTTCTTTGATGTTAAGGATCATGTAGATAGGTAGGGGATTCTGACCCTGATTCAATGCCTGTCGCTCATCTGAGAGTTTGTGGTTGTTTTTCTGTGAATTGACCAGAAACAGAAAGAGCAAAACCAAGGGACCCTGTTGGCTTGGTGCATGGGTTTGCAAGATTACAGCAAAATAAATGCTCATTTCCATCTTCATTTTTCTTATTCTCTCCACTCAACTTGTGTCAAGACGTATTTTTAACCAAGGAGTGATCTAAACCTTTACACATCCACATAAGCTCATTTAATTATGGGTGAATTATAGGACATTTTGTGGTGCAATGGCCTCTCATTCTTCCCAGGAAATGTGTCCACTTTACGTGGATTATTTAAGTTGTCCCAGGGAGTAACAGAGCAAAACAAACCAAAAGCAGGACTCTGCTGTTAAGTTCTCAGATACTCATACTGGTAGAAGGAGACATAGGTTTTCTCTACAGAATACCCCTTGAGCTGCTAATCGTGTGCTGAGAGATATGTGGGGACAAATCCCCTCTATTAGTCAGCAGAATCATCTGCTAGATAATGCTGGCATGGTGTCAGGCTAGAATCTATCCCTGGAGATAAATTTATCATACAGTAGTGTTCACTAGCTGCTAGGGGAAAATGAACAGACATGCTACCCCATCACTTAGTGCTTTTTCCAGCAGAAGGCCCCAAAAATCAACACTTGAGATCTGGTATCCCTCTTGCTTCCGCAGTTTTAGCTCCTTGTCATAGTACTTCAAGCTCTCCAGAGAAAAGCAGCTTAGTTTGCTCTTGGTCATATGTCTGCGGACTTCATGAATAGGTCTGGACAAATCCTTGTGTGACCAGTCAGTGCTCTGATACAGATGTGACAAGGCCCTGGGGAAAAGAAAGGAAGTATGCTGTTGTATGCTCTAAACTCTTTCCCTTTTTAGATTTGGATTTGATGATCAGATCAAATGAACTAGCTGAGGTTCATTAAAAATGTCTTGTGAGCTCAGTTTCTTACTAAAGAGAAAAGATTTTTTGATTTAGAGGACCCCTCAAAATCATGAGTGAAACCTGAGGACGTGCAAAAAACCCCTCCATTCTATGCAGGTTTATGCACAAGGCTGTGATTTGTACCAGGGTCGCTCACTAGGAAAGATCCTACAAACAAAGAAAGGGGTCAAAGAAAACGTTGTTCCCTGTAAGCAGTGCTTAGGCCATTTGTTCCTAATGCAGCAATAAAAAAGCTTGAGACTGAAGTAGCACACATTCCTCTACCAAAACGTAGAATAAATTTCTCACATAGCAGATTATAGAGGTGACGAATTATGTCTTTTTTAAGAATCTCCTTACCATGTTGAACCAGATGACCCAGTAATGTATGAAATAGCATCTAAGAGATCCAGCTTCTGAAGACCCAAAAGGTTTCCTAGCAGAGATGTCAGTGCCCGGGTGCCACCTCCTGTTGTCATGACTGCTACAACTGGTACCTGTTCAAACATCAACACGGCAGTGGTGAGCAACAGCTTAGTTTGCCATCACTCATGATCAAAGTTGAGTGAATTCCAGCATTTCTGTCACAAGGAATTCCAACGTTTCAACATTTCCCCAAGCAGGGGAGAAAAAGATGATAACATGGTATTTAGCACAGGGGGGGGAAAAAACAAAAAAAAACAATAACCAAACAAACCACAAAATAAAAACCTAAAAAAAGGATTCAGTAATTTGCTAATTTTTACTTTTTTGCTCAAAATCAATCAATTTTGACTCTAAAATGTTAAGTGCTGGGTTACCAAAAGAGCACAAAACTTGTTTCAAGGCATTTCAGTATTAGGTGGCATTTTCCTTCATCATTCATCGTCTCATGAGAGCTCTATTTTGAGAGCAAGCAGAGCTCATCCTCTCTTGTAAGTCAAGTAAAATGACTAGATTACATTTCCTATAAAGCACCTAGAGTATACAATTGATGAACCACAAAGCCTAATTGCATGGAAATATAAATTGTGTTACAGATTGTGTTACAAATTCCTCCAAGAAATGAACTGAAAGAGGAGAAGCCAAATGACATTTTCCATACACATTTCCAGGTAATTACATTAAGGAAACACTCAATGACCTGATTCAAATCAAGCATTTTAGGTCAGAGCAGCGCATTCCGATTTGGGTTTACCAGACTATGCTAAAACATTATCTTGTTGGAAAATCTGAAATCAGTAGTTAGAAGTAATTTCCCTCAAAAATTCTTATACTTAAGAAACTGCTTTTCTTCACTGGAGCTAGGGTGATAATGAGAAACAATAGATTGATGCAATCAGTTTGTGAGCAGAGACATCGTTTATGTCATCCAAAGTCATTCTGTCATATAATGTTTAATATGTGCTTGGTCCAGTTGTCCTGGACAAAGGGAAAAGCACCAGTGATGAAAAAACAACACTCAAAAGAAGTGCTTGATCACAGACTAAATTCCCTCCAAACATCCCTGTGACAGCATGGACATGAACAAGTAAAAACCCTTACTCTGACAAATGTTGAATGTCTTCAGGCTACTAGAGTGACAATAAAACCGAGATGGTGAGGACCAGAAGAGAGAGTCCATGACAAGAAACATCCTTATTAGTCAGTGTTATGTGTTACTTTAACTGTTACATTTTCCTCCCTCCAAAATCTGATAGTATAAAATACTTTTTATTATATAGTGTCTCAATCCTCAGCTAAGAGAATAGGACTATCCAGGTCTATAGTTCAAAGATGAAAAAGAAGTAAGGCAGGGGAAAAGTACCAATTTATGGCATTCTATTTGTTTTCTGAACAAACGTGTAGCAAGTGGGTTTAATACTACCCACGCTTTCACATTGTTTCATCCAAACATTTCTCAGTGCTTTACATGGGACACTGAATACATCAGGGCAGGTTAAGGAAGAACAGATGAATGGCTACAAGCATAACACATTCCTGTTACACAGCACAGTCCAGTCCTTACTGTGTTCCCCATACCTCGTGGTCTTGTAGGTCTTGCTCTAAATGAAGTGCTTTTTTCAGAGCAGAAGCCACAAACTTCCTCCGTTTCTGTAGGAAATTTTTCTCCTCCATACACAGATCAAACTCCAAGCGAACATCTAAGTTTCTCAACCTCAAACAAAGACCAGTGTTAAATAAGATGTACATGATCACCTACAATTAATGTCTGGACCCATGCTTACAAACTCTACTATTATGCTTAGAAAAGCTGCTACTGCAGTCCCAAAAAAGAACATTACAGATGGTATAGACAAGGTAGAGAAAAAGCTGAGAAAGTTAAAAATTGTAAAATCCTACAGAAAAAAGAAAAAAAAAGCAATAACCCAGAAATATTTTTTATTTCTACAGTGATTTTCAAGAAGCTTCTAACATGAATAATGTAACCCCTATACAGATAGTATAAACAGTGGAATATTTAGGACTTGTTGCCTGAAAACATCCAGGTTTTTTAAATACAAATACTCTGGATTCTTCACAAGTAAGGAAAGTGAGGTATAAATATATATTTTTCTAAATAGCTCCATGGATTTTGCAGCTAGAAAATATTTTTCTCCCCATCCAAACTGAATTCCTGCAGAGTAGGATAACAAGACATTTCACCCGGCACAGCCAACAAGATTCACCTTACGGATGTGGGTAACCAACACGGGGTAAATAGGGATAAATATAATCATTGGCTAAATGCTTTCTTCCTTAGTTACAGAAAAAGATAAGAAGGCAAAAAAGCTGGGGGAAAAAAGCAGGGTTTTTTTCACAACCTCAAAACCCAAAGAAAGAAATTCTTACCAGTCATTTGACTTCACATGTAGATTGATTGTTTCATCCTAGAAAAAAACCACAGTATAAATTCTGGAGATGATTTTATGTCCTGACCTTTCCTTTCAGTCAGCTTTGAAGCCCCTCACTTTTTCTAAGAGCCATGTTGGAACCACAAAGCCATAATAATGAGAAAAAACATCCAATTTTTAAAATACCTCCAATTGAATTTCATTTTCTTTAAATTGTTCTATACTAAGGAAACATAGAGCAGTATACACTGAAAACCAGCAGCAGCTCTGTCAGTGTGCCACAATATTGAATTTGTTCTGACCTGCGTTAGTTCCTCAGCTGGTCACAGAAATCCCTCTCTCAAACATTTGACTGTTTTTTGGTTCTATTTGGTTCCTGTGAAAATGTACAGGTCCATTACTCTCTCTGTTAGGAATGAAAGGGCATTTGTAGCTATATATCTAAATTCCTGCTTCACACTGATCTAAGTTAACTCATGCTTTATGATCTTTGGTTCCTAGCTTTACATTTATTCTAAAAAGTTTGTATCACTCACCTTTGCTACTGCTACTTTCTCACTGAAAGGAAGTGAATCCAGAGGAATAGTGAGGCATGCATGGCAGTCTTTTTTCTTTTCAGCTGAGGTACACTGAAAAATAAATTATCATGTAGAAAAATGTTTATTGTATACACCACAAAAAAGCACTGTCACCAACTTATTTTTTCAAATGGGGTCACCGTCCAGCAGTTTTCAAGTTGGCATTTAATATTTAGGCTTCTTAGGGGGCGCAGTGCTCTTCCAGAGCAGAAGATCACAAAAGATGGCTTTCAATTAAAAACATAAATTCTTTCAGTTTTTCTCAGTCATGTATGGAAAACCGTGAGTTTACTGTGCTTACTCAAACTATCACATACCAAGCAGAAACGAGGCTTCTCTGCCAGAGCCACATGTAGCTCCGACAGACTGTACTTGATGTAATGAAAGTCCAGGGTCTCCATGTGCCGCCGGGAGGAGCCTAGTGACAAGGTCCGGCTCTCTTCATAGGATCCCTTAACTGAAAATAAGAAGTCCTTTTCTAAAAAAAAGAAGAAAAAAAAAAAAGAGAGTAAGATCTCAGAAACAGAACATAAAAATGGTGATTCAGAAGTTGTCATTTTAATATACAGAACATTCAACAATACTTAAAAGATCCCAGACTGTATTTCTCGCCCAGGGAACATTGTAGGAAGAAGAACAAAAGAATAAAAAAGGGAGGGGAGGGAGGGGGTAGGGAACAAAGAGCTCATAAACCAGCAGTTGCTGTTTTAAATACTCAGACATAAAGGCAAATTGGGCAAAACTGAGATAGAAATATATATTTACTTTTATTTTACAGCACTAATCAGTTTTGTTATCACTCTAATCATTCCCTCTAATTTCATTGTCTGTTTTCAATAGTTAGTTAGCATAGACACACTATAATTGTTGGATCTCTGATTCTGTATATACTCCTAACCATGTGGTTCCTGTGCTCTAATTGTAAGAACCAAGTAGGAAAATTATCAGAGAAGAAAATGACAAAACAAAATGAGAAAATTTCAGTTCACCATAAAATAAGATTTTTTGTTTCTGTTTTAAAGTCTAACCTGAAGGTTGTTTCTTTGTTCTTCTATTGTCCACTAGGACTTCCAAGCAGGAAATTTCACGAGACTGTAGCAGGGATGAACAATGAGAAAATTATGTTTAAAACATGCCATATATAAGACACTTCACTGCTCCCTATCTCTGGTCACCTGGGTCCCCGGGGTCTGGAAAACTGTACAGATTGTGGTTTTTAGGCTAATAAAAGAAAGACCTTGGCCATCTGAAAATGTGTGACGTTTCAGCTGGAAGAAAAATGGCTGTGGTGCTGTGGTCCCTCCATGGGGATGAGGAGGAAGGGGAAATCACTGGGAGGGAGTGGGAGTGTTCTGGGGCCTCCGGAGGGTAGACTGAGAGATCAACCGAATCACACGACTGTCCTTGCTGCTCAGCTTTGGTGAGGTTGGACACCTCTAAATAGTGTTAGGGGCAATGAGAAAGCAACTTCTATATCATCCTATAGAGATGGGGAAAACAGGACAGCCACAAGAGGGTCCCAAGAGAAATCCCCAGGGGGAATGACAGAGAGGTAGTATGACAATTAAAGAGGCATCCCCAGTGATTCCATTCACTTTCTTAATACATCCTCCAACGAGGAGGGCGGCTCAGGGAAATCACAACAGGATGGCTGTCAGTGTCCAAACCCCTGTCTCCCACCCCTTCAGCCCTGCCTGCAGTAAGGTGTTGGGCCACCTGGCAGATTCACCGCTCCCATCACTAGCATGAAAACAAACATGGAAGAGAAATTGTTTAAAATTACCACTAATACACCATTAGTGACAAGCTTTTCAGGAGGGACTGGACTGAAAGAGAGGGGGAAAAAAAATATGCAATCAGAGTATGACCTAAATACATCCTTAAAATAACACCAAGGAATAACAGTTTCCTTAAAGGTTGCCTTGTCCAGCATAGTCTCAAATATGTAACTGATTTCCAATTTTGGGAGACATCTGAAATGTGCCTTCCTTATTTTTTTAAAGATAATGGTAAACAATTATGGTAGTAAGTACAGTGGTTGCAGTCATAATCCTTCTGTCTCTTTCAGGAAATAATGGGATAAATTAACATCCAGGATGACTCTTGGTAGATAAGGAATAGTGTTTTAGCCAATATGCAACTACTTTGATAAACACCAGCTGTTGCTGTGATGCTGAGCATTTTAAACTATATTGTTCTAAATTCTAGCATGTGTTTAAGTGTAAAGCACAGTTGTAAAGTACAGTTCTTTGATCCTGTATGGGTTTTACTCACATGCTCTCCGAAGTGAACTCAACCTCCAGCAACTCTTGTGTCTGTAAAAAATTAATCCATTATAAGCACTTGAATTCATTTTCATTCTCACTAGCTGTGGTTGTCAATGATTATCCCAGCTTCCAAAACAGCTCTTAAAATCAACTTCCCCTCCTGCTCTAGATTATGCTCAGATGAGTAAAAGCAACCAAGTCAGAGTGATTTTGGAAAGTATTCTCCTTCCTTCAGTAAACATCAGTTCCCAGGCTCACTGCATTTGTCAATTTGGTGGTGAGGTAGAGTATAATGTCGCATAGGCTTAAAACTGTTTAAAGCCTAGGGTTTTTTTCTGGGTAATATTATCAGAATACTGATACTGTTCAATAGCAGAAGGAATTCTCAATTCTTCTAATCAAAATAACTCGTATGTCACAGCAATATAATGACCAGCCACCAAACAAGTTAATATAGGTTGCCTCATGATATCACCATAGATCTGAATACCAATACATAGCCTATAGGAAAAGTCAGTGAAACAATGTATCTATAAAAGTATGTAAATTGGACATCCAGATCCCATGCTGAAGTGACCATGTGTGCGACATCCAGGTCCCCGACAAAATCGTGTATGCATTATCGCACACTGAAGTAATGAGATAGTTACAGTACTCAGCCACCAATGGATTTTAGCGCCTAGCTTGGATCTTTGTGATACATTCAGTTACACACAAAAGAATTACAGGTCAGAGTATCAGTTTTTAAGTAAGCATTCCAACATCTGTGCCAGAATATGCTCAAACTCATAACTGTTGGTGCTGGGAAAAGAAATTCTAACAGAGAAACTTTGTGCAATGGTGTTGAAGTGGTTTGTCTCCGGCAACAAGCAACAGCCTTGAGAAAAAAAAAAGAAGAAAGAAAAAAGAAAAGAAAAAAGAAATTCTGGCATCAGAAAAGCCCTGCTAGGAGGTTTGAAGAGTTAGTAAAAACCTTCCTAATTATGTCCAATGTAGGGAGGTATACCTTTTCCTGAACGAGGTTTGGAAGGTTTTTTACAGGACTCATGAAGTGCAAATCAATGAGAAATAAACCCTCCCACCTACAATTGGTTTACAATAATTTATTTAGGAGATAATACCAAAAATGTATTTCCTTCCAGTGGCCACAGCAGTTTTATTCCTCACCTTTGGATTTAGCTGAAAAGTCAAGCGAACACTTTCTCCAAGCTGGATTTTAGCAACATCAAAGAGGACAGTGAAGAGGAGATCATCTTTAGTGATTGCATTTTCATCATAGACTTTCAACTCAAGAATATTCTGTGAACAGAGACACGGTATGAGGAACATCTTTATTTTGAGAACTTAGAGAGGCAGAAGATGACATGCTCAGCATGTTAAGGAAGAGAGAGAAGAGGAGAAATATGAGAGTATGCACAACCTTTTCATCCACACAGAGCTAAAGAAAGATATTCTGAACCTAACATAATTCAGTTCATTGCTGATTTTCCCCTGCAGAGTAATTTAAATGACAAAGGCTAGTAGAACCATTGAATATGTAGCTCCCATACTGAAAAGTATGTTTGACCTCTAATGTGGTTTGAGGTCATTACTTTTCTCTGAATTGTAGGAAATCTTCTTGTGGTCAGGACTTTACTGCTATTGGTCAAAAAAACCAAACTGGCTGACTTATTTTCTTAGTGACCAACTGATTTGGAGTCCCTCGGTTACTCCCAGCCTGCCAGGAGTGGCATGTATGGGGTGCCGACTGGCTAAGGGAGCTCTCTGGCTCCACTCTGGGATGCAGTGTTGGAAGCAGCTGGTCACAATTTCTATCTGCTCCTAACAGAGAATACGAGGGCAGCTTTGCTGGAGTGGACCTCCTCCAGCCAGGGGAGCGCTGCCCACAGCACTGTCCTGGGAAGCACTTCTCACTGACTGTTCTTTCTCAGACATTCATCAACATAGATGCCTTTCAGCAAACGCTCCTGTTCCTGATGGGAACCAGCCCGACATACCCCAAAAATTTTTCCCTTCCATTCTGACAATGTATTATTACATGGTTTTACTGAGTTCTGGTTCCCATGATTTAAGAAGATGAATAACTGAATGACGCACAAGACAGAAGAGGAGAAAATAGCCAGGTCTTCAGACTCTGGTTCTGCTCAAGGAGTAATGAGCATAGTAATTGTAGTATATGCAGAGAAACCTGTGAGAGCCCAGACAGCAATGAGGCAGCAGCTACAGACGTGCCAGAGCCCTTTGGTTGTCCCAGATCCCCAGGACATCTTTTGAGCAGCCCACACTGAAGCCACAGCGACCACTAGAACGCTGCTGTTGCCACACACTTAAAATTATTCAGTCTAATGCCGGGTGTCTTGCCTCTTGCTGCAAACTTAACTGCAAAGTAAACATAAGATGTCTCCAAATACTACTCCATGAAGGGTTAGTTCAAGCAGCTTCCTGTGGCTAAGACCTTTTTTTCAGCTGTTAAGTGTGGTATTGCAGTTTTGAAAAACCTGTCAACCATGAACCATTGCAAGGAGCGGCTGTCCTTGTGAAAGAGTTACAGACCCGTGGGTGTTTGTTCCCATGCTGCAGTGTTTGTCCCTTGCCTCTGTGGAAGGAAGCCAGAGAACTTATATCATGGGCAATTTGTGCAAAGGCAAGAGGTATCATTCTCTGGAGACCCCATGGTGTTGCAACACTTCGAGCTATTCTGAATGCTCTTTTGGAAGAGTTTGTCAATGCTTAAGAGAGGCAGGGGACTGGCCTGCTGATTGAGCACTTGGCAGAAGTGCTGTTGTCCTGCTCCACCACCAGCTCTAGGAAATGAAGGGTGCAAGCTGTAAAGCAGAGTTTGATTGCCTCAGGTGTGAAGTAAGCATGGCTTACTTGGTCTATCATTGATCTTTGTGGATTACTAGACTCTGATGTTGACACTGTCTTTTGCAGGGAGTGGATAGTGGGACTAGCAAACCTTCTTAAGCTCTAACGTTTATCATCATGGTAAAAGATCAGCAGATCTTCTTTTGGAAATTTAACAGTGGATTTGTAATATTTTTTTTAATTGCAGATCATTCCAAAGGAATAGTAAAAAAGTACAGCACTGATGCTTCCACTGCTTAGCTCATGCATGCCTTTTATGCCATTCAATTTACTCTTAAATTCTCACCTTTACTGTTGAAAAGCAGTGATTTAAAAGAAAAAGAAAAAGAAAAAAAAGAAAAAGAAAATAAAAGAAGAAAAAATGAAAATTGATAGAACGTTATATGAACAGTTGCAAAATATCTTGGCTATCCTTTACATATCAGAAAATAAAATTTCATTTTGCTGCTGCATGCTACTCCGCAACCCCTAACCTATATTCTTTTAATCTCTCATGCATATTTATTTTTATGGTATCTTACATATTGATCACACAATGATATATCCCAAAGAAAAACAAATGCACGCTGCATCTTACTTTTACTTGGCTCTGGATCCTGAAGCAAAATGTTTCGTTCCACTGTGGATCTTTGCAGTTCTTGACGGTTTTGGTCCGGACAGTCTCAGGAGAGGCAGTGGGTAAGGACAGGCTCACATAGCAATCAGTTTGACTAACTGTATTTAAAAAGATACATTGTAACTAACAAATTACTATAAATCTATTAGAGCATGGCCTTATAGCACTGTATAAGACAGCATGCTGCAAAAAGGAGCTAGTTTTTCGATGAGTGTTCCTAGCGGTCCACATTCAATAGCCCTCACTACTGTTTATTTGATCCTGCAGGTGGGAGCTCTGGTCATTAATGGAGATTCAAGGAAGCTACTGCAATAAAGACAGCTGGTTAGGAAGAAATTCACAGAGCTGGTTTTACTAAGCAAAACCACTATTCATACGTCCTCTTTTTGTTGCAATTCAACAGATTTCTGTGACAGAAAAGAAAAAGGTTTACTTTTTAAGAGAACTTTTTTAAAAGTTAATACACTTATTTAACCTTTTGAGCATTTAGGTAAGAGTCTAACTTTGTCATTTTCTCTTGAGAGGGGAACAGAAGAACTGAAGAGGGTCTGGGTATGAACGATCTTCCTCCTCTGGTCTGCAGCCGCCATGTAGTTATAGCCCAGCCCATGCCATGAGCTGACTGTCTCACCTGATATACGATCACATCCCTTCACCTCCAACAAATATGCAAAAAATAGCAATGCACTTATATCTTATTGATTTAAACTCCGATCCTTGATAGTGAAGAAATCTCAAATTTCTTAGGTGTTACTTTACTGTAGGTTTGAACATATGTGCAAGTTATGCGCAGGTATGACATTAAACCTACAAATACGGCATTAAACATACATAATACACAGGAGCTGTTTGGGGGTAGGCTCTTAGGAACCACTCCCAGCCCCAAGCTGGGGCAAATAGCCTCACAACTGACTAACTGGCAACTGGCCAAGCACTACCACAGGGTCTTGATGAGTTATTTCTTGAGGATTGCCAGAGTGTTCAGGTGAGAGGCAGATTTTGTACTTGTACGTCTGTGCAGCTAACTTTCTTTTTGTGTGCTCATCTGATGTATGCAGAGTATTTGATGGTTAGCATTCTCTCTGATACTGCTAAGAAGATGATGGGATTTTTATCAGGGAGCAATACTGGGTGTTTGCTCCTGAGTGCATAAAAGAGCTGATGTTTCATGAACTTGTAGTAACAAAGACCCTGAAAGGCCAGTGAAGAGTGGTGGGACTCACTCTCTCTACACTATCGTTCACCTTTTCCAACCCTCCTATTTGGAGAAAAATTGCTGTCCTTCAGTCCTATACACTCTCTGCACTTGTTTTTAGACAACAGACATTTCCTTTGCCTGCTGTGCAACTACAGGTGTCTCTAATGTCTCCAGCCCTAAGAACTTGTAATCATAATAGCAGGCCAGATTTGGGTGTAACAGCCAGTTTGACACTGTGAGGTACATACTGAGAGATAACACGACCAGGTGGGATAACCTGCTGGACAAAGTCTCACGACATGTTGGCTCCCGTCCCAGCTCTGGTCCGGGCTGCTCAGTCACTCTGGGCAATTACTTCCATTTAAATTTATCTTGTTTCTCTATCTACAGTTCCCCCTCAATAACACAGTGATAACGATCCTTTCCTCTTTTGTAATCTGCTTTGACACCCCTGATTAAAAATATTACACAAAAAAAACCCCTATTATATTCCCACATGACCCACAAGAAGAGTGCCTTATCAGTAATTATGTTATTCTCTACCAACCTCTTGATTCTCATTCCACACTTTCTTTAAACTTGTGGTGTAACCCATGTGGCAATGAATAGGTGTTGCTTAAAGAGATTTGTGCAATCAGATTATTTACGATCTGTCTTTCAAGTCTTCTGATACTGTTGGAACATGAAACATCTTCCAGTTTTTCAGCATGCATTCTATAGTTTCCCTATTGCTGTCTGTAGCATGAAAGAAATGTCTTTAAGATCACCACTGCAGATGTCTATGATCCTTGTATGTAGCAAAAGGATATTTTTAGACTTATTACTGCAATTTTAAAATGCAGAATATGTGCAATGTAGCTGTAGATAACAGTTTATTGGCAAAGGAGGTGAAAAGATAATTTCTCTAGCTCTCTCCTTGATAATATTTTCTATTCTTTCACTGATTTTTAATATTTTAAAAAACATAACATTAACTTTGCATAGTTACTTCCTCAGATGGTGCCAGACAAGCAGATAAGAATATCTGTTTCTTCAGCACCTGCATCTGTCAGTTACAGACAACTGATATTTGTGTGCTTTAAAGAATTTGTTCATTTATTGTCTGGAATATCACTCTGTCATACATACTACCTATGAATCCTCATTTAGAAGACAGGCCTTTGCTATTTTCAGAGTATCAAAGAAGCTCTAAACTTCTAAATTTTAGTCTGTCTAAACAGAGCTGTAGCTGGGATCTCTGTTCAGTCCTTCATCTTTTCTGATCACAGTAGACCTACAGCCAACTTGAGAAGTTAATTCAGTCTTTAGCAAGTACGTTCACTCTCAATAAGAGCAAAACCAAAGTCCCAAGGCCTGATGATCTACATGTAACATCAGCTCAGTCAACAACCAGCAAAGCCTCAGTCTCAGCATAGCCCAAGACAAGAATGCAGGTAGAGACAAAGATATTTGAATCTGAAAACAGGCAATTTCAGCCAAGTCACTGCATAAAGAATAAAAATGTATGCACTAGAACTATAATGTTGCAAGATTTATCTGATTAGTTATATATACAGAATAGATTTAGACAAATTTTGGACCAGATCTCAAATGCACAGTGTTCAACGTAAGTGCAGGTGATGAGATTTAGCACTGAGACCTCTTCGCACACACTCTCAACCCTGGACAGGAACAAATGGATGCTCAGTGTCTTCCATGTTGCAGTTCTCTTCCACTCTTTTCCTCCCACCACCATAAAAGGCTTTAACTTGTACCAGCTACTAAAATTAAACATGTCTAGAGGATTGCCTGAGACAGCTTGGCACATCAGAAAGAGCCGAAAGAATTGAGTTTGCTAACTCAACAACAACTGTCAACCTCAAATGTCAATGACTGTCAAATAACGCGATAATAGTCAGTTCTGTAATGTCAAAGTAATTGATACAAAGAGGACAATGGTCTGTTGCTCTGTGACCAGAGGGTCACACAAAGACAAACTATTAGAAAGCAAAGACAAATATTAGAAAAACTGTTCCAGCTCTAAGAGAGTTAGCTCCAGTGAGAAAGACTTTGTAAGTTTTCCAGGTAACTCATTTCAGAGGGTATCAGTACCCAGATGTATCAGAGTAACAGACAAGATAAATGTGATCCTGCTTCAGGAGACGAGATCCATCCCAGGTGAACCTGCAAGGTGTCGTATGGAATTGCTGCCATGTGATGCCCATGTTTATGTTGGAAGGTAATAAAGAGGATAATCATGTCACATGAATTATATTCCATGGAAACCAATTAACCAGACTCCCTGTCAGCCCTGACTGTCAGGGGAAGGAAGTGGTAGGACATCACTACACTGTACACCAGCCTAAGAGATCAATTCCCGGATATCTGTGCACTGTCTCCAAAACTACAAAACTTCTTCTATGACACATACAAAGACAATAAGTTCATTGGAAAAGTTGCCACCTTTCCTCTCCAAACACATACAGTATCAAAATAATAAAGTTTAAATCCACATCTAGAGCCTCCATGTACCATCCCAACATAATTTTCAAGAGGAAACAATACCAATGCAACACAATGTAATACAGAGAAGCCCAAGGACAGCTGTGCTACAACTTCTTGCATCCACCCCAACTTCTCCATGAAGCTATAGGGTATAAATTATAATACCTAAGTGGCATTTTGGGTATGTGTAGCTGTTCTTGTAAGATTTGTACCATGCTAGCAGATGCACAGATGTCATTATATCACCCTTACAGGTGCTCTCTTCTGACAAAGTGGAACTAGAAATCATGTATTCCCATAGGTACGCCTATTTTTTGGACTTCTCATATGCATTGCCACTATTTCATTGTTTCTACTCTGTCAGCCAGTAGGAACCAAAAAGCTGTATATTTTTGGCCAAGAAGCATTATTAAGAGGTCAGACTTCCTTTGTTCTACATCAGACCCTCTTGCAGTGATACATGGTGCAATCCTAAATTTTTCACTTCTGTTTCATCACTATCATTTTTGTTTCCACTTAAAAATAAACTAACCAAAAATTAAGTCTTGGCCAGACATTAACACTGTTAATGCAGATACAGTGGGTAGTTAGAACTGATGGGCATCTGAATAAATCATTGTTAGAGGGAAACATCATGGGAACAGACTTGGAAACTAGTTGCAAGAAGTACACAGGAGTGCCTTGGATTTCAAAGGAAATGGGAGTAAGAACAAAATCAGTATCTGAGGTAGCTGAACCAACCAATCAGCAATCACAAATTATCTTTCTTCAGAAAAAGTTCCCAAGAATGCTATTGACTCAGTAAGGGAATAGAAACAAAAGTATTTTCAACTTCTAGCTAAAACTTTTTATCCTTTAATATCATTATTTTGACTCAGAAATGCATCTGACATGCTGTGTAAAAATACGTAGTTATGGTACTTTTTCCAGTATTCTCCTCCAGGATTTTCTGAAAAAGCAGGAGCAATATGTCACGGGAGATGAAACCTTGTACAGCAACTGAGACTAAGCTGCAGCATGGGCACTGCACTGCAGCAGTAGTTTTTATTTGAATTTTTCGGTTCGGACTCTGAGTTTTGAATCCAAAACTTTGATACTGAATAAACAAACTTTACGGCAGGGGCACTTCTTCTAGATATCTTTTCCTTCAAGTAAAATTTGGTACTGAATGGGAAGCTACCAAAAAGCTCTAGCTCAATATAGCAGCAAGGACAAGGTCAGCTGACTGGCATGAGACGTTCTCCTTTTGCTGTGTTCAATGTATCTGAAAACGAGAAAATTTTTGTTTGCAAATCTGATGAATAAGGTTAAAAATAACCCAAAGTCTCACTTGCAGTAAGCAGTTAGCACTGACAGACCCTAGGACTTTACTGTAGGTTCTGTGCACAGAAATGAAAATAGATACCTGTAGAAGTTCTTTGTTTTTTATGGTGAGGATGGAAGAGTTATGTCTAAGGAAACAGCACGGAAATAATAGGGCACATCAAGTGTCTTATTATTTCCATGTAACAAAAGTAGGGCACAATAAGACAGTTCATTCCCTCCCAGGATGGTTTGCTGCAGTCAATATAAAGGTGTTGATGCTGATTAATTAATTTGGTAGGGACAACTCACTAGAAGCAAGAGTATTTACACCACAACAAAAATGAGTCTTCATGTGCCTGAGAATTAGCCCAAAGTCTATAAATGTCAGTCACCATTTTGTGAATTGAATTCTGGACCTATAGGGCATAATTCACAGGTGAAGATTACAGTTCTATTGCTTTTATTTATTTCTTAAGGAAAGAGTTGATTCAACCTGGATTAAAAGCTTACATTGCAGCAATGCCTCATCCTGACATAAATATTATGACTTGGATGCATTGACAGCATGTGTTTTGGTTTTGGCAGACAAGTCTCCACATTTTATACAGCTTTTCTACAAAGATGTCACCAGCAGTTTCTTTCATATAAAAGTAAGCCACAGATAAACGCACAGCCTCCAGACTGTCTTTTGTCACAAGGCTACAACTAATCCTATTTTCACAGTGAAATTAAATGAGCTCATATTCTGGCTAGAGTACTCAAGGGCTCTAGATCTTCCAGATCTAGAAGTCTACAGCAACTTTCCTGCAAGTAAGAATGAATGAAAGCATTAAGAATATACAGATATGATTTACAAGGAACATTTATACTCAAGACTGCTTTTGTCTAGTTTTCATTCTTGAACTGAAAGGGAAGTCTGAAAAAAAGAGTAGTCAGATTGGTCCTAAACAAAAAGGAAAAGATGGACACCTTTGCCAGGCAAACATTCAAAAAAGATTGCTAATTTCAAGCAACACCACCACCATTTGTGAGTGAATCTTATCGTTACCCTTCGCTGGCTACTACTGCAGCACTACTTTATTGGCTCCTTTATTGCTGAAGATGTAGTCATAAAAGTGCCTGGGGAGAAGCAATAGCCTCACACAGGACACTCTCCTGTGTATTTTCAGACTATTACAGCCATGTTAAATCTATCCTCCCTACTTTACATTGGCCTCCCACACAATAGCAAATTACATATGGTTTCTTTGTCCTTATCTACAAGGTAAACAATGTCCTTGGTTCAGCAAAAAAGTTTGCCTGAAGCTCCCCTCTGGAGACCATCACTGATAAAGGTCCTCAAGACCTGTGAACCTTGCCTGTGGGCAAGGCTTTCCCTGGCACTGCTCTGAGTCTTTAGAATAAACCTCCACAGGGACAAAGACATACCACATGATGTACTTTTAGCATGCAGCTAGGTAAGCTGCACGTTAAAAGCAACACTCATCCAGTCACCTACTAAAGAGCACTGAGAGAGCACAGATGCATAAAACAAAAGAGATCTGTGCTCAGCAGGTATGGGAAAGAATGAATCACTGATTACAGATATTAGTCATGGAATCATAGAATTGTGTATGTTGGAAGGGACCTTTGAGATAGTCTAGTCCAATTATGAACCTAACTCTGATAAAAAAACAACAACCCATCACTAAACCACATTGTGCTTAATGCACAGCTGGATGAACTGCAGATGCTGCTGTCTTGATGAAACCAGAACAACCAGGACAGAACTAGAACAGATTCTGCAGGTTCTTTAGCAGTGTATAAGAAAATCTATTGGGAATCAATGAACAAAAGTGCATTTAAATGTATTTTCCACAATAAAATGCCAAAGATGAGAACTTGTACCTCATTTTCCTCGTCAGAGAAATGCCTCAAAAATCCTGAAGCAAGTTCTTCAATAAATAAATGTACTTATCAATCTTCATATTCTTAATGAACTTCTTTAAATGTCCCACATAACCACTAATAGTCCTGTAAACACAGATGTGCTGATATTGAATATCTGGTTGTGGTTCAGTGTCAGGCAAAGCATACTCTGATCTTAAACTCAATACATCATTGTGCAATAGTGAGCAGTATATAGAGTAAAAGATGGTCCTTATCAAGGATGATCAAAAATGCCAAGGTACAATAACTTTTAAGAAGACGTGGGCAACTGTAGGCATGGGAAAAGTCAACGCTCAACTTAGTTTCATAAGTGGTGAGAAGGTGTTAGACAGCTCAGCCCAAAGAAATTTTGTAAATATAGAAAGCCTATTCAGAAATCAAAGCACATACTTTGTCATCATTATCTGTTGACAACTGCTGAAGTTGCTTATATATGTTTGAAAGAAACCACACGCTATTCTTGTGCTATCTGCATTAGTTACTAGCACAGCACTTCACAAAATGTGTTTCAAGTCACAGAGACATCCATTCAGGTCAGCTGAAATTTTCCAAGTGTAAACTAGAAACTCGCATCCTGAGCAGAGTCTGTCACTGCCTTTCAACCCTGGAAGCCAAATGGCAGAAGAGGAGTGAAGAGTCATAAATTGCTGCATAGACCTCTGTGTCCTCCCAAAGCACCGTGTGGTTCTACAGTACTGCCATCATCAAATACTCATTCCAGTCTCTCTTCTCCACCTGACCTTCTCCCTTGTTCATTCCATTGCCTCCACACCTTTGCCTTTGAGACAGAGATGAGCCTAACACTTATCTAAGGTTGTTTACTCCTTTTACAAGTCCTTCAGCCAGTAACCAATTAATTCTCCTAATTCCTCTATTTGGTTCCTAATCCCTTTGCTGCATTCCTTTCTTTACAGATGAGGAATTACGATTTTGAGGAAACTCATATTCTCCAAGATTACACCAAGAGTCTGGATGAAATCATGGGGGAACATCACACACAATACCTTTAACCACCAGAACATATTTCTGTTCCTGCACACAGAAGTACACAGAAGCCAGCATGGCATATGTATGTACATACAAACCACTGATACCTAGCAGTAGAGATGCAATTATTTCCATAGCAGTTCAGAGGTGCCCTGACCAAGATCCCTAAACGAATTAACATATTAATGAGTTCCTTGATTAGATATAGCATTTTCCTTTTGAGTAGCATGTTATGATACTATGAGGGCACAGCACAGGCTTTTTGTCTCAACACTTCTTACTATGTATACAACACAATACACTTGAATACAATGCAATATACACTACACTTTATACAATACACTCCACCATGGAATTTCTGTCAACAATACATTAAAGACTTGAGAAAGGAAAAAACCTTGAAATTATCTCTTAGACTAGTGAGCACAAAATGAGTGATGTGAGGGAAACTAGGTTTTTGCATGTGTTTAGATGGTAACCATAAACCGAGGACAAGTGGGAACAGAGCTGGGTAACATGGGTGGATAAAACCAAACAAAAGGTTGAATTGGAAAGAGCAGGGGTTGTTAAGAACTGCAACTGTGAAGCTGATTCACATTATATTCCTTGAGATTATCCATTAATTTGTTATTTGTATCATTAACTGTGGTTGTGACTTCGTTATTTTAAACATCGGTCAGGACCAGGGCTCCATTTTGACAGGTACCTTAGCAGTTATGCAATTAGCTCTTGATCTTGATCTCGATCTCACCTGCTTACAATTACAGTAAGAAAAGCCCCACTTCAGGATATGACATCAAAGGGAGGAGGTTCTGGTGATTAACAGTTGCTTTTATACCTGTTTATTTCAGTTTCTTAACCAGTGAGGAAATCCTTGTTTACAGGTCTTGATGCAACTTGGCAGCTTCCACATGACTACTGCTCCATCCTTGTGCAGATTCCTATTGCCAAGCATTTGTCTTGTGCTGCTTTTAGGTTTTGTCTCTTTAAATGCAAACATAACCTGTCTAAGCAGCATCTTATCCAGCTCTGCTCCCACTTGTCCTCGGTTTATTGTTACCATCTAAACACAGGGAAAAACCTAGCTTCCCTCACATCACCCATTTTGTGATACCTTGCAAAGACAACAGTGCTCTATTTTGAAGGACCAAGTGCCAGGATTTCTCACATCCATGGCAAAACTCAGTGACTGTATCCATTTTGACAGTGAAGTGGTTTCACCCTCAAAGCAGATGTGCTGTTAGCACCGGCCAACCCAGGCAGCTGCCTGCTGGTGCTGCCCACGCTGCCTGCCTGCCCTCCCTGCTGTCGCCCCCTCACATCGGGTCTACACACAGGGGAATGGGTAAGAAACTTGTTGTCTGCATGTCTTCAATCAGTTCTTTCTGCACACAGTATTTTCCTTTGGAGAACATGGCAACAAAAGCGAGCTTGCCATCATGATGGTGTTACACAGGATTTAGGTGATATAAGGAAAAATATTAGTAATAGCACCTTCCAAATTTTAAATCAATCAGCAATGTAGTGCTAGGAGTTTGCTATGAAGTTAAAGAGCAATATATTTAACAAGACTCAGATTAAAGCCCTAAGGCTTTATCTGAAGATCTTTGTCATAATGAAGAAGAAAAAAAAACAAACAAATCATAGCTGTAGACCATTCCAGGAAAAGTTTTCTGGACTTTTCTAAATACAGAGTAGGGGAAACCAGTATTTTTAAATATATTTTTTGTCTCCTGGAGAGAATATTTCTGTGCAATACATTTATGTAGAAAATGTTAATTTATATCTCACTAGTAGCCCATGAAACAAACAGTATTTTCTCCCATAGATGTCCATTTGCAGTGTAGAAGATATTTATTTCCCCTCCTGGAAGACCTGTGAACTCTACCACCGAGAAAAGGGTCGCGCTAAACCAGCTTTGCCGGCTGTGCAAAGCAGCCCATGCCCTGCTGTGACTGCAGTGTTCCCTGCAGCCTCTGGGAACAGCCAGTGCCAGCTGTGCTCCAATGGGACTCTGCACAGCAGGGCAGGTCTGGGCAACCACGCTGAAAAGATCTGGTCTGGGGAATTTACACAGTATGAATCTAGTTCTTGTTATAATCAGCACATGAAGGGTGAAATGTGGTGGCACTTGGCCAGCAGAAAAGGCTCTACAGAAAAAAGGCTTCCATGGCTAAACAGCAGAACTGCAAAGCCCTGTATAAAGGTGGCTTCAAGGAACCTTCAACAACTTCTATGAAGAAATAGGTGGAGAGACTCGGAGATGAAGTCTATGCCCTCTTCCAGTGATCTTGGCTAGTGGACCAGCCCTTAGAAAACAAGAATTTTGCAACAAACAATCCCTTCCCACACATGGGAAGCCTACTGAAAGCCTATCTCTGCTACTTCAGCTGGTAGGGAAAGTAAAGGAAGTCACTGGATGACAGAACAAATTCCATGCCCTTCAGTAGTGAAGGTAAAACTGATTTCTGCCACCACAAGGATGAGGCTGTGGCAAAGGTCTTTGTGACATGGAAACCAGAGGCGGGACAAAGACCGCTGTTGATGCATAGAGTTTATTGTGGATGTATTTATTAGAGTTTGTGACAGCCACAAAGTATTCACAGTCTGAAAGAGATAGCTGCAGTCATGCAACTGTTAATGATGTTTTCTGCCATTTTTGAAATAAATGCAAGCAGAGTAGTTGTCTTCATCTAAGAGCTAACTCTAACTGATATGCAGAAAAGGATCAGCTTTTCTCAATTAGGTATTTCTGCTGCCCATGCAAGGCAAAGAAAGCAGAAACTGTTTAACTAGCAATACAAGTATATAGACTTCCCTAGAGAATAACATCATAAGGCAGCCTGGTGGTTTCCTGTGACACCGAGAAAGAGTACCAGAGTTCCTGTCCAGTGCAAGGTGAGATGAAAGATATCAAAATAAAATCCTTTACTGGCCCTCCAAGTGCCAAGCGTTTTGGTCATGGTAATTAAATGCAAACACTACTTTTCACTCACAGTCAGATCTCTGAACCACAGACCTCACGAACCACAGGTCTCTTGGGAGAGTGGGGAAGGTAAAATCATGCTTTGGTACATGTCCTGCCCAAAAGCATTTGTTTCTGGTGACATATTGCTGATCCAGATGAAACTTTGGACTGGTCTGGTATCACTAGTTTTACGAATTTTGACAGGGAGAATTTAGCCAAACTCAAACATGCCCAGAAATTGCAATAGATGTGTCTCGGGATGATATGTACTACTTAGATTGCAGCTCCTTGATAACCTACATAACGCAGTAGCAAATCCTTCTGATTCATGAGCAAGCCTTACTCCTATCAGATTTCAACACAGATTACCAGAGTAATTTTTGTTATTATGATCACACCATGTACAAATAAAACCTTCTGTCTTACACAAAGGGAGAAGTTCAGGATCTTGTGATTATAGATGACTGCCACAACTATCCTATAATAAAAAAAAAAAAAAAANAGGAGGCCTGGGCACTGTGAGATGTGTATAGCAATCCCTCCACACAAAGAGGACACTTCAGCTGCACAGTGCCTCAGCTGAAGAAATGCACCTTTGATGGGCAGTCTTCCAAACCCACACCTTGGTCCAATCAGACTCTGACTCCAGGCAAGCACCCATGGCTCTTGCAGTTTAAATTATTTTTTAGACATTTTTCAGCTTTCTGTCCTCATCTCTCTCTCTTAACAACTTAAAAAAAGTTTGGCAATAAGATATATAATGCTTGGTTGTTTTTTTTTAAGACCTGGAGATTCAGAGNAGTTCGGCAATAAGATATATAATGCTTTTTTTTTTTTTTAAGACCTGGAGATTCAGAGGTACCTGTATACATTTCTGCTGTCTGCAAAATCAGACAGGTACAGAAGATGATATCAAAGCTCCCATGCTACCCCACAGGGTCTGGTAGTTACTCAACATCAGTGCTGGCAGTTTTGTCTGGAAGCAGAGATGCAACTGAGAATTAACAGCTGAATTTGTTCAGCAAAACTGTCTGTGTAGCTTTTTAGCAATTCAGATACTTTATAGCAGTAACCACAGCAGACCTTTGGTATTTCCCCTAATAGTAACATTCTATAAACAGCAACATGTTGTTTATATAAAGCTGTATTCTAAGAACAGTTCCAATTCAAATATGTGTCAATATTTGAAACCATGGTGATACTACACGGATACAAGTTACAGTGCTTGCTTATACCCTCTGCTTTCAGAACTGAGCTACCGGGAGCTGTGAGGAAAGACTATGATACTCACACAGATCTGCCTTTCTCAGATTTCTCATTCTCATGATTTTCACAGAGAGTGAGCAGCATGGGCATTCTTCACGCTGCAGAAAAAATGACAAAATTATTACCCACATGAATATTAAGTTGTTCACACTTCACAAAACATGCCCTAAATGTGTGCTGCAATTTTCAAAGCCGTGTAGAAAAATTGGAAGACGAACTACTTGCACTGCTTTAGAAGTTAAAACCATGTCTATGTAGAATTAGAAAAAGTGTCAGAAAAGGAAGAAATATTATTCTGTGTGTTGTTAATGGAAGAAATAACATTATAATATAATATCCTGTCATATCATAATCATGATGCTGTAGACTTCAATGTTTTAGCTATGTTCGAAAGCATCAAGATGCCAGAGGAAAATGAAACTTATCAGTGAGTGAGGCATCACTGGCACAAATGCAGCAACACCCACATGAGAGGAAGAAAACAGCTTAGCAAGAGATGTTAATGAAATTTCTCCACCCAAACCAGATGCTAGATATTTGCAAAAAGGATCATTAGCTGAAATATCAAGCACAGAATGAAAGACAAATAGCTAGACAGAGCCCAAACAAATTATTCATTCTTGCAGATTTTAGTACCTGAAAATTTAGCTATTGTTTCTCTAATATCCCTCCACTCTCTGGTAGCAAAATGATTCCCTTAAATCCTTTCACATGGATTATGTCACTTCTCTTCTTCTTCCAGTTAGGAACAGACCCAGCTAAGATGTTGAATACAAACTCCTCTATCACTCTTGCATTATGATAAGCTGACCCTGGTCTGTATTTTATATCTCACTTCAAAACAGAAGGGCATGTTTTAATGTCCTCTGTCTGGATTCAGGTTCTGGATGAAATTATTCTCCTGCCCCCTCACCACCATGAAGTTTCTACATTTACTCTGTCTCATGAGGCTGTTTCAGTGGTTAAACGACGGTACCTTTCCTTGCTTTGTACGTGTACTTCCCACACATAGACCACTGCCAGATTCTGTTTCATTACTCTCATCTCCTTTCAAAAGGATGAACCAGTAGATTCTTAGTGTTTCTTTAACCAATTTGGTTAGACATTCATGGTTTTCATTTGTTTAAGCCATGAGCACCCACCATTTGAGGTCTCCAAACATCAATGTGTGCTAAAGTTAACACGCCTCCATGTTATGGAGAGAAGCTCTGTAATATCCATTTTACAACAGGGGAAGCAGGGCACAGAATGATTAAATAACTTGCTTGTGGTCAAACAGCAAGTTAAATTCAGAGCTGAGAAGATAACATAGTATGTTGGCTCCTTGGGGTCCAACAGGCAGTTTAGTGCTTCCTTTGCAAGGCAGCAAATAGCAGCAAAACTATCAGTCATCCTGACATAATAAATAAATAAACAAACAAACTAAAAAATAAATAAATTTGGGATAACAGCTCCCAAGTCCTCCTCTAGGCACCATAATCCCAGCCACAAACCCACCTCAGGTCATCTTCATCTTCTAATGAATTATGGTCTGAATTTTCACACTCTTACCTCCTGAGCACTCCAGTATGATCCCATCGTGCTTCCTACTGCACACAAGTCAGATATGAATGTCACTTCACTGTTCAAGACAACAGCTGGCAGTGACTCACGAAGTACCTCTGCAAACTTTAAGGAGGCACCTTCTGAGGAATCACTGGCTGATCCATGCCCCACCTTCCTCATCATCTGAAAGGGAAAGTACGAAGGGAGAAGGGGAGGGAATTTACTGAGCTTATTTGAATAGCTAAACACCAGAGGTGCAGTTTTGGGGAAGGTTGTACACAACAAGGCGCCAAGAGGTATTAGCAATTCATGATAAGGGACTGATAACATGTAACACTTATTCATGCATAATGATGATCTGGCAGCCAAAGAAATGCACAAATCAGAAAAGATAATAGTAGCTACATGTAGGCTGGAGGAAAACAGAGCTCTACAGCACCTCAGTTGACAACCAAAAGTATTGTGGATGAAATAACTAAAATACCTTCTATTTCAACAAAATGTGAATTATTTTCCCTTTTTCTTGGAGGTAGAGGTGGTTGGGTTGCTTCTTGGTATACCCTTCCCCAGTTTCATTTGCATACTTGTCAGGTGGACATCTCCCGCTTTAAAAAGCCTTCCACACACAAAACTTCTGAGTAAACCAAGATATTGTTATCAAATTATGATTAAAAAACGTCACCTAGCTTTTCAATTTTCTGTCAGAAAACTGCAGTAGCAGATACACAGGTGAATAGCCATTGCCCAGCCTCAGCTACTAACATGCCTGTTAGTAGCTTTCAAGGTCAAGCTGAATGGGGCTTTGAGCAACCTGCTCTAGTGGGAGGTGTCCCTGCCCATGTCAGGGAGGGTTGGAACTCGATGATCTTTAAGGTCCCTTCCAACTCTAACCATTCTATATGTTTCTATAAGCCCAGGTGCCTGATACGAAACGACCACTTGAAAACTGCAGGAGGTGGTACTACACCATGCCATGAAAACACACAATAAAGGGAGTCAGTTCCGGCCTTAACACTTTTCACTAAATGAAAATTACTTTAGACATCAACCACTTCAGGATTAGAAATCTACCCTCAATAGCTTTCCAGTTAAAGAGGTGTGAAATGACACAAGATGATATTCCCATTAACATTCTGTCCAGCAAAAAACCCTCAATCAGACAAGCAGCCTTTGCTATTTATCCCAAAACTGAGAAAACTGATGTGAAATTGGCTAAACCTGGACTGTTTTGTTAGCTTCTGCGGTATCTGAATTGATGTTACCTGAGCTGTTTCCCTGAGAAATTTTGACCCAGGGATGAAGACTACAGAGATGATGTCTGCCCACAGGTTAAAAAAAAAAAAACAACCAACCAAATGACAAAAACCCCAACCAAAACACAACTCTAAATAGCACTGAGGAGTGTCCTGCTGAGCTAGAGCACTATGTAGGGAGTGACTGGTTTAATCCAAAACAGTTGAGAAATAACAAGGAATAACTACTTATTGAATAATAATAATAATTCTTGGCCCTCAGTGTGTTTGAGTAGATTCCCTTCTCCTCAAAACACCTGGGTTTTTTCTTTTTTTAGTCCGAACAGCTAATATTTTTTCATAACATCTGCAAATCTGTCCAGAGGGGCAAGAGATCATGAAATGTCTCATTAGCTGAAGAGGAAGAAATGCAAAATATTTATTCTGCTATATATTCACATTCAGGTATGCAATGATGGTTGGTCAACATCTCTGCTTCGGTGGACAAGACTTTTGCTTCTTGGGAAACCGTTCTCCTGTACAGCTTGAAGAGGAGTGTTGCTTTCTGTTAACAGGTTGTTTATCAGGTCCTTTATCAGATGTGTGCATGCATCATTTAGTGGACTTTCAGGATGGACATTTCTCCTGTTCTTTGCCAACTGCACTGGTGTTTGAGAGCTGTCATGCTTTTTTGCTTTGGGTGTATAAACCAGCTTTTCCCCCTCAGCCTCTGCACTTCAATGTACTTTTCAAAAATCTAGTTAGACTGTGGCAATCATATAAACTTAATTTATACTAGCGTATCTAGAAGCTGTATTTTACATTTTATAGTTGTTTAACAACTGTGATGCAGTGAAGAGAACGCTGTCATCTTACTCTGCTTCTCCAGTGTGATTCTGTGTGTTCAGTTACCATACATCCTACAATCCCCCTCACATGCTGTCTGTTTCATTAAATTTCAGTTCACTACATTGAACAAGCTCCTGATGATGCTGAAGCAAAATTGCATTTTGGGGAGACAACTGCAGTAGAATCTGAGACAGAACACAGTTAATTGAGAGGAAATTACAACGGTCCTTCAAACAACAGACTCATAAGTTTGGTTTAATTGATAAGAATAGATGTCACCAAAGACCTAAAAGGCCACCCATGCATACATTAGTTACTCAACACAAGTTTGGAAAATCAAATATCCTTCATAAGATATATATATTTCATGAAAGGTTATGACAAAAAAAGCACCTGGCAAACAAAACTCCTAAAAGGTAGAACACCGTTTAATTCAAGTTATTAAAACCAAGTAAAATTATTTTAATTGACACTGCATGGTCACTACCTTCTGTGTCTGAAGGCGGTTTTATGGACTTGCTACCAATGGTCCCAGCAAAATAACTATTCTGCAGATGAAAAAATAAAATACTAGCAAATAGAGACCAAGAAATGAGAGATGACAGAGACAGAGAGCTAAAACTGTTTCCCCATTACACACAGCTGAATCTTCACCTCTTGAGCATCACAGTGAGATGGTGTTAACAACATAGGCGGCTGTGTTTGGTATCACAACTCTGAATCAAAAAGCAACTACAGCTTACTAAGCCAAACTATGTGGCTTTGAAACAAACACATCAAGTTCTTTTTTGACAAGTTTACTTAGTAGAGAAAGAGATAGCACCTGCCAAGAACAGTGAAGTAGCTATCTCATATGTGCTGTAATGGTAAATATTTAGTAAGGGAGAAAAAAATGCTGTTCAAGCAGAGGGCTCTGCTTGTGCTACTGGCTGGCTCGTGGCTTGTTTCTTCCGTGCCACAGCTGTGCGCAAAGCCTGAAGAATCATGTTCTCGTTGTTCATGATGTTGTAATTAGTCAGTTTCAGGAGCTTGTTGAAATCTTCTGCTTTCAGTGAGACCTCCCTCGTTGAGTATGGAGAGCAGAAACTGGAGATGTCAACTTTGCCCAGTTCCATTTCAGCAGCACTACGTGCCATACCTGTCAAGGGAAAAAAGGAGGGTGTTTTTGTAGTCCCAGGGAATTACATTACTCTGTCAGACCATGTCAAAAATAATTTAGAGAGATCATAGATGTAATTGCTATGAAGACAAGTGCAGTATTGTGATCTCTGAAAAATCTGCTTCTGAACAAAGCCTACTGGAATTAAAAAATAGTGTCACTAAACCTTATTCCATTGCAACTAGCACCTTCTACTGGCCAGCTCACAGCATGTCATTTTATGTGGTCACTAGTGTTAAAAGTCTTCCTCTGCCAGTTCTTGAGTAGAATACATAATAAAAGGAATAAGGAGATACATAGAACAGCAGGAAGCAGAATATTAGTAGCCTTGGAAATTATGATTTAAAAAAAAATCCTGCATCTCAAACACTAGCACAAAAAGGACAAAGCGACTGTATTTATTAATTTATGTACTACTACTTTGATTTTCCAGGATATACAACCACCATACTAAACAGACCAAACAGAAAGCACAGTTCTCCATAGAACCATTCTATGCTGTACAAGCATTTCTCCCCTAGATCTGACTGTCATAAAAATACATAATCTGAAAAACACGCTTTGCTCTAAACACTAAAGATCACAAGAAGAAATTATTTCCCATTTCTGTACTTGAAGAACAAGTTTCCTCTTGCACTGAATTGCACCAAGACTCAAACTAAAATTATGCACCAGATTTCACCTGATTTTGCAAACAGTTTATGTCATCTCATTTTGCAATGGATGTAGGAGCAGGCATTGGTAGGAGCAGGTAAAAAAGCAATCTTTGTATTAAGATGAGTTAAAAACACCCAGGGAGTGAGAAAGTTCATTGGGTCAATAAAATTAGCTGGGTATTGTTAACTTACCAGGTGCTACATATCTTTGGAAGGTGTCATTCACTAATGGAAAATAAAGAAGCAGAGGAGCTCCTGGAGTGTCTGCACCATCGAACACGTAGCACTCCTTCAGGTTCTTCTCATCATCTTTCAGTCCAATGCTGGGAAATGGAATTCCCTGATCTGAGAAGTATCTGCAGGCCTGCTGCAGGGGCTGGACATGGCCCAAAAGCAGCAGTGTAAGGAATGGAAAAGATACCCAAGATCAGGATGCTGCAAAGCCCAGTAATTCATGCCAAGTTGCACAAAATAGATTGATAGCACTGGACAGTCAGCAATAATATGTGCACCTGCAACCCCAAGGACTGTTTTCCTGGTACCTAAGGAGCTATTTGGAAATAGCCTTACAGGAAAACACCTAACATCAAGATGGTAAAGAGGATTTAAATGTGTACTGATGCACACCATAATAGGGGAATATAATTTAGGAACAGAAGAGATTAATTCAAAGCATGTTACAGAGCATCATTAAAGGAGAACTAACGCAGAAAAATACAGATCTAAACAAAACTAGATTTACAGTCCAAGACAGTAAGATTCATAGTCACATTAGCTGTTTATCATAGAATTATAGAATGGTTGGAGTTGGAAGGACCTTTAAAGATCATCAAGTTCCAACCCCCTTGCCATGGGCAGGGACACCTCCCACTAGAGCAGGTTGCTCTAAGCCCCATCTGTTCAGCCTTAAACACTTCCAGCAATGAGGCATCCACAACTGCTCTGGGCAACCTGTTCCAGTGTCTCACCACCCTCACAGTAAAGAATTTATTTCTAGTAACTAATCTAAATCTCCCCTCCTCCAATTTAAAAGCACTACCCCTGTCCTATCATTCCAACCCCTGATAAAGCAGTATATTTATAGCAGTATAACTCATGAGCTGACCTCAGTAGACTTTAGCAGGGCTTTGAGGACAACTTACCCATTTCTATAGTACTGAATTTTAGAAATAATAGATTTCAAACTGACCTATTTTAGATTTCAAAACATAGCAATAGAAGTATTTATCAGAAAGTTCATTTGTTGTTTAATTATCTAAAAAAACACTGAAGAACCACATCATTTTGTTTGAATTACATATTTCCAGAAGATTTCAGAGTACAAGAAAAAAATGTAGTGCAAGTTATTACATATGCTCTTTTTAAGTAGAGAATTTTTTTTAATGTGGCCTCACAGTGTATGAGCAGCATTAAAGTATCCTCCACTTGAAAAAATGACAAAACTTTAACCAATGAACATCGTTTTCTGTGATGCCCTTCAGGGACAGGTTTAAAATTACAAATCTACATTTGGAAGTCTAAGACTGTCTTTTTATGTGGCGTATACCAATTTTAAAATCTATTTAACCATTTTAACCAAATAGATTTCTACAAACATAATAAATGCATTTGATATATTGCTTCAAGACCAATATTTAAGGAGAAAATTTGTATTTATTAAAAAAAAATAATTAAAATAAAGATGAAGAAATTCTTCAGTTACTAGGTTGTTCTTGGACAGCTAGAAAACCATATATTAAAATAAAATGACAAATACAATCTTACAGGTTTAAGGAAAAGGCAGGTTAAATTCAGTATCTGAATCACAAAGTTTTCCCAGCTGTATTTGTGCTATTAAATCTTACATGTAATTGCAATAGAAGTTGTAGTGGTCAAAACTTCACTGTGCCGCTTTGTATTTCATTGGGCTATTTCATAAGTAGTCCAAAAAAAAAATAAAATAAAGAATACTTATTTTTCCCTCTGGGAATTTCCATTCTTCTCCTGAAGTTTAGAAACACCACATTACTAAACTCTGCTAAGTACCATTTTTAGAGTCACCTGTCCGAAAATTGTGGAAAGCAAAGGAAAAGCCATTACTAAACAAAGGCAGTTCTGAGACTTCTCACCAAGGTCTGTGATCCACCAGTGTAATTTAAGTGTATGATGACATCCACTTTCCGCTCTGGTCTCATAAGGGGTGGGCAGCTGGTTTCAAAGAAGAAAGCTGCATCCACCAACTCCAGGTGCTCCGAGTTGCCTCGCAGGTCATTAGGAGAGGCATCTAGCAAAGTGTCTAAAGAGTAAAATATTCAGAACTATTAGCAAACTGCAGGAAGATATCTGTCAAGTTCGAAAGCAAAAGGAAGAAGAGCTTCCCTCCCATCCAGGATTTTCCCTTTGCTATGGAATAGTGTGCAGCAACCCTCAAGCTCCCTTCAGCCTTTCCAGTCTTGTTCTGTTGGTGTTTCCAAAACCATGAAGTGCACCGAAGCCCAGGCAGCTACTCCATATATACAGAGCCCTACCCAGTGATTTTTCATCCCAGTGAGAACTTCCAGTACCAGAAATTGAACAATTGGGCTACAGGAAGACATGAGGATTTACTTTTGTTCTCATCCTTCTTTTAGCAACCACTAACCACAAAACCCACTACCTTCTCTTCAGGACATACAAACACCCCTGGCTACATCCCAGCCCCTGCACCAGCCCCTGTGACCACTGAAGTGCCATCCACACCTTTCCATTTTGTAAAATGCTCTTGCTGGATGTACTCATTGTGCATCTGGAAGCCCCTCAGGAAATTGTGGTACTTGGAGACGGCAGGACGGTCCGTCAGGATATCCCGGAGAGTCGTGGAGAGGCCACTTGTAGGAGTGAACATGCATGTAGCCATTTCATATGGCTTCTCAGGCAAGTCTGGTTGTTCCTCTAGAGACACATGGCATGAATGTCATGCAACTGAATTATAACCACAATTAAGAGGAAGTTAAGTGCAAAGAGGAGAAAGGATCAGCAACTCTTCTGTACCAATCATGATCATGTGTTCACAGCTCTCAGCATTACACTATTTTTCCCATGGGCTGCTGTGAGTTCTGATCAATTTCTTGACAAAAATGTACACTCATTTTTATTTTCTAAACTCCAGTTGGCTATGTTTGACTAAAGGAGCATTTTTCTCACAAAAGAACATGATTTTGGTACACATTAAAGAAATTCAGTTTTCCAAGTAAACAAATAAGTAAGGAAAACAATTTTATTTGAGGTCCTGACTGCTTTTAGATTCAATGTAGGCTAAATATGAAATTCAAAGCTTATTTTGAAAAGAAAAGTCTGCACATTTTCTGTTAAAGAAAATGTTTTTACTTTTAAAGACTAAGTTTGTTCAATCTGGTTTGGGTGTGGCCAGCTGAATTCAACACAAGTTTGCAAATTATTTATTTAAACTCAGACATAAAGAGTTTGTGGTTTGGTTTTTTCCAAAAACGTAGCCCACAGAAATGTGATTCAAGTCTGTTCACTACAGAAGTACTGGTTTTGCTTGAATTTTGACAGGAAGATGCTCATGAGTGTTTCCAAGGAATGGTCTTTCAGGAAGGAGCTGCCTCTCTCAGTTGGTGTAACAGGGCTCCACTACCTCAACTTTCTTTCACCTCTAATAAATCTTCCAGTTCAGTCAGATTTTGAGGGAGGGATGTGTTGTGCAGGGTGAATGGATATTGGAAACACTCAAGCTTCACTCTGGCTAACAAATAGTTGCCATGAGCTTTGACAGAAGTTCTTTCCAAACCTTTTAAACACAACACTTTAGGGACCACCTTATGTGTCCATCCCCATATCCTTTGCATCAAGGTCTGTCTAATGATGTCTTTCCTTCTAATAATAATCTTGCTATTTAAGCAAAGAACTGGCTAGTGAGTAAAATCAAATCATTTGATTTTCCTGGTGCCTCCTCCCATACCCTGAGGCTGGGAGAACCAGAAAGACAGAAAAACTCTCTCGAGAAATGTGAATGCAGTTAACCTATCAAAGGGGCCTGGAGGAGAGAGGCCATAAGTCAAAGGGTACTTGAGATTTACCTATTTCAGTCACTTTGTCTTGGGTCCACCTGTGCCAGAAGTCCTCTGAATTGTCAGCTGCATGCCATGCATCCAAGAGGTTTTTGGAGAAGATGCTACTCCACATTCCTAGTAAATTGGAGAGGTGTAATAAGTAGTGCTGAGGTAAACACAAGGAATTTCTTTTAAAACCTGCCTTCTGCTCCTTCCACAACTCTTCCCTAACTTTTTCACATTCTATCCAATTATTGCATTAGTCCAGACATCTATTTTGGTGGTAGAGCTGATTCAGAAGGTAAACTTATTTTAGAAGAAATTTTGAAGTATCTTCTCTTACACTGTGTTTTACGTGGAATATTTGATTTTTTTTTTTTGAGAAATTTTACAATTTAATTTTCCTCCCTTCTTTTTTTTTTTTCCTTTGATAAAGAAATATTTTCAGACAACTTCTTCCCCGATTCCCCTCTTCTTGCCCTATTTATTTCTTCCCAACATTTCCTTCGGCTTCCACAAAATCTCATAGATTTCCAACTTCCAAAATGTTTTGCAAGCCATGGGAAATGGTGATGGATACTCTAAAAGAACTCACAAAGATTCATAACAACTTGTCTTTTTTAACATAGTCTAAATCTTAAAAACACTTCTGCGAGCAAGGGTAGCTGAGTGAGTCTCAGGATACATGCTGAATTTCAGCTGACTGATCCAGTACCTCTGCTGCCACGTGCAGAACAGAAGTTTCCGGGTACTAATTGCCAGAATCATTAGTCTTTTTATTAAAATCTTGCAACTCCTACAGGCTGGTGAGTCACCTTGCATGAAGCAGATCCGGGACTCGGGGAGCTTCTTCATCAGGCGACCCATGAAGAACTCACTGCCAAAATCCTCTGCACGAATGAAGGCGCCGTACTTCAAGAAGCCCACCTCATACGGTGTGAACTCAACCCACTCTGCCAACACAGACATCAACAATGTTAGTTCCACTACTTAAAACTAAGTCACCAGACATGGAATAAACCTTTCAGGCATTAGCCCTTGCAGGCAAACTGGCTTAGCACATGCGCTGAGCAAACCCTGCTGATAGCCACCACTGAACCAGCTGTCACACTGCTGGTTTGTGAAAATACAGTGTCAAGGTTAAAGGAAAATTTAAATTCTTCTTTCTCTTTGTCTAGCAAGTGAAAAGTTTTTTTCATGGAAAATAGACTAGGACATGGTTTAACTTCTATTGCTTTTGTTGCCTTTACCCAACTCTGAAAAACATACATTAAACAAACTTAAAGCTTCTTTCTTTAAGAATTCACAGTGTTTCTGAGACAGCAATGCACATCTATGTTGTGCTATTAGTCTGAAGTTAACATCTGAATATGCACACTTGCAAGCCAGGAGATCTGACAAAATACTGAACTGGTTCTGTCTGTCCCATGGGTACCTACTTTTTACTTCTCTGAACAGGACTTCTCCTGGCTTGGAGTGAGAATTTAAAAGAATTCATCTTTATTTACAGATGCTGAATCTCCCCAGGTAAAAACATAGCTCTTTTCCAGAATCAAAATGTTACCTCTAAAATCTTTGGTGGTAACTTTGTCCTTGACATTAAGGGCAAGGTAGATGGGCAGTGGGTTCTGACCCTGATTCACTGCCCGACGTTGATCAGAAAGTCTGTGGTAGCATTTCTGTATTTGGAGGAAAGAAAAAAAAGTTAGCTGATAATCGGCTCTTTAGAAATATCAGCTTAAAAAGACTGAATACAGGATATCATTTTCCTGAACTTCCTCCCATGTGCTTGAATAAAAGAGGGCAAGAAAATCATGGGAACAGGAATAGTTGCTGTTAAGATAATCAGCAATGTTCTACATTCAGTATTTAACAACAGTAATGAGTTGCTTCACATGCTATTCTAACCTTGCATTGCTCAATATAAGTGAAAAAGTAGGGCAGATTTGGGCAATTCAGCTATTATCATATACTTCATCTGTTAAATATACAAATTCTTCAAGGCAGCATGTTAATGACCCTTCTAGTCAAGGTTTTTTTAAAAAAACCCACATTGAAATTTAACATCCACAGAGGAAAAATCCTTGAGCTGTCCGATACTATCAACTTATCTTACATGTGAAATGGAGATTTTGAGTGTATTTCAGCCAAATTAAATTCTAGCACATTTTGCAATGTAGCACTGATGCCAGAAATACAATGTGAAATATGATATGAAATTAGAGTATTTCATTTTATCTGATTCATCTAGACTAAATATAAACCATGTTTACAGGATTTTAAAATGAAATAGTTTTTTACCAGCTATCATCCGTCTGCTAGTATACATAGAAAGTTTTTCTTGTGTCATTACAACAAAATTAGGAACGTAAGGTCCTGAGAAATCAAATCCAAGTAGCTGAAAATAATCTGAAAAATCAGTTTATCTAGCTAAGATGTCTTAAGATCTACATACTGTCTCATCACTAAATCACAAAGTGCAGTAACTATATATAGGGTACATCTGCAGTATAATCAAAGTATGACTGTAGCTTATGTAAGTGTTGCAGCAGTGAGAACATATAAGTGTGGAGCCACAGAAAACACTGAAGAACCTCAAAAATTTCTTGGGCAGTTACAGTGTTAATTAGCGTATTGGTTACTTTAGAGCTAGTCTGAGCATTTCTGTGTTTCATTCAATCACACTTTAGGCTTCAGTGTAGACATGTGCTATGTCTACAAGTTATTAATGCAAATAAGCAGTGTTCTGTCTACATACCAAGTACAATGTTATTGACCAGCTGTCTCTTTCTAGCGTTTTAGTTCTCATAACGGTCATAAAGATCAAGTCAAGAACTTTATGAGAAGAAAGGTATATAGACATTACCCCATCATTTAACATGGATTCAATCATGAGCCCCCACAGATCAATAAAAGATGTTTTATGTCCTGCTTGGGTCCTTTGGCTCAGCTCTCTGTAATAATTCCGCAGACTTCTCATGCAAAATGCCCCCATCTTGCACTTGGCTGCTTGCTTCCGAGCTTCGATAATTACTTCTCCAAGATCCTTACGTGACCAATCAGCATCTTCATACAGCTTTGTCATGGTCCTGCAGGCAGGAAACATGGTGGAGAATGGAAAGAAATGAAGAAGATGCTTTTGAAACTCAGCAGATGTACTTTGCAAAACTTTGGGCACTTATTGGTTTATCTTTAGGTTACTCTCCTCTTTTAGCTTACTTTGAGCAGAAATGCAAGTCTAAAGACAATCAGTCAAAAATCACTTGATCTGAGATCAGCAAGGAGATCACCAGCAGTCTATGCTCTTTCTGTACAACAGTAAATAACCATAAAGGATGACTTTGCATGGGTTTAAGGATGTTTGCACTTCCAATAAATTCTCCTCTTTTGGTTAGAGGTAAATTACTTCAGTGACAACAAATGAATGATGCATGATAGGCCTTTCATGGGTGACCCTGGCACTCATAGGCCAAAGATGGAAGCAATAACTCCACAGACCCCTTTTACACTCACCAAGCTCTAAAACTCTAGGGAAAGCATGGATTTTGCTTAACACAGCAAGATCCAAACAACAGTATCAAAATGCCTCCTCACCATGTTGTACCAGATGAGCCACTGATGTATGAAACACAATCCAGAACACGCAACTTTTGAAGACCCAAAATGCTGCCATACATGCCAGTAAGTGCTCTTATACCACATCCTGCTGTGGTCACAGCCACTATAGGTACCTGTTCAAAACAAAAAAGGGCAGAAGGCGTAGGTGGGAAAGAGACATTAAGGCACAATGATGCCAAAAAGCAACAGACATGTAAAAGTAACATCCAGACACTAGTAAAATAAAACACATGGATTAGCAATAAAGCAACATTGCTCTGCGAGATATAAATAATAAAAGTTGCCAGACCACTGCTGGATATACTAGAAGATCTTGGCACTTCAGGAAGGATTTTTAAGAAGCCCAGACCAAACTCATTGGTTTGATGCTACTTCAAATAGTTCACTTGAAAGACAAGTGGAAATAGAGACATTGCTTATCCAGACGGACTTTTGAGCTCTCCAGCCGAGATAAATCTGGCTGCAAACAGTGCCTTGGAGAAGTAGTTGCTGACAAAGGTCCTTACTCCTCTTCCAGATAGAGGTCAGAAATCATTCTTCATCTCCAGGCTGGAGCAAAAGGAGAGAGATAAGTTCCCCAGCAGTGTCTTTCCTGGTTACCTCATGGTCTTGCAGATCTTCCTCCAGGTGAAGAACATCCTTCAGTGCAGCAGCAACCACTTTCCTCCGGTTTTGCAGGAAATTGTGTTCATCAGTGCACAGGTCGAACCCCAGGCGGGCATCTAGGTTTCTTGGCCTGAAACACAGACCCTGAGTCCTGAGACCAGGGCACAAATATTATTATATTGTTATTTGCTACGGCCAACTCCAGTTATGGTTGTATATGTTTACAGACCAGTTTGTGGACAGTATAACGTAATAAATGAGAAAGAACAACACCACAGACAGGCCTCTGCTAATTACTGTAGCTTGCTAACAAGAATGCAAATGGGGACGTAGAGCAGAACATGACATACTGTCCTGGTATGGTAACAAGGTTCTTCCAACACTCTCTGGGTTTTATTTACTCATATAATTCATTCTTCATGTCTCCGTAGTGCCTGCCGTATATGCCTGTAAATATATAACCACTGCCAACAGGCACTGCAGTTGATTAGGGAAACAGCTACCATGCCCTGGTGTTATTTTGTTTGTGTAGTACAGAAATACTATTTCTTTGTGGAGCTGCTCTCTCCATCTGTGGGCATAACACCACACAGAAATTGAAATCTCCTTACTGAGTAGTGTTACCAGCTTGGAAACTTGCAGGAAAGGGGACCCATGATTTAACTCTCCATCGCTGAAAAAGGAAAGCCTGCAATCCAAAGATGAACACACCTCTGCATACAACTAAGCCTGCATGGACCCCTGCTGATTTCAAGTGAGCTTTGCGAAGGTACAAATGTCTCCCAGTTACAGAATCAGATCTTGCTGGAGACTCACTTACCATTCATTTGCCTTTGTGTACAAGTCAATTGTCCTGTCCTGAAAATCGCAATACAAACAGTGTAAGCATGCTCAGGTCATTAATCCTGCTCCTTCCTCCCCCACTCCATCTATGGGCTGAGCTCTATCTCTGCAGTCAGCAATGCAGCTGCAGAACCTGGCCAGCAATGGTCTGGGTTGTGGGAGATACAACGAGCTCCAGGTACAGTCTAGGTTGAATAGAAGTGGGCCATTTGCTCAAACCAGATGGGCTTAGGGCCCCTTAGCTTTTGACAGTCAAACACTTAATTTAACCTTCATTTTCTGGCAAGGTCATTGAAAGCTGGGCGTCTGAAACATGAACATATGGTTGTTCTCTGTTTTGTCTTCTGCTCCAGGCTTTCCTATTGCAAATATAAGTCTTAGTTGTCATATCCATTACTGTTAGTTCACATACTATGGTGATGAACATACTAGATATGTCCTGAGGAAATTAGTTTAAACTCAGAACAGGGTTGATCGGCATGCCTGGAACCACATGCAGAACAAAAGAAAAAAAATACATATTGCATAGTTGCAGAGTGAGTGTCATTCACACCTTACACCGTAGCATATGCCGTGTCTAACAGGAACTGAATCATCACCCACAAAACTGGATGTGTGCTGGGCTGTTTTTTATTAAGAAAGACTTGTTCTCACCTCTGCTATTGTTATTTTCTCTTGTATAGGAAGAGAGTTCAGAGCTAGAGTCACAGACTCGTTGAGATCCCTTTCATTTTGACTTGATATAGACTGGAAAAAAGGTTAAAAAAATAATGACAGTTAACCACTATACAAAAAGAGGGGGAAAAAAGGTTAAAGCGGTCTCCCCTGCCTCACTTATACACACAACCTTACCAATTCCCTGTATAGACAGGCCTTCACACACACTCAGGTCTTAGAGGTCCCCAAGGAAATACACAGCAAAGAGCTAGCTACACATTAGCATTGATCACATACCCTGCTGAGCCGTCTCCGACGGGGCAGAGCCACCGTGAGCGCCGACTGATTGTACTTGATGTAGTGGAACCTGGCCGGAGAGGTTGGGCAGAGGCAGGAGCTTAGTGTGTGGGTTTGGGTTCCTTCGTATGACCCGTCCACGGTTAATGCAAACTTTCTCTCTGAAGCAAAGGAATTTCAAACTTAAGTTCTATAAAAAATGTGGATAATTTGCACAGTAATACAAAAATAAATAGACTTACATATCTGAGCCTTTGGGTTTCACCTTCAGAGCTCGTGTACAGAACATGCCCAACATCGTAACTGCTGTTATAGTATCACTACACTTCCATATATACTATGATTGCTGAGGCTACCACTCTATTCATTAGATAATGATTCACAGCTGACAACAGTTTTGTTGGAAAAAAGTGTTCTCTCCTGAAAGACTAAAATTTTCAAAGTACCTTAGCAATAAGACAGTATGTGGTATGAAAGTACCATTCTATAATAATAATAAGGTATTTTGAAAAAGACAGACTTTTGGGAGAAAATGGTTGTTTTTGTAGGAAAGCACAGTTCTCTTTGGAATCAGGAAAATCTCAGTCTTTCTATCATGTTTCCCTTTACTTCAACCAGTAACATTTCTTTCAAAATAATTTTCAGCACTTAGGAAAATAATGTCTGCTAGGTTTTGACCTTCATATAATAAACTTCAGATACACCTCCTCAACTAATTGACAAATTGTCTTTTTCAATAAGAACAGGATAGAATGGAAGGAAATCAACCCAGGTTCAAGGTGAAGTAAACTCTACAAATCCACACACTTAAAGATATATAATCAGTCTTCAAAAGAATTATCCCACTCAATCATTTTCAGCCACATTCTTCACTGTGACGATTGAGCTCAACTGGATCATCCAAATGCTTAAGCACTTTGCTGGACTGGTGCCATCAGGAGATGCCAGAGCGAGATGTTTAAAAAATTGCATGGGAGATAGACAGGTCCACAAGCACAGACTTGACATGGTAGTGAAGCACTCCTCAAAATGTGCAACAAGTGTCTTTGATAATATACTGTGTGTCTTGTGTATCACCTAGTGGCATATTTTGTATTGTTATGCCTAAAAAAATTTTAAGAAGTTAAGCTTATAAAGGGGGCCCATTCTGTCCATTTTTCTTGTATCTGAATCCAGAAACAATAGGAGTTAGCTCCAGTTTAGAACACAAAAATATTCAATTCCCTGCACAAATACTTTGGAAAATCATAGGCGTCTGACAAGATGCTATTATAGAGGAAAATATTTTGTGGGGAAACCAGACCACATGCTCCTCACACTACATTCTCTAGCAATCTGTATATTTTCGACCAACTACAGCCCCTTCCACAGGTCATTGACATCAATGAGATTTTGTCTTGCATCTTAAATAACTTTAAACCAGAGTGTTCAAGTGAAAAGCACTGCACACTTTTGCCATACAGCAGGATCCAGATTTGCTCTGTAAGTCAGAGAAAGGCTCACCTGTACTGTCCTTCCTCAGCCTCCCACCATTCACCTGCACCTCCAAACAGGAAACTTCACGGGACTGTGAGAGACAACCAGGGAAGGAGAAAAAGACATTCACTTTTAGCACAGCTCTGCCTCTGTCAGTCCCTCGGGCATGTGTGGTATGTGGGGAGCTTGAGGTATGCACCTCAGGGAGAGATGGTGCCAGCTTATAACCCCGCTACCAGGTCTAGGGAGGTGGCATTGGGCTTCCACACGAGAAACAACAGATCGTGTAGAAATGAGGGAAGAGAAGGGACCTGCTTGCTCCCACCTGCAGGAGCAGCCCTGCAAGGGCCTGCAGGAGAACTGACCCCCCAGGAAGGCTCCCCAGGGCAGGATGCTCAGCCCAGCCCTCCCCAGGAAGATGGAGGGATGTCGTCTGTCTGAGCCCAGCTCAGTTTGGGCAGAGGTGAGTAGTGGCAGCAGTTCATGGCTTTCACAGCTGTGACTCTTCCAGCATGAGTCAGTAGCAGGGACTGCATGGGAAAGCCAACGCTGACACTCGCTTCGGTTTGCCTGTCAGCCAGTGCCTTCATGGCACTGTATGGAGCAACTGCCCCACACCTTTAATACTGGCTTTGCAGTAAACACTGCTATATGACAGGGAAAGGATTATGAAATAAAAATAATTACCACTAAAACTCCATTAGTTACAATGTTTTCAGGAGGATCTGGACTAAAAGACAAAGTGGAAAACAATCAGTTCAAAACCAACACTCTCTATATTCTGTTTCTTTCTTTCCTAAACTCTCCTTCAATCATTATTACATTATCTTTGTCTTTAAAAGTCTGTCTTTCGGAAGGCAGCACAGCCAAATGGCATCAGAAATTCTAGCTGAACATTAAATCCAATTTGTATCTCACAGGCTTGAGTCTGAACTTTTAACTATTTACTGAGATCTGCTGAATGGAGGAGCTCCTCACTGTATCAGACAGGGTCCTTTTTCCGGCACACTGAAGCAGATCTACATAGGGATGGCATAATTACACTATTGCCCCATGTTGATCAGTTCAAATCTGGGGGATCAGAGCTGAAAAGCTGGTTAAATTCATCCAACATGCCATAACAAAAAAGGAAGAAATATTAATATTGACCTTAAAAATCAACAGCAGCACTAGGACCGATTTACATGCCCATTCTCTTCAGAAATTTTGCAGTCAGCACAGAAACACAGTAAAAAACTTTTAAAATCTATTTCCAAAACTGACACAAATTCCAGTTATCATTTTCCTACATTCTTAAGACAAGGAAGACACCTGGGATCCCACAGTAAGGAGCAAGAGGGATTTGCAACTTAAAATTTCCTCCTGTGCAGAATGCCCCATGCAGCCTGGTGAGCAGCAGCCAACAGGGACATCTCTATAAGGGACATCAGCATATGTGCTTTCTCCATGTGTCTGGATGCCTTGTGTAGGTGCACGTACATCATGCACTGTCATATACCCCTCCTGCATTAAATACCTTACACAAGCATTTCCTGAGCACCCAGAGTCCCCCTCTACTTTATCCAGACAGTGACAGTGTTTAGTGTCTGCAAGCATAAACTGATGTTTTGTGTCAGTAACAATTTTTTTCTGACTTACATTTCTGTTGGTCACCTATTTGATATCACGCACCTGCTCTCCATTGTGAATTCAACTTCCAGCTCCTCTTTTCCCTGCAAAAGAGAATGAAGGCAGTTATTGCAGGTTGGTCCTCCTGCGAAGAGAGATAGCTTACAGGAATTTGTGCTCTTCAGAGGTCTCTATAAGCCTCCTTTGCAGATTTCAGTGCAAATTCCATGATCTTGTTGCCCTTCTAGTATGAGCACTAAGGAAAATACAGCACGGAGAGCCAACCTTTCCAAAACAGGTACCAGCAGAACTACGTACTTGCTCAAGATAAGTATTTCTAGGCCTAAACGCTGCCTTTAAGACTGCAGTAAAAAGTTGCCTTGAAAAATCAAGACCCGCTGAAAAATTGATTTTTTAAAATAGTTTAACAGTGCAAGTGTTATTTTAATTTTCCAAATAAGCTGATTGTATTGGGTTTGCAGTAATCTTGGGCAGAGAGATCAAGAAGTCATAGAGTTTTCAGTTGTTGGAGAAGCAAGGCAGGGAGCCAGCAGAACTACCACCTTGGACTTCTGAAGGGCAGGCTTTGGGCTTTTTAGGAACATGCTTGAGAATGTCCCTTAGCACACAGTCCTGAAGGGCATAGGTGCCCAGGAAGGCTGGTCATACTGAAAAACACAGAAGACCATCCCCAGGTTCCACAGAACAAGCTGATGGAGAAGAAGATCAGCCTGGCTAAACAGTGAGTTTTGGCTCAACCTCAGGAATAAAAGGAAAGTTTATGATCTCTGGAAAAGGGGGGGTGGTAATTTATGAGGAATACCAAGATGTAGCAAAACTATGCAAGGGGAAAATTAGAAGGGCCAAAGCTCAAGCAGAGCTTAACTTGGCCACTATAGTTAAAGACGAGAAGAAGTTCTTTCAGTATATCAATGGAAAAAGGAAGACTAGGGAAAATGTATGCCCACTGATGAATTATGTAGGTGCCTTGGTGGTGGAAGACACAGGGAAGGCAGAGCTACTGAATGTCTTCTTTGCTTTGGTCTTCACTTCTAAAACTGTCCCCCGTGAATCCCAGACCTGGAGACAAGGAGGGAGATCTAGGCAGAAGAAGATTTTCCCTCTGCAG